>CM038552.1:48266681-48794122 GCA_021527575.1 Ensete glaucum
CGTCAAGGTGCCACCCACGTAGACCAGCTGCTCCGTGGCGGCGTCCCAGACGTGCCAGGACCGGCCGGGAACGCCTGCGAACAAACCCACCCACCACCGACCTTTTCCGGTGAAGTCGACCAGCGTTCCATCCTCCATAAGGTTCCCGACATGGGCCCGTTGGACGGAGCCAGCGACGCTGAGGCTCACCACGTGGACGTCTCCATCCTGAGAAGCGAAGGCGAGGCGTTCGTCGGGCTCGGCGAGGACGATGCCCGAGATGGCCCGGGAGAAGCGACCGAGGCGGTCGATGTGAGGATCAGGCCAGTAGGTGGCGAGCAGCTGTCCGGCTGGGAGATCGAACAGGCAAACCGAACCGTTGAGGAAGCCGGCGGCGAGGTGGTGATCCGAGAGGGCAAGGCGGCGGCAGGAGAGGGCGACAGGGGACGACGGCAGCAGGTGAGAGTAGGCATAGCGGCGCGCACGGAAGTTGGCGGCAGTTCGGTGGAGGCGGACGAACTCATCGCGCCACGACGGGGGCGAGCGACGCCGGCTGGTCCAGACGCGATGGGTGAGGTGTTGCCACAGGAGCTCCGAACGGGAAGCGGCTCTCCACGTCGAGCAGACCTGCCAGTAATTTCCCCATATACTGAGTCTCATATATGGTGCAATTACAGAAGCTGCAATAACTGTGAGCTTATTGATGTGCATTCAATGGAAAGCTGAGAGAAGAACCAATTCAAGTTTCTTCAGAACTGAGAACATGCAATAGAGCTCCGCCTTAGCATCGATGCAGATTCCAGAAGAAAAGTAGTAGACCTTTGCTGACCCAAACTTAATGGAGCTTTTGCTTCCATTGATTAGTTAGCTTGCAGAGTAAATTAGAGATTCATGGTGTAAATAACTGCAGATATACAAACCACATGAATTGCATGTCTATAAATTTTGAACACAACAAGAGAAAACCGCAACACCATCTACTGGGTAGCTTTGCTTTCTTACTAAATCTACAATGCTGCGAGACTAAAACTCAATGTACCTTTCTAATCCTTCTTTTTCCATTTTCTTGGATGAAAAGAGCCAGCCGATGCCTTACGAGCATTTAGTAGATATGTACTTTGTACTAAAATTCTATTTACCTTTCTCATCCTTGTTTTGTTGGATGAGAAGAGCCAAATATCCCAGTTTCACCTTACAATCTGTACCTATCAAGGCAATGTAGGTTTTTGAAGGATGATTGATGATCATGTGTTCTTCATGTAATTACTACAGTACAAAAGATATTATGCATAAGCTAAAAAGCCAAGCCAACACAAAATTCCACCGAATTGGCATATGTATTTCCACTAACTACCGCATAAATGCAAACAGAAGTCATCAAATCTCTTACCAAATACTAATGGAAAAATGGAGTGGAAGTCGTAAGCTTGAGTTCAAAGGTAGTTTGATGCACAAACACGATGAATATTGTTAAACTAAGGGTTAATGGACATATTGAGATTTGGACCAAGTCTTCATGATTTATTCATATTTAAAATAATTTTTATATTTAAAAAACTATAGTATATAAGTCTCTTATGTCAAATCTAAGTTAATAGACATTAGAGTGTGGAATGCTGACTCATAATAAATTATTAAGATAATAATACATATAATTTAAGTTTTAATATATATATATATATATATATATATATATGTCCTTGTGTTTTGGTTATGGATCACTTAAGCCCTTATGGTTTTGCTCATGTTTAAAATAACTCATATATTTTTCAAAACATAGCATATAAGCCCATTGTGTCAAGTTTGAATTAATAGATATTAGAGTTTGATTACGTTATATGCTGACTCATAATAAATAATTAATATAATAATATATATAATATAAATTAAAAAAATTAAGATCACCAACAATAACGGAAGAAAGCATATCTTGGAAGCGACAATCAATAGCATTACCAAGTAGTTATTGTCTAGTAGGACATCATACACATGCAACTTCTCCCGCTGAAGAATTGTCTCTTAGTCTCTCTTCTTTTTGGGTATTTTCATCCATACTACTTCTAACTTCATTCTCTTCTATGCCCTCACACATCATGCCTACAACGTGGTGGTCCAACTCTCACTCACTTTCCACCTTTGCCTCTTCGCCTTCATCCGTCGCTATGACTTCCTGTCGCTTCCTCTTCCTCGATAAGATAGATCTTTTTTCTATGCTTAAATTATATATTATTATATTAAAAATTTGTTATAAGTCAATATGTCACGTAAACATACTCTAATGTCTGTTAACTTATACTTGATGGGAAGAACTTATATGCTACATTTTCAAAAGTATATAGACTATTTTAGATACCAACAAAATCATAAGGGCTTAAATTATCCATAACCCAGACCACATGGGTTAAAATTGATCTTTAGTTTTTAAAATTTAAAATATATATATTATTATATTAATAGTTTATTATGAATTATCAGTAAACATACTTTAAGTAAAATCACGTAAGTTAAAATGAATCTTAACCCTAAAATCAAACAAAGTTTACTATGTACATGTTCTAATTTGTGAAAGAGAATTCAATTAAACCTAAACAAGTATATATACATGCACAAATATTAAAGTGACTTACACTAACTTGACATGGAGACGTATCACATTCCATCACGCTCAAGTATGATTTCTTCGATGGAAAAATTCCGGTATGGTTTCTTGAGAATAAGGGTCATGATGATCCAAAGAAAACTTTCATCCAAACGCGACTTAAAGACAACACAAATGGATAATAAAGAGCGTGCGGCTTTTGCAGTGTACTTTTATGCCCCGTTCAAGTGAAGCTGAGCCTCACTTGGCTAAGCAGTACACCCATTAGACCAGCAGACGCTCTCTTTCCACTCCATGCTTGGTCAGAAAATGGAGCTCATAGTTTAATGTCGATCGAGGGCTACCAGAGACGACAGCAGCAGCAGCTTTAAAACCCTTTTTCTTTCGTACCACAGGAAAGAGAAGGCCAGAGTCACAAGTCAAAAGCAAAGAAGACAACGCATCGGAAATGAAGTCTGTGGAGAACATACGAGCGGCTCCAGTTGCTTACCCGCTTGGTTCTATAGAAACTGCGACCACAAAGCGCAGCACTTGCCTTTCTCTCTGTCACCTATAAACCATTCCATGGCATCTGGTACTATTGCCGGGCTTCCCCTTTCTGACATCTCATCGATGTACGTCTTCCAACTTTGGAAGGTCCCATGATATCGTCGTTTGAAGAGAAGGCGGTCATATCCCTGACCCCGTGCTGCAATGGGTCAGCGAGAGTGCCGCCCATCCATAAATAGTGGCTGTACCGCGCTTGTAAGAGCCACCCAAAAGGTCGTCCTTGGTGGCGCAGGCACCACCGAAGGCCGCAAAGTCTACTGCAGGTGAAGGGGCGAGCGACGTGCGATCGAGAAGCTGTCATTTCATTGACATCTCTCTCTCTCTCTCTCTCTCTCTCTCTCTCTCTCTCTCTCCATTCGAGTTTGCTGATTCTGATTTCGTCTTGGCTATGTTCTTACATCCTACATCCTATCAACAAAAAGCAAACGACAAGCCTCGTCGGCAATGGCCACTGCAGGCAGTGAACAAGCTTTGGCAGTACGGTTCTAATAAGAGCATTAGACATTCATGTAAGAGTGTCTGACCACAATAAACTTAGTGGCCATCAAATAGAGGTAAGAGGAAGATAAGGTAGTGGTCGATTATATTTTTCTCAGGCAACAGAGCACGATAAGCAGAAGAAAGAATTATTCTTTTCTGTTGAAAAGCGAAGATCTTAAAACGCACATACAGGTTCTATGAACGAGATTGAAAGCATGGATATAGATACCAAGGTGTTGGATGGAGAGAGGAGAATCTCGAAAATTAAAATTAAAAAACCAGAAAGTTAAAAGTAATATTTAATATGATTTTTTACAATCCTTATCAAAACCAAATTATTTAGTAAGATTGATTACAATATATCGGGACTTCCCTCACTAAGGCCCTTATATATCCTCTAACCTGAGTTATCATCAAAGTTCTTATATCTTCTTTCACATAAATTTGGAAATATTTTCTAAAAATTCTCTAGATATTATAGAATTATTCATATTCTCTGTCATCTCTCTAGATACTCTAGAAAAGAAGCTTATGAGCATCCAAATCCAAATTATGGCTCTCCTCCCACTGACCCCTCACATCTTTCTCTTTCCCATCCCAACCCAAATACATTTTAAAGATATTTACGGAAAAATTAAACCCTAATAATCAAAATTCTTTTTTGCTCTGTGAGGTCTCATTCCATGTCTTCCTACGACATCGGCTCTAAAAATTATATACATTTGTCATTTTCAACACAAGAATAAAGTACTCTTTAGGTCCTTTGTATTGGGGTGGGGCAAAGATACAGCGGCATAACCTTCTTTCTGATCCCTTTAAGCGAACTCTGTGGAGTCGGCCAACTTGTTCTTCGGCAAGGAAGAAAAAGGACGGCGAGCTGATGTGTTGGCTGCCTCCAAATGGGGGGTGGGGGTCTCAATCCTTGTTGTCTTATTAATATCGGGCAGTGCCAGCGTGGGTGACAAGATCGTGGCTACAGTCCATATTTAAAAATACGTAGATTATATCTCATCTATGAGTTTGCAGATGAAATAGTTTTGATAAAAAAATTTTAAGATGATATCAAGGCGAGCTATGATTTTTTTATCCATTCATATTTATGCAGTGTTCTTTAATTTCAATTTTACGAGTTGTTAGACCTCACAAACATACTCTTTTTGTTCTAACAAATTAAAATTCTAGGATTCACAGTGATCCAAATCAAAATTTTTATCTACAGACGATTTATGTACGAGAGAGCAAGCAGGCTCTAATATTGAGGGCGCCTGCGTCCCCCTCTGCGGCTCTGCCGAGGGGTTGCGCTTTCGTTTTTGTTTCTTTCTGCAGCTTAACGTAAGTAAACAAAGTAGCAGCGATGGGGATGGGTCGTGGTGAAGCACAGTATGAAGCAAGCGTCGAAAGAACGGAGTGCCACCATACACCGCCCACCACTCTCACGAGGCTTCGAACGAAACCTCGTCAGAAACAGATGGGAGAGCGAACAAAAGAGACGAGAAGAGAGCGAAAAGATGGAGAACTAGCAGAGGAGTGGAATGAGCGTCACGAAATATAAGTTTCCGCTGCAACTATAGAACAGCAAGTTTGTTCTCCCAATACTTTTGCTTTCTGCAGTCTATTTCTCATGGTTCCGTCGCTACAAAACCATTACAACAACAACAGAAAGCAAGCAAATTGAAGGCCGAGAATAAAACCTAGTGCAACTGGAAAGAACAGTAGCAAAGCAAACTCGATGTGCTCATATAGAAGAAGAAGAAGAAGAAGAAGAGGAAGAAAGAACCTGGAACACAGCGACAACAGCAGGAGCGGCGGCCAACGGCCCATCTGAGCTAGCTGCGTCAACGGCGACGTGGGCGGCGACGGCCTCCACGAAGTGCTCCGGCCAGACCACGTCAGCGGGCCTCGGCCGCGACAGCGAGGTGTCGCCATTGCGGCGGCTGCCGAGGCTCACGGCTTCCTCTCCGTCCTCTCCCTCGCTTCCGCCACCTCCCAGCAGACTCGGCGGCGACCTCGACATCGGCATAAGCGCCAATCGAAGGACAAGTTTTAGCACAGGGAGAAGAGGAGCGCACTAGAAGGCGGACAGCCGGGGGACGGAGACGATGGCGCACAAAACGCAGCGTTTTATAGGCGTGATTGCACCGTTTCTTTCGACTTCTGTTATGTATTCGTTTGTTTCGCCTTAGTTTTTGACGTTATTTATATCTTTTTCTAGCGATATATTTATTATTATATCCCCGTTATTTTGTTCATGGTATTGCGGTACAAAAGCAACGCGGCGTTCTATATTATATATATATATATATATATAGGTCGTGAATGGGCTGATGCGTCACTATGGCCTGCTAACGAGAGAAGAAGGCTTTGTTGGATCTTCCCGTTGGTCGGTAGACAGTGATTAGCCACGTCCTAATCCGGTGAAACGAGACAAACGTAATGGTCATAAACTCCAATTCTCGTCGACGAACAATAAGCTATATATTCCTCCTCCTCCTGGTGTGCGTATGTTATGAATGCATGTTTATGCACCAATATGGGACTGAGTGATGTTAGATTATGTGATCCTATTTAATTAAGTAAGATATATTATATATATTAGATTTTGATTATTATTATTGACTAATAGAAATGAAGTTCAATTAAAGTAGAATTTCTTAGGAGATATCCTTCATGGGAGGAACTCTTCTAATTAATTATCTTAGACCATCTGCTCTCGCTTATAAATATACAAGACCTCCTAAGGATACAAAATAGAAAAAGAAGATGAATGATTACGAGAATAACAGAAAAATGACATAATTGAAAGATTACATATCTTCTCTCCATCTCCTTTTGTCACATGTATCAGTCAATTGAGAGATTACAGTTTCTCTCTCATATTCCTGCCTCATATTATTGTTTCCATAATCCATCAATCATAGTTATCTTGTGAAAGGAGAGTAAGAGAGGAGAAGGTGGGTCAAGTTCTCCTTGTAGATTGATATTATTGTAGATTTTGGATCCGATGATAATGCGCTCGCACATGAAAGTTTTTATGAATAGCATCATTAAAAGGTACGCATCGTAATAATATTTTAGATCCATTGTTATTTGATTTCATATTCTGGCATTAAAGTTTTTCCGCATTACAGATAACATATTATGGATTTTATGCTAACAATCGGTATGATAGTCATGGTTTTGAAATTAAATACTTTGGATCTATTTATTAGCATCTTTTGTTCGATAAAAGATGTTAATTAATTTTTGTTTACGATGCATGAATGATTCATCGATATTATTAATCTATTTTTATATTCAATCTATCCAATCATTTCTTTGCAAATGATTTATATATGTTTAATCGATGGATTTATTGTTTGTTGTCGATGTTATTGAGGGCGACGATTTTATTGATCACCTATTTCATTGTCGGTAATGGCCGTAAAACATCATTGGGTATGAATGCTGCATCAGACAGCACTGCTGCATAACGACAGCAGTTGTGCTACTAGCGGCAGCCGCGCGTAGGCAACAACCGCAGACAGCGGCTGCACATGAACAGAAGGTCGGTTGCGGTAGCACCGCTACAGAGCGGCGGCCGCGTGCGAGCAGCAGGCCACGGCTATGCGGCAGTGGTAGCCTACAGGTAGAGATCGCACTCAGGTGGCGTCCACATGCGGGCAACAACCGCATATAGGCGACGACTGCCAACTAGTAAAGGCAACAGCTGCTGCGCGTAGAAGTGGCGCCCGCCCGCAATAGTGGTGGCTGCCACACGCATTGGTGACGGTTGCGGGTAGAGGCGGTAGCACCTGCAAGGCAATGGCCTCCCACAGCCACTGGCGACTGCTGCGGCAAGAGGCAACGTCGCGCTCGCCCGTAGAGGCGACGATGACGTGCGCAGGGGCTACCGCAGGGAGTTTATCAAAAAAAATATTTTTACCCTTCGAAATATAGGAATTTTAAAATTTGTCCTTTTCTTTACTTTTCGTGAATACCCTTGATAAATTGGGTATTTTTCAGCATATCTTTTTAAAAGTTATGTCCTTTATAAATTTTATAATTTAGATTTATGTCCTATCATAAAATTATAATTTTACTCCTATAAAATTATGAAATTTTGATGAATATCTTTAATTATAAAATTAATCAATATGATTTAATTTTAACTGAATTTGATCAGATTATTTATTTGATTTAGTTATGATCAAATTTAGAAAAGATTAAATTTTGATCAATTTTGATTTTAATTTTGATTGATGAGTTAATTGGATTGATGCTTAACCCAATTATGAGCTTACTCAATTAAATAAGGTTGACTAGTATAATAGTTTATTGATGGTTTTCTCATATGATTCATTAATTGACTAGTATAATAGTTTATTGATGGTTTTCTCATATGATTCATTAATTGCGTGTGATAAATAAAATCTAATTATTGTTCTTAGATGTTTATTTGGTTATTCACATGTGTATCTTGAGATTGTAAAATAATATTTTTCTTTCACATAAAGGTCTTTTCTTGATTTATATATCATCATCATTACAATTATTATATATTTTTTTATGCTGATCAATATTCAATAATTATTTTTGTTATTATTTTATTATTAAACTATTTCAATATAAATTAGATAATAAAACATGATGAATATTATTTATAATTCATCTCCATAAGTTTTATCTGACCGATAGCTACCAAAGTAGCATTGGATAATAGACTTATGGGATGTGAATTATAATAAAGGTCTTGTCATTTATAGGACATTTTAGACTGTATTTTATATTCTTGTATTGATCTTATAGCCACAAAAGTGACCTGGACCAATAATTTATAAAATATATTATGTAATTGGTCCTAAATATTATAAAGAAAATAATATTCATAATGTCACATATAATTAAAAGATTTAGATAATCTCAAAGGAGAATCTATTTTAAATAATTATATGATGGGGCATGATGATAATGTTTTGGTTATCCTTATAGTTTAGAATTGTATATCCAAAAGTAGCAATCTTATTCTACAAGAATGATATCATTCCTCCGTAAATAATTTTATGTGAACACTAGATATATCAATATTTCACCCAAATGTGAAATAGATGATATCAATAGTTCAACATTATTGAAAAACTCAAAACATTACATTATTACAGTGGTACTTCCTTTATTATATTCTTATAATATCCCTATATCTTATTTGGAATAAACGGTTTTAGTATATACAATTTGTATTGAGTGAGTTAGACCTTGATCAGATTAATTAAAAATGAACACAGACTTAATTATTGAAAGTTCTGTGGAATAAATAATTGATATAACTGATTGGGAAAGGTCTAAAAGACTCAATGTTATGATAATTGCTAATAACATTTAGACTTCAATATAATTTATAACTAATGTATAAGAATATTTATAGATCAATATAAATTTACTGATAAGTCATTAGTTGACACCTTAATAGAATTGACTAGAAATAATAGTATTTAAGGAATTTAAGATTATGTCCTTAATATAGCTGATAAAGTTGTAAACTCAAGAATATTGAGCATGATTATAATTGAGACATTTCTTATAATTTATTATCGTTGTTTGACTCATTTAAAATTTAGTTAAAAATAAATGAAACTTAAATGAGTCAACTAGTAAATGTGTACAGAAAGAATCAAGATTAAGATAGAAAATACTAATAATATTTTGAGTACTTCTTAAGGAGTTAGTAATAATAAAAGAAAGTTGAAGTATAAGCCACCTTAGTTTATAAATACTATATAAACTCAAAAAAAAAATTCTTCACAATAAAGTACTACTTCTGTAGTAAGGAAAATTATGTGAAGAAGAACTATAAGATTTGATTTGAAATAAAATGTGTAAGTTTGATCTTTGTATGATTCAAATCAAATATTATAGAAATTATTTTCTAATACTTGATCAATTAATTTTGATGCTTTAATAAATATTAGTAAATAATAAAAATTTATTATAATATAAAAATCTAAAAGAGAATAAAATATTTATCATTATAGGAAATTATTATAAATCTAAAAATTTGTATTTATTGCCTATGTCTAGAGATGATTCATTTGATGGATATGGAGGATATATATTATATTCTTATAATTCTAAAAATTTGAATTCTTTAATTAGAATTGTTAGAATATTATTTCTCTTCTGATGATTGTAAACTTAGTATGATTCAATAGAAGTTAATTTTTAAATTATGTATGATAGTTTACATAGAATTAATATGAATCTTGAGTTTACAATGATCTAATATTAAAATGAAATATAGTAAACTCCTTGAGATTATATTTATATTTGTGAGTCACTTTATGTTCTATCTTATTAAAGAGAGATATCTTATCACCTTAAAGATAATATATCGATATATGATTATATATATCTAATTTATTTAAAGTCTCAAGCTATTGACACTCTTGAAGTGTACATAAATGAGATCGAGAGTTGATTAGATAGAAAAGTTAAAATTATCATATCTAACAGGGGTGATAAATTTTAAGATATTTATAATGAATTCAATTATAATTCTAGTTCTTTTCCTAGATGCTTTGAAAAGTAGGGTATATGTATGATTTATCATATTATCACAGCAGAATAGGATTACTGAAAGATACTCGTACTCTTATAGATACAAATAGGAGTATGATGGATTATTCTTTGTACCCGAATCAATGTGAGAAGAAGCTATAAGGACAACTATGTATATCTTAAATAAGGTTCCTAATAAGTAAATTTCATCAACTTCTTTTGAGTTATGGATTGATAAGAAACCCAACTTAAGATATTTATATATTTGGGATTGTCCCGTAAAAATAAGAATCTTCAATTCACATAAAAGAAAATTAAAATTAATAACTATATATTTTGTAGTTTATCCAGAAAGTTCAAAGAGGTATATTTCTTATTGTTCTAATCATAGTACATAGATAGTTAAATTTGGTAATGTAAGATTCTTATAACATAACAAATTAGTGGGAGAGAAAATCTCAAAATTTAATTTTTCATATAAAGGGGATATAATTTGATACTCCTTTATTATTTTAGAAATTATTGTTTAATGATTTGATAAAGGCGAACAATAAAATAACATTACTAAACTCTCACATTATATTGATATCGCTTTTGGTCTTGTAGAATAACCATAATTGATAGTTTTGAGAATATCTCAAAGAAAATAAATTTTTTTATTTATGATTATCATGTGGTATATATACAAGAATTATATTATAATATAGGAATCAAATGGATCCCTCATTCCTTATTATTTTCACAAGTCATGAAAGGTAACGATTCTGAAAAAAAAATAATGATGCAATGAAAGAAGAGTTAAAATTAATAACCAGGATGGTGTGTGATGAATTCGTCGAATTGTCCAATAAATATAAAAGAGTATTACATAAATGTAATTTAAGGATAATGTCGAATAATATAATGGTGGTTAAAGGTTTTACTTATAAAGAATGCATTGACCATAATGAGACATTTAGTTTTTAAATAAACTTATTAAAAATCGTCATGACATTGGTAACTCATTATGAGTTTGAGTTACTCTGTAAGGATGTGAAAATAAGCCTTTTGATTAAAGATCTAGCTTTATATGGGTTACTCTAAATGATTCATAGAAGAAATATAAAATTTGGTATTCAAATTCAAGAATTCATTTATGACCTTAAACAAACTTTTAATAATGATATATAAAGTTTCATTTGATATCATTTATTTCTTCATATTTAATAAAAAATACTATTGATTAGTATTTATACCTGAAGATCAATGAGAGCAAGTTTATTATATTGGTCTTATGCATGGATATTATTTTGCATTGTCAATAATGTTCTTGGTTTATTATACTAAATCACAAAATTTATCATCAAGAGTTTAAGATGGTTGATATGAATAAGACATCTTATATTATTAGTATTGAGATATTCAGTTATAAATCTCAATGATTGTTACGATTGTCTCAGAAAGGATATATTAACCTAGTCTTGGAGAATTTTAATATATAACATTATTCAGCAAATCATAAAAAATAAAATTTTAGTCAAAATAGGTGCTTTAAAATGGCTTAAAAAGAATCAGATAAATGAAATATTCTTTATATATGCATAGTTGGAAGTCTATGCTTAAGCCAATGACAGTACAGATATCAATTTTGCAGTTAATATATTGGGTAGATATTCAAGTTACCTAGAAATGAAAATATTAAAGGACTGTAAAAGAAAGGTAATAAGACATTTGGAAGGGACAATTCTATGCTCACATGTATGAAATTATATCAGCTTGAAAGTATGGTAATTTTAAAGTATTGATTTTAGAAATTATTTCGATAACAAGAAGTCTATCTTAAGATTTATATCTATATTAATCAGAGGGGCAATTTATTACTATATTATTAACAATAAAAATTAATTTTATGGTATGCTTTGAGGTCATTAATCAAATTTATGATTGCGAAATCTTATATCAGAACTAGGTGTGGTCAGACTCAATTGTCAGGTCGTTGAGGATATTTTATAACATATCATAGTAATTTTTTTCTCTAAGAATGACAAGTACTATAGCATCTCTATGCATTACGGTATAAAGTATTTGACGGTTAGAGAAAAGGAGTCAAGAAATATCTAATGTTAATTAATTACTAGAGTTCCACTGTATTGATTGCTGATCCATTCACTTTGGACTTTCAGCCTGAAGTGTTTTTGAAAGAACACATTTTTATGTTTGAGTGGACACTAAAATTGATATTTTGCTTACATACTTAAAGTTATCTATTTTTGCTATCCTGTTCATAGTTATATATGTACATATTATGGTTTAATGTGATAATATGATTGTCTTGACAAAACAAATTACATGAGTCATTTTGGACTGCATTAGGAAAGGCTAATAATGTTGTGGTATATAAAAGGAAGTATGATATTTATGTTATACAATCGTTATGACTCTCATTTTTAGTCAGACTTAATGTAGTATTATTATATTTATTGGTCTATTTTAAAATTCATGCATGTATAAATAATTTTTAAAATTTTAGAATCCAATTATGTAAATTTATTTTTAAATAAATATTATTTATTTATTTTGATTTGAATACTTTTTGTATCATACTAAATTAATGGGCCAAGTGGGAGAATATTAGATTATGTGGCCCTATTTAATTAATTAAGATATATTATGAATATGATTAGATTCTGATTATGATTATTAGCCAATAGAAAAGAAGTCCAATTAAAGTATGATTCCTTAGGAGATGCCTTTGATGAGAGGAACTCTTCTAATTATTTATCTTAGACCATCTAATCTCGCCTATAAATATATAAGATCTCCTAGGGATACAAAAGAAAAAAAGAAGATGAATGATTATGAGAATAACAGAAAGTGACATAATTAAGAGATTATATATCTTCTCTCCATCTCCCTTTGGTGAGCTCGGTATTAGTTGAGTTTATTTAATAGTAGTAGCCTCAGAGCGGCAATTCAGAAACTCAATAAATTAATAGTCTTTCGGCTGTCAGCTGACGCTGCCCTTGCGCCCTATTAGCCTGTCTTTACTTTATCGAATCATGTCACGTGTATCGGTCAATCAAGATATTACAGTTAATCTCTCATATTCTTTTATTATATTATTATTTTCTTAATCTATCAATCATAATGATCTTATAAAAGGATAAGAAGAGAGGAGAATGTGAGTCTAGTTATCCTTGTAGATTGATATTATTGTAGATCTTGGATCCAATGATAATGCGCTCACAGATAAAAAAATTTCTAAATATTAATATTAAAATATATGTATCATAATAATTTTTTAAATCTATTATTATTTAATTTTATATTCAGGTATTAAAATTTTTTTCATTACTTATAACATATTATGAATTTTATGCTAACAGATGATTCTTGCAGTAGGTAGAGAGCTGCTTTGGCTGGCCATTTGGCTTCACCAGAGGGTCTCGTCCACGTGTAGTGTGCACATAAGCAATGAGTTAGGCTCAATTGGTTCGAAGAAGGTTATAATTGATTGGGAAAGGGTCAGTTTGTATGCTGTCTGACGCATTGTGTTAAACAACTGCTTAGAGTGGGTCCCGCTCAATTTGCACTGCTAAGACCAACAATTTATATCAACCTTCCGTCAACCACCTAGAAATCTACCTGTCCTGCACTCGAAGGAAAGAAAAATAAGTCGCGGGCCCCACGATTCTTCCCAAGTAATCACACATGTAGCGTAGTCGGGTTCTCGGGTTCCGGGAACAGTGTAGAAATAAAGCAAATGCGCTTGGCTACCCGTCCGTTGGGTTCTTCCTCGTCGACTTGCTGCTCTCCTTGTGTGGTTTCGTGGAAGTAGTCCGCGGCTCCTCCGTCCGCCGCCTCCCGAGATCTTTTCCGCAGCTCAGTCGCCTCTCCATCGATTCATCGTCGCCGCGTTGACTTGTCCGCTTCTCCCTTCGGTCCATGTAGCTCTTCGCTCCACCGGTTCATCCACCACCTCGGGGTTCCCAAGATTCTCGTAGCTGTAGTTCTCGATTCCTTTTTCCTCCTGCGATCTCGCTTCTTTGACGTGTTCTTGCGAGATTAGGGGCTGAGAATTGCACAATCCATGGCCTTTTACAAGAGATCTCGGGCGGCGAGAGACGCCCCGCCGTTGCGGCGGGTGCTCCCTTTGGTCCTTGTAGTCCTCGCCTCCGTGCTGTTCGTGGTCTTCATGCTTAAGAATCGAGCTGTCGCCGGTCCCTCCTCTTTCCCCTTCGCGAACCTGGAAAACCCTGCAGCTATCTTAGCGGATCCCAGTTTCAAGCTCAAGCTGCCGAAGCAGACCCTCCTCTCCGTCTCCTTGGATCAGCGGAACAGATTGCCACCCAGGAACACGGATCTCTTCCCGACCCTGGCCAAGGACCACACAAAGATTGTCCTTTACGTCCACAACCGCCCCCAGTACCTCCGGGCGGTCGTCCGGAGCCTCGCCGCCGTGGAGGGCATCGGCGAGACGCTGCTGATCGTGAGCCACGACGGGTACTTCCCCGAGATGGACGGCATCGTTCGGGGCATCCGGTTCTGCCAGGTGAAGCAGATTTTTGCGCCCTACTCGCCGCACCTGTTCCCCGACAGCTTCCCGGGCGTCTCCCTGGGCGATTGCCACGACAAGGACGACCCCGCTGTGAAGAATTGCAACGGGACGGCTGACCAGTACGGGAACCACCGGTCGCCGAGGATCGTGTCGCTGAAGCACCACTGGTGGTGGATGATGAACACTGTGTGGGATGGGATGGAGGAGACCAGGGGATCCGACGGTCACATTCTTTTCATCGAGGAGGACCATTACATCTACCCGAATGCTTACCGGAACCTTCAGCTGCTCATAGGAGTAAAGCCCACGAAATGCGCCGAGTGCTACGCTACCAACTTGGCCCCGTCTGATGTGAACTTTAAGGGAGAAGCCACGGATATGCTGATAGCTGAGAAGATTGGTAATATGGGTTACGCCTTCAACAGGACTGTTTGGAGAAAGATACATGCTAAGGCGAAGGAGTTCTGCTCCTTTGATGAGTATAACTGGGACATTACGATGTGGGCTACTGTCTACCCCTCGTTTGGAGCCCCTGTTTACACTCTGAGAGGTCCCCGGACAAGCGCCGCCCACTTTGGGAAATGCGGACTGCATCAGGGGCAAGGGAAGAGTGGCGCGTGCATTGACAATGGGGAAGCAAGCTTTCAGCTAGACGAGATCGATAAAATTCTTAACATAAATCCGGATTGGCAGGTGCACATCATCAAGAAGCAGAGTGGTTACCAAGCAGGTTTTAAGGGTTGGGGAGGCTGGGGTGATTGGAGGGACCGAGAGCTTTGTTTGAGTTTTGCTTACATGTATCATGTCATGTAAGCAAGCAGATGAACTCTGGCATCCTGAGATTTTTCCAAGCTCTTGAGAGCATCATGTTTTATCCATGCTGTGTCTGATTTATACACACATTTATTGAGGTACAAGATATCACTGTCTGTGCCACTGAAGACTTCTTTTCTTGTATCTTTATACAAAATTAATTAGTCCATCATCCTGTGCAACTTAATTCAGTCTTTTTCTTTTGTATTGCTTGTCTATTTCAATCGAAACTTTATTATATGGTGGTAGTGTTAACAGCACAATATAATTAGCTTTTTTCTAAACAAGCTATAGTCCTTTGCTTTGCTGGTAGTGATGGAACTATGAGAGCTAGAAGCAAATTATCAATGCCTGTTGTACTTGGGACTAGTTAGCTCACAGTCTAGTTCGCTTTGCTGCTTATATGCTTCTTGAGTTAGCTTTTCTCCCGTCTCTTGTTTGAGTTAAGAATGTTTAGTAGCTCTTTAATCCATTTCTTGTTGTCCTTGAAGGATTTGCAGGACAAGTCTGTTTTTGTCAATGGATTATGGGTAAGTGATTTCTTTAATCATTGAAAAGTAATGATATATGATTGAGGCAACTGACTAAAATGAGGAGCAGAAGCAACTGCTTGGGAGAAAGGCCCTCTGTTGAGAGCAGTTAGCAAATATTTTGTATGACATGGATATGGTAAGTATCAAACAAAGGTATGCATCTCATTTGTTATTTTGTTTTTTGGTGAAAATTGCCATTGATATGGTAGGAAAGTAGAATAGCTAGCTTTTCCATGTGATGTAATAAAATTTCTCAACATAAAGTTATAATCATAGAAATGCTGTTCATCTTTTAGGCATGTAGAATAGCTAGTTTTATGAATAATTGCAACTGACTTTTTAGACCATTATTTGGCCACTAAATTGCCCCAGAAAATTCCACAAAGTAATTGGAGTACATTTCTTATATTTCATGCAATCAAAATTCCAAAATTTCCACACAATTCTGTTATCAGATGATGTTGAATTTCTTAAACAACACTGGTAAGCTGGTTAAAATTTGTTCTTGAACAATTTGAGTTGTAATGTTTGATCTATACAATTTTTTTAACATAATTGTCAGAATTTTAGGTGAATGAATTTACAATCTGGTTTAGGAGTAATCATACATGAATTAAGAACAGCTGCAAAGTAGAATGTGAACATCAAAAGTCAATGAAGAAGAACAAAAGTTAAGGTTGTTCCATCTATTGGAAAGTTGCTTTCTGCACCATATATGATATTTGTAGCAAACATTTACTTTTAGACTTTTGCCAGTCAGAAACATCGACAATTATATATGGAATTCTTTAGGCTGGTAGATGCTTGGCTAAATCCCCTCATAGAGCACTCAGTTTACTGGCTTTTGCAATTTGTAATTACTAATTTCTTCACTCTTGGCCTTTAATATACATAACCACCTATTAACATATATTACTTTCAATTTGGTAGGTGCAGAAAGTTTCTTTCTGCACCATATATGATATTTGTAGCAAACATTTACTTTTAGACTTTTGCCAGTCAGAAACGTCGACAATTATATATGGAATTCTTTAGCCTGGTAGATGCTTGGCTAAATCCCCTCATAGAGCACTCAGTTTACTGGCTTTTGCAATTCGTAATTACATTTCTTCACTCTTGGCCTTTAATATACATAACCACCTATTAACATATATTACTTTCAAATAACTTACTAGCTGAACACACTAGAATTTAACCTTTGGTGTGGGTGCAGTCACAAACTAAGTAATGACTCTAAGCAGGAAGCAGCAGTTGCCTCTTCTTCCAAGTTGATCTGCATAAATATTTTCCATTGATTCATATGGGCTGCTGTAGCAGATTCTAGCAGATTTCTTGTCAAGCACTCTTCATCTTGCATCACTCTCTGAAGGATCAATTACACTCCAGATCATTCCCAGAATGGAATTTATGGGGGACTGCAATGCAGATTGTTCCTCTTGAATTCAGGTATTCTAGTTCCTAAAGTCATACACTGAAAAATTATCTAAAAAGAACGTTTTACTTTAGTGCATGTTGCTAATTTCATCTTTCGATGCACACAGAGATGAAATTTTGCAATCAACTTAAACAATTTAGTAGAATTTGATTTGATGTGTTTGGGAATACAAATTTTTCATCATTTAATGCTTGAAACTATGAATCCAAGATCAGTTGTATTCAATAAGAAAAGAACAAAAATCTAATGAGATGCCAATTTGCAGATACATCCATCCAACACAGGGAATCCAAGAGGCTTTGTGCAGGAGATGTTCCACTACAGTTAAGAGAAGGCCTTGGTCTTTATGCCATCCAAAGCTTGCAATGATCATAAACGGCGCTGCACAGTAGCTCAGTTAAGCAAAGAAATCATTTTTCATTGTTCTAGCTGAGTTCCCCTCCATTACCATACAGGTAGGAGAAGATCTTTCTTCATTGGCTCGGTTCATCACCAAAACAAGCACTCTTCTTATGCGACCAGCCTTTCTCATATGATTGTGTTATCTCTAAGACTTCTTGTCTGCATGGAGATGGTTCAATTTGATGTGCTATTGTTGTAAATAACTTTTTCTATAATGTCCAGTGAGGACGTCAAATAAGTGTCTGTTCTTCCATATGTGAGAAAATTCATTTGACTGTATACCTAGTTGTCTCCTTCAGCTGAACTCTTAACAAGATATTTCCATGACGAGCAAGGCTCCTTCTGCATCAGCTATAATGGAATGGATCTATTTTTTTCTCAAATATTCTTGTTCAGTGGCCTCCACCAACAGCTCTTCAATTGGAGACCTTAATAAGAGTTTTCTTTATTGAGACATCCTGCATGGATCTCAGCTTTGTTGTACGTGTAAAAGCTTCTTATATGCAATCTAGATAATGGAACAAAAATTAATTTATTTAGAAAAACAGTGAGCACCATGCTATTTTTACGAAGTACATTACAAAAGTAATATTCATCATCACTGTTCATCATTAGTCATGAGACATGTATGTATATATATTTAAATTTTATATATTGTCTTTTTAACGGATTCAATCATCATAAGAGAGTCCCGTATACATATCTTGTAAGCGAGCGGTCGCTGGATTGGCTCTTTTCCTGAGTCCTGTCTGGACCGAGACACTGGAGCTGCAGCTGATCCGTATCGAACTAGTTGTCGTATGTCGTGGATAAAATTTGTGATCACCGGTCGAACTCGAGTCCAACCAATGGCAATTCCTGCGTTCGATTGGATCAAGCAAACTGGGTTTTCGTAGCTGCAGCGAACCGAACGGAGACTTAACCAAACCGTACCACACGAACCGGGACTTTAGACGCGTGTCAGCCGGTCTTTGCTCATCCCTATTCCTCCTCGACGGCCTGCGGTGCCGTCTCTTCCTCGCCATCTCTGTCTAGGGTAAATCTCGCCGCCCCACCCTGCCCCTCCCCACTTCTTCTGTTTCTATCTCCATGTTGTTCGTCGTTTTGCCCGTTCGTGTTTGTAGGTTTAATTTGGTTTTGTGTTGTAGACTTGTGGACCGATCTTCAAAACCCCACGCATGTCATTTCGTAGGCCATTCGAGTGGATCTTTTGCTGGGATCATCAACGTCGTTGATAACTCTTTTTTATTTGGTTTTTCGTGATATATTTAGTGGGGGTTCCTTGATTTCAGATGAAAAATTGGCTTTTTTAGGTCTTCTTTGAACCGATCTTCAAAACCGATTTTTATCGGTTTTTTAGGCAATTCGAGTTGAATTTTGCTGCGATCATCGATCTTGTTGATAAGTTGTTTCTGAATGTAGCAGGTGTTTACTTCTGCTGACGGATGGAAATTATGGTTTCTGTATTTTGATCTGTGCAGGCGGACGAGAGAACGTCAGTATCTTTTAACATCCACAATGTGAGTATATCCATTTTGTACTGTATTTTCAGGTCGGTATCTAGTGATATCTTCTTAAGAGATGTGAACAATCAAACATACGTTTGTTCTTAGCTGTCTACCTTGTTGATGCCTTTTTTTTCATAATTTGATGAGGTTAAACCCTTGGTTTGATTTGAAATTTAAACTTGTTTATCTAGTCTTGCTTGTGTTAGAAAAGCCATATAAAATAGAATTATTTGAAGCATTTAAGAAGTGGATTTCATCAGCAAAGTTGCTCAAGAAATTTAGGAGTATTCTCATTCTTCAAGTTCTTGGGTTAAAAATAAAGCTTGATGATTGGACTTTTGGTTTTATCATTTAAACCACTTGGTAAATATAATTTCAGGAAGGCCTTTATCAACCAATTTAGGCTACCTGCTAATGTAAGACTACGTTCCTTTTGAATCTAAATACTAGATTAAAATACTTGATTCAGGGCGGACGAGGAGCTTGTGGATCCAAAGAAATATCTCGAGGACTCGTGCAAGCCGAAGTGTGCAAGACCCTTACACGCATATCAGGTGCTTTGACCTTCGTTGCAAATAATTCCAGCTGCATATTTCTTGTTACATCTTGTCACTGGTCATAATTTGTAATTTTGAGTTTTTGTCTAAGCTTCAAATGCCTGATAGTTATCAAAGGCATCTTAAATGTTTTGTGACATTTCATATAGATGTCATGGTAGATTATCAAAGCTGGGTCAGTATTAGCACTATAGCTTCCTAAATTGTTTGTTGGATAGAAGCAAGTACTAGGTAGAATGTTGCAAATATATGTTGAAAATCATACCTGCCCAAATTGCCATGAGTAGCTGGATGTTTCAAGGATCTTTTCTTTGAATTGGTGCTCTATAATTCCTTTTATTCTGAAATATTAGGGTTCTCTACATTGTGAAAGTTGTAAAAAGCAGCCAAGGCTGTACCTAAACAGTTGGGGATGTGAAGTTTCTCGGAGAGAACAAAATCATTAGAGAAATTACAGGATACAAAAGAGAGATTGGCAGATGTAAGAGAACTATTAACAAAGGGAATTGCAAAACAAAAAAAAAGGAAGAAACATGAACAAGTAGTCTTCCTGCCCTTTATCATGTCCTATATTTTAACAATTTTGGAGTAATTAGAGTCTAAATTCATACTGTAGTGATATTTATGGAAGATTGAAATTTGAATTCATGTCCACATATTAACATCTTTGATTATTCTTTATGCTTAATATGGTTCCTAGGTAATCAGGTCATTTTCTAATCATGCCCTTCTACTGTTTGCCGCTATGTGACTTACATGTCACAACCAAGGTTTGCAATTTCGATATTTACCGCCCGAGCGGTATATACCGGTCCGCCAGGTTGCTGGTACAGGACCGCCCAGTAGCGGGCGGTCCCGCCAAAAATCGACCGTCGGCGGTCGTTTTCGGCCGTCGGCGATCGATTGAGCGAGAAAAAGGGAGGAAGAAGAAGAAGAAGAGGAAAAAGAAGAAAAAAAAAAGAAAAGAGGAGAAAAAAGACCTATCGCCGCGTCCTCACCTGTCGTGCCGCCCTTTCTTTTCTCTTTTTTCTATATTTTAATATTTTAATATAATATAATATTATAAAAATATAATATTATATTTTAATATACCAGGTGGTATGCACTGTATGTACAGCCTGGTACTAGTATCGTATCGGTACCGAGATGAGCTCGGTACACCGGTATGGACCGGTAAGTCAAACCTTGGTCACAACATCAGCAGTTTTATCTAAGTTGTTACTAATTGTCCTTGATGCAATCTGGAAGGACTGGCTCATCTAACTGGAAGTAATTAGATTTATTTATTTATTCATTATAATAGATTAGATTAGCTTATGGTATATATTTGTGGACAGATTGAGATGAGATAAAGGTTTAGTTTGGATAGGAAAAATCAGTATCTTAGATTAGGTTTTGAGATGTTGGTTTTTCTTTTTTCTATTAAATTGATAACTACTTCCATAACCAGAGTTTTTAAAAAAAGTTGCATTTTTTTCTGTGGATGATGAGGCCTTCATCAGATTTCCTCCCAATCTTTCTTCACTTTCATCAATTGGATCTTTCTCTCTCTCTCTCTATCTCTCTCCATATCACTCTACCTATTCATATTTCCTGTTTCTTATCAGACATCAAGTTTTCACTGCTTGATTCAACCACAGAATATCTGCAATCTGCAGATTGAAGGGTGTTCAAAACTTCTCAACATCAACAATCTTCTTATTTTGGCCTGATTAATTGCTGCAACCTTCCTATAGCAAGTTGTG
The DNA here is from genome assembly GCA_021527575.1 of Ensete glaucum. Classification (NCBI taxonomy): domain Eukaryota; kingdom Viridiplantae; phylum Streptophyta; class Magnoliopsida; order Zingiberales; family Musaceae; genus Ensete; species Ensete glaucum. The sequence continues at coordinate 48,288,350 of CM038552.1, forward strand.
ACAACATTTCATTACTTCAGTATCTGTGGGATCATCACAAAAGAGTTCAGTGTGCATTTTATGGCAATTCTGCACCAATCTGTAACAAAGAATTTAAGTTTACCTGCGGTCCACGTCATCTTGCATCTTTCTTTAAATTGGTGGTCTCTTCTTTATTGGAATATCCTGTTAAAATGACACAGGTTGTGGAAAGCTGTCACTGAGAAATGAGATGAAGAATCTTATATCTGACGAAGAGGCCACAGCTTTTTACTGTATAGAACTAGGAAGCTTGAAAATGGGCATGCATCAGGCCCATTGATGATGGTGCATCATAACTAGAGTTTTTCTCCTCTTAAAGTGTTTGGACCTTGACCGTTCTTGCTTAAAAAGTAAACAAAACAAAAGTTGGAAATTGAAGTGTGCTGTAAGAATGATAGTGTGATGATAAAATGACTTAGCAATAGATTAACCTTGATTTGACTATTCCTGGTGACTTGAAATCTGAGAATTACTCAAGGCAGCTTAAACATAATGAGATTACCTGTTTTGGTTTTTGGATATTCTTTCATAGGTTACCTGTTTTGGCTTCTACAATTGTTGTTTTCTCAGCTATTGTATCTTTTTCTCTAGGTGGCAATATTCTAGTTTGTGGTCAAAACTTACAACAATAACCACTAATAGATCCATGTCTGATGTGTTACCAATAGTCATTATTTGTTTCAAACTGATAAACCAATTTGCTCATGATTTCAAAGAATTGTTATCAGACATGCTTTTTAAGATCACATCAAAATCCAATCTTATCTTAAAGAATACCTTCTGCGTTTGATCATTCACTAGTTTTCTTTTGCCTTTCTTTCTTTGTTTGCAACCATTTAGTAGGATCCCATTTATCCTGCAGGCATGTGTTGGGAGGATCAAAGGGGATGAAAGTGGGCACAAGCATTGTACAGGGCAATACTTCGACTACTTTTCCTGTGTTGATAACTGTGTAAGCAGGCTCTATTTTCTTGTGGTTCTTGCAGTAAGCTGGTTTCCTATTCTTGGCTGATGTGTATCTTCCCTGATGTGCAGGTTGCACCAAAGCTTTTCCCTAAGCTGAAATGATGCGACAAGCACAGCCCATGATCTACTTTTCATCTGCAATAAAAGCTTACTCATTTGGCTTCATAAGTGCACTGCAGGTAGTAGTTGGCCTGCCTCTAAACTTTCATTTTGTTCTCTACGGCAAAATCCATTTATTTTGGGTTTTTGACTTGTAGACGACGAGAATTTGAGTCCTCTATGACAAAGTTGGTGGTGGTGTTATATTTATTGGTACATTTAATCTATGATGCTTTCTCCGGGTAGCATATCACTTTTCGCTATTAATTTTTAAATAATAGAGATTGATAAGAGAAATATTTATCTCAATTAGGGCTCGAGGTATCTTAGTCAAATCGAGGTAGTTAGGGTTCAATCAAAGATTGTGCCACATGAATGTCGATTGAATATAAAAAAATATCAAGGATGTTTTACTCATATTGATGAATATATTTTGTTGTTAATTCTATTATAAAAGTTCTTTAGATCATAATAATCATCACGATTATACACCATCAATTTTTTGTTTCGTTATTGGCTTAGCATCAAAGGGATCATATCTAATACTAATCTTAATCTTTTTGGAGGTCGTCATTAGGTGTACACCTGAACCTCCTCGGTTGCACCCAAAGTTTGGCTAATCCCATCATTATCAATATGAATACTAGTAAAGCATACAATAGCATAAAAATGGATTGATATTAGAAACAGTTAAATAAAAATTCAACAAATGAGGTCAATCCACATGTGACGAACCCATTACCTACTTAGCTACTGGGTATAATATAATTAAAAAAGTATATATATATATATATATATATATATATATATATATATATATATATATATATCAATGCTATCATCTAATTTCTCGTCCATTATGAGTTAAAATGGTGCCAATTTTGATGGGGTGAAATTGAAGTATATTTCTCGCCCTTTACCATAGTCCACCCACTTTTATTTCACGTGAGCAATTTAGAACATCACCAAGGGGTGTATTCCTCGTGACTCCTGAAAAGTTTCAGGGCTATGTACTTTACTGATAATTTTATTTTCTTAAATATATCGAAACTAATAAAAGAAGTGCCTCGTGACTCGTGCGACGCCTTGCGCAATTTCTTTACGAAACACCGCGGGGTCGCACGTTATCCGAAGGGTTCGATTGGCTTTGGCATTTTGGTAAGCACCTTCCCGTCGCTTGTGGAACGATAGAGAGGCGGGTCTACTTCTCAATCTGCTCCTCCTTTATTCGTTCTACATTTGTCTTTCGCTCTTCTCTTTTTCCGTCTTCCCTGCGTTCCGTTGTTTGAATATTAGATCGAGATAGCTAAGACGTGTGATCTCCGCCTTGTTTTCGGCTTGCCGACCATGATGTGTTCTTGGGAAGTAGGATTACTGCTTCTTTGTTGAATTATTATGGCTACTTGTGGCCAGTGATCACAAAAGCATTCTTCGTCAACCGTTCTCCGTTGCATTTCTTCTCTCCTCGATTGAAATTAGTAGGCTTATTGTTGTGATCAGAATATGTGCACGTGCTTGACCACCCATCGCCTAATCTGATGAATTAAACTGTGCCCAAATCTATGATTTGTTCATCGTGTGTTCACAAGGTGTTTTTTTTTTCTTTTTGTAGATTTTGGGGAAAAATGCAACACTTACGGAACTCCATAACGAGGCATGTGCGCTTGAGCTGCTCAACAGGGCTAAGTGAGTTCGGAGCAACTGGAAGATTGCTCAATTCACCATGCCAGCGATTCTGCGTGTCGTCAAGCGACACCAGCATGGAAGATCTCACTGCTAGAGTGCTCGAGTTGGTTAAGAAGTTTGACAAGATGGATGCAAGCAAGGTATCTCTCTATAATAAATAGCTCTAAGGTTTGTCAACAACACTAGCAATAGGCTTTCCACGGTAGAACCAAAGACTTTGTTGTTAGAAGTACTTGTTCAGTATGCCGTCATCTCAGATGACTATATAATAGTTTTATGACGTCAAGCATCCACGATCAGTGATGCTTATGAATATTCCTCCTGAAACCTGAATGTGATTTCGTTTCATGGATTTCCATGGTAAACTTAGTTGGCTGTACAAGATAAATAGATATTGCGTATACCAGTACCTTTTGCTCATATACCAATTCAAGATTCTGTTGTATAGTGAGTTGATGTGAATTGATTCTCATATATCACAAGAGCAGGCAGTTTGGATTTTTGTTAACATATTGTCACGGATTAATTTGTACAAAGGATGTTCGATGTAATGTTTATGTATATCTATATCCTTTGGTTCATGATTTGTACAACATGTAGAGGGCTTGCAGTAGGCTTGGCAGCACCATTTTGGTTGGCTTTTGTGATCATCTTAGTCCTGTAACCGTAAGTTGTGTGTAGTCGTTATGTAGAGGCAAAACTACTCAAAAATAACCCATCTAAATATCCATTTTAGGGGTTTTAATAAGCTCTAGAGAGTGGTGCGGAGTGTCATCTACCACTGCACCCACGGGCTACCTAGGTGGCACATGGCTAGATGGGCTTTTAGGATAGTGTATAGGTTTGGTTCACTGTCTTGTTCCGTAGTAGTGTCATGTGAGCACTTGTCGAGATTTTTGGTCGTGGCTCAAGTGTTTGCTAAAATGTTTACTTGTGAGATCCTGAGTTAAGCGCTTTTCCGAACTCATCTTCTCTTTGCAGGCTCTTAAGGGACCATAAAAGGTTTTTGGGAGGTTGACACTTTGCAGACGAACACACAAGGGTATCCCATGACTTAGGCAAAACCAACTAAATCTGTGACAATTTGTCAAAATTGTGATCTTACCTTTACATATTAATTAATGCTGCAAAAGTTACGGTTAAACTTAAACAGTTAATCTGTTCAAATGAATAATGTCTTATTACATAAACAAAGTTCAGTGATGTATAATATCAAGTATACAGGGACATGTGCTATTCAGCACTTACATTTTCAGTACTTGAAGATATTCCTTAAATTTTGCATTTAGGTTCGGAATCATCTGCTAGAATTTACCTTGGAAATTCAAATCCTATTCCCTTTATCGAAAGAAATCTGTAATAGTTTCACGTGTCACCTATGGTTCTTGGCAAATTGCTTCTATTTCAACTTTGAGTTTCTGCTGCCATGAAACCTACACCCTAAATAGATGTTATTGCCCTTGTCTAGTTAGACATAATTTTGCTGCAAAATTTTCGTTATTATTATTTTCATTCCTCTTTCAGAATATTGCTTCTGAAGAACTTGGTTGATCATATTAAACTGTCATATAACAACCTTGTGTGTTTTAGTATCACTGCCAGCCTTCTCAAGTCACTTATCTGTCAAGAGATTTTGAAAATATTTTCTTCTTATAGACAGCAGCAATAATTCAGGGTAACAACACCAGACCAACCACCACCTTCATGTTAGCTTGAATCTGCATTATTCGTCCTAGAGTTTGCAGTTAATTGTGTTTGTTTATATATTGGTCACTTCTTTTTCTGGTCATAAAAGGCAAAATGTGTGCAAAAGAATTTTGTCGTTCTTGCATATAGCATATAGGGCTGAATATTGATTCATTTAGTCAACTCCACATAGAGAGGTTCATTCTTGTGATTCTCTTTTTCATGCAGGTAACTGTTATCTTTATTTTACTACAAGTGTTTCTCACTATCATGGTTTGAAGAGTAGGGTTACTGCCAAGTGGACATTTTGTTTCAATCCATCCCATGTTTTGCAAAAATCATATTCACCGTTAAGCATGTTGCATGTATGTTATCTATTGCATCATAATCAGTGAACAAGCTCTTTTTTTTCTTGTTACTTTGTTTTATCAGAATGCTATTTGAGATAAATGCAAAATGCTAATCTATCAAACCATCGCAGGTAACCGAGAAGGCTGATTTCCAAAAGGACCTTTCTTTAGACAGCTTAGACAGGGTGGAACTTGTGATGGCTATCGAGCAGGAATTTTCAGTTGAAATTCCTGATCAGAAGGCAGATAAACTCTCTTGTTGTGCTGATGTTGTGAAATATATTTCTGAAGCTCAGGCAGAGAAGAAAGAAAGCACCTGAGAGAGTTATAATTATCTGAATCGTTTGGGCAGACCTTTTGGAGCTTGCAATGGTGTATTTCTGGGTTCATCTTCTTTAATTCTATTGCTACAATCCAGATCTGCAGCCACTTGATATAAAATGGAGTTGTGGGCATCATGAATTTGTTGACTGTATGCATGAACATATACTTCTCTTGGATGGTTTTTCTTTTGATGATGATTTTTGAATCCTCTGACTATAAACTTTGATGAAACTGCTCAAGTTATCAATCAAGCCAATTGTGATGGATGCACTCATGTCATTTGTTCTGGAAATACTAGCATAATAGCTCTAATAGTTTCTAACATAGCTTGCATATCCATACTTACCTTTCTTATCAATATATATTCATTAAATTCATTAGTTATCATTGTAATGGTGGTTATTTCGAGTTAAAATGTTCTTAATAATTTCATCATTTTAAAGTGTTGCTGTAAAAGAGAGATTAATGTCGATTAGAACTTTAGTCTTGTACTTTTAATGGACTACAAGGGTATTATTATATTACCTGGATGAATACTAAAATAAATAAATAAAAAAAATACAATTTTGCCTTATCGATCAAAATGTTTTTATCTACCCCTCACGTGCAAAGCAAGTGCGTAGGTAATGCGTCTTCCCCTCTCCCGAAATAGTTTCCTTTTTTATTGGTGTCATAATCTTGGCTTTATGATTTAATTGGTCAGCGCGAAGCCACATCGCGTGTTGCATCAAGGTCGTCATGCCGACTACAGCCGACGGCCGAGATCAACGTCGAGGCGGTTCATCGACGGTCAGTAAGATCCCACACGACCCATCCTTATCGAGAAACAAACGGCCAGCTTACTGCCACGCGTCCCTACTGATGCGATATTAGGACTAAGTATCCGACTAAGACGCATCCCTTGTCTCTCTCTCTCTCTCTCTCCTTCGTTTGGTGGAGACCGCGGAGCGGGACGCACCGTCGTTGATCCTTGGAATTCGAGGGTTTCTAGGGTTCCTCCGATCGCGTTCCCTCTTTGCGTGTGAGAAAGTTCTCATCTTGGATTTCATCCCGTACTCTCTCGCCCCCTTTCTGCCTCCTCGATCGAATCGATTCTGGCCACACGCGGAGGCGGCGATTACTCTGTTCTCCACTATCGTGGCGTCTCGATCGCTTGAGATCTCAGCTTCGCACGATCCCTGTTCAATCTTGATCTCGATTCCTCTTGTCTTGGTGAAGAAAAGGCGAAATTGTGAGTCCTTGTCGACCCTGTTCTTCCTGTAGTGACACTCCTCAGTACAATCTCCAGAAAAAAAAAAGAGTCTCCTTCTTGTTGAGTTGTCGATCGAAATCGCGAAAAAAAAGACGAGATTTTTGGTGTGCTTTTCAGCGAATTCTGTTTGTCTCTGAGGCTTCGCGATGGCCGATTCGGACAACGAATCGGGCGGGCAGAACCACAGCAATGCGGGGGCGGCGGGGGAGCTGTCGTCGCCGCGGGAGCAGGACCGGTTCCTGCCCATCGCCAACGTGAGCCGCATCATGAAGAAGGCCCTCCCGGCCAACGCCAAGATCTCCAAGGACGCCAAGGAGACGGTGCAGGAGTGTGTGTCCGAGTTCATCAGCTTCATCACCGGGGAGGCCTCGGACAAGTGCCAGCGCGAGAAGCGCAAGACCGTAAACGGCGATGACCTCCTCTGGGCCATGACCACCCTCGGGTTCGAGGAGTACGTCGAGCCCCTCAAAGTCTACCTCCAGAGGTTCCGGGAGATGGAGGGCGAGAGGAACGGCGGCTCGTTGTCATCGTCACAGCCACAGCAGAAGGACGGTGGCGGTGGCGCTGCCATGAGCATGGGGAACAATGTGAGCGGTTTCGCCAGCGGTGGCGGCATGGCGATGTATGGCGGCGGAATGACGATGATGATGGGGCAACAGATATACGGCTCACCGCCGTCATCATCCTCGTATCACCACCATCATCAGATGGCCATGGCGGGAAAGAACAGCATGGGGAGCGGCGGCGGCGGCGACGGCGACGGTGGTGGGAGCTCATCTTCTTCCACAGGGATCGGAAGGCAAGGCAGGGTCTAAGCGATGGCTAACTATTGTTCCAAGTTGTAGACATGGCCATATATATATATATATTAAAACATGTCTCATCTTCTTCTTCTCCGTACCAAATGTTTTAGTGCCATTCTCTTCCTTCTTCCTGTGATGAAACAATTGTGGACATGACCAGTGACGGAGAAACATATGTCCTCCATGGACTGAGGTCAGGACATGTGTCGGCAGTACCGAATCTTGCTGGCTTAGTGCAAGTGTCGTCGATGTGTATTGTTATATCCAGAGATGAATAAGTTACGTAGAATAATACTACTGTAAATTACATGTGATATTGACTTTTATGAAGTTATATCGGATAATAGAGATGAATAAAACTTATTCGTAGACTTTGATTGTGGTGGTTATCTTACCCACACTTGAGATGCAAAGGTTGATTCGTCTAATGTTCCTCACGAGTCAGATGAGCGAGCTTTGAGATGTAATCAATCTAAATTTGAGTATTGATAATAGATCTTATCTAAATTTGAGTATTGATAGTCGATCTTAAGTGGTTTCAAATATTGTGTTATCTTAGCTTAACATAAATATTTTAGGAGAAAATATTGTAGACATTTTGGTCAACCAATATGATTCAGATTTGTACATGCAAAGTTGTCTGAGATGTCTTCGAGATAAAAATATAGAACTCTTAAAGTTTTATCTATATCAAGATCAAGGTTTTACTGATCCAATTCCTTTGACGCTCAAGTAAGTAATCTTGAGTCTTCAAATGCATATATGAGTGATCCTAAAAGATCTTTTATGTTAAAGATAAACTTTTATACCTCATCTTAAAGAGTACTAAAGAATTTTATGGTTACCTTATTCCTTATAAATGATAAAAATCAATCTTATAATTATCTTTCTCATCATAAATGACGAGAAGTAAGTTTACAATTGTTTTAATTTATCATAAATAATAAGAAAAAAGTTTTATCTTTTTCTTTCTATTAGACACCAACCAAATGACGTCTTGAAGGGACAAATGTATCCCCCATCAAGGAGTATGCAAAAAAGACATATAGGGTGTGTTAAAATGATTGGTTCATTACAATCTAGATAGTGTGTAATAAGTAAGCCAGTAGCTATTTCACGGTAATGATGAGAGCATGTATCAACTTTTCTATCACTGTATGGTATAATTCTACATCCTTCAATATGTATACATCGATTAAGGTGTTAAAAAAAATGTATGAGTCATGTTTCATGTATAATCTTATCTCAAGTTGTATGATGATATGAAGAATATTTGAGTTGTATGATAATATGTAGAATATTCTCATTCATCAAAAGCTTAGTATGTGATAGGGAAAGTAATGACATAAGTATTTTTACCACTATCACTGTCATACTAACTTAACCATAGGAGGGGTTTAGTCGAGAATATCCTCCCAACACTAGTTGCTTATGTAGGGATCTCGATGAGACTAAGGTCATGCCATTTAGATCCTCCTCCCACTCCAATCTCCTCCTCACGTAACCCCTCGTGGATCTCTTGGATGAGCTTGCACCTTAGAGACAAACCAAGCCGTGACAACTCCAATTCGACGGTGTCAATGCAACAACTAATAATCACAACAAAAGGAATAGGATATGAGGATCGATGACCATTAAAAAAAAGATTATTGACATAATTATAGAGATCGAACATTATTTCTATCTCCAAACCCCACTTAGCGATTCCAAACATTAGTCTTGTCTTTGTGCAGAATATACCTCGGGCTCCATATCGGTCAATCATGTAGCATCTAAAACAAAATCAAGTTCTTAGTACCTAAGTCGGGTTGGCGACCTCTCCCAAGTCTCTACCAATAATATCGAGAACAATAGCATATGGCATCGGGGCATCGGGGCATAACAAATACTTGGCTTCACGCAAGTACATATTTTGTGTTTGAAGTAAGATCACGTAGGTAATCATATCCTCTCTCCCACGGGGTGTCGATGGTCAGCTAAGGCACAATGAACGATGGCAAATACTTGCGATGAAAGAGCTCATGCATTCGAGGTGGGTGAGAATGGATACAGAAACAAGGATGAAGAGAAATGTGGATGATACATATGATGTATTTAATTAGATAATAGATATATTTTTACTTTGATTTTGGTTATGAAAATAAACTTGAATGCTAAATTATATAATTCTATTTAATTAGGTAAGATATATTATTGATATAATTAGATTTTGATTATGAGTATCAATTAATAAAAAATAATTATGATAAGATTCGAGAGACTTATAACTATCACTAGATATTCTATTCTAGTTTGTAATATCACATGACATCCTAGAGATAAAATAACTAATTATTGAGAGATTACATATTTTATCTTATATCTCTTTTTGTCCCTAATTCATTACTTATAGTAATCCTACGAAAGATAGAAAAAAAGAAGAATATGAGTATAGTACTCCTTACAGATTAACATTACGTTAGCTTTCAGATTAGACGACGATGCACTTATAGATGATATAAAGATTTTCTGAATGACATCAAAAGGTATAAATCGTATATATGATATATTACTATTTGATTTCAGTTTCTAATATTAAAGTTTTTTCATAACAATAGTATAATCATGATTTTTATGCTTACATTTAGTATCAGATTTCAAATTCTAAAATCAAATACTTTAGATCGTAAAAGTATTATAAATCTATTTTATATTTAGATATATTTAGTAACACATTTATTTGCGAGAAAGTGATATTTGGTTTTGATTTATGATACTTAGCCGATCCATTTAATCAATGGATCACCATCAGCAACTTATTAGTGGCGACAATATTATTGAGGGTGGTGGTCTCTAGTGATCACTAGCCCAATCGTGGGTAGCAACTACATATGATGATTGGCCTGCCTTGGTTGTAGGAGACTGCAATGACATTGTTGCTTACAACGACTATAATAGCATTGTTGCATGCAATGCTTGATTATGATTTTTATATATTATCAATTAATAGATCAAGTTAAAAAGTAGATTATCAATTAATAGATCAAGTTATAATGTGACCTTATCTAATTATGTAAGATATATTATAGATAGGATTGAATTTGATTATAATTATATGAGATTATATACTTTTTAGAGATAATAATTATTGATAGATTATATATATTCTCTCATATCCTCTCTTATGCGAAGTCGGTGAGAAATTATAAATATATTGTCTTATCTCTTTTTTTTTTTTTTTTTGCATAGTTCATAATAGTTCTATAAAAGACTGATAAGAAGAAAAAGAGAAGACACATCTAATTCTCCTCGTAAATTACTGTAACTAATGATGCATTTACAGATTAGATAAAAACTTTTAAAATGACATTAGAATATATATATATATATATATTATTTTACTTTAATTTCTAACATCAAGTTTTTTAATAATAATAATATAATTGTGATTTTTTTATATATACAGTGCATGCCATGGAAGATGTGATCGTGCGTGGGTGTTTGTGTTCATGCGGATTGTGTCTTATATGTGATAAAACATATGAGCTAGCACACCATCGTCTGTGTTCTATGATCTAATATCAACACGAATCACGAGGTGTTCGCCGGACAGTGAATTCCAAACGTCACCGTAACGCATTCGGCGGGCGCTTCCGCTTTTTAACACAAAACTCGGAGGGTCAACGGCGGACCGCATCTCCATTCGTCGTCGCCGGTGAACCCAAATGGAACCGTGGTTTGGGTTTCGGGACTCCGCTCGACCTCACGCACGCTCCCCACGACCCATCTCGATCGTCCCTTCCCACATATTCCACGGCTGAGATGCGCGAAGGCGAGTTGCTACTTTGTTCGCGTACGGCAGAGGATCCCGGCTCTATTATTCCTCCGGCGAGAGCGTGATGATGCTGCACTTGGGGTTGTGCCTTCTTTGGTGTTGCGGAGCCACAAACAGCCATCATGGTGGGACTCTCCTGTGGCATCAGCGGCAGACCAATTAATTATAATAATGGATGGTGGGAGAACCACTACGAATCCATCATCGGATCACCCACACAACACGCGTTGACCGCGGTGGACCAGCACATCAGCAAGCGTCCATCATCCCCTCACACTGATGGCGGACCCCCTCCTCCATTGTTGAATCGGAAACGCATCTAAGGTTTCCTACCCGTGCACGGACCTCCCTCCCATCGGAAGGGTCCCACGCGACCCCGCGGCTGGAACGAATAAGGAAGCAGGTAAGCCGAATGTCCCTAACGCTTGATATCTCCACCCTGCGTCAGCGACAGTTCTGATCTCAGCCGTTCGTCGACGGGGGTGAAGATATCATCTTCCGTCTTCTTCGTCCCGTCGGGATCCTCTCCAAGCAGTCAACGGATCGTTTTACGATTCCGCGACTATTCACGGTCGAGATGTCGTTAACAGATCCTGTCGTATAAGTAGAATCGGAGAGGATCCCACGCCCAATCGAGCTCCCGAGGATCCTTTTATTTCCCTTGGCCTGCGTCCGGCGCGCCCCATCCGAAGCGGGCGATTAGAGATCTCGATTCGGTAGAGATCTCCGGTCACCGAAACACCATCCGGTTCGATCGCTATCTCAACCACATCGTCGTGGTGGTGTTATCTTCTCACCTCATCTTCCTCCAGACGATGATAAGATGGCATCCGCTTGCTGAGTTCGTGCTCTGCAACCCGAAGAGAAGATTGTGGTGCAGGATAATGTGGAAGATCGACAGCCTTACATAGGGTTTATTTATGGGTTCGGTTCTCTGCTGTTTGGGCGTGGATGATTCGGAAGAGGAAGAGCATCACCGGGGGCCCGTCTGCGGTCTCAGAAGCTTGACCCTGCGCTGCTTGAATGCTGTATGTTTCTTACCCATCATCATATGTTACTGGTAATGACTGGCTGTCACCTTTTCCATCGACATCCAAATGCGTCGTCTGTTGTGCAGTATGATCTTAATCCTCATCGGGAACGACGCATTCAACCTTCATCCGATCGGGGGTCAACTCCCCCATCTCCTGCGTCACCCGAAGACGACTCTGCAGCGGGTGCACGTTGTTCTCCTGGTGATCCTGCATGCTGCCCGTACAACAAGGCTTCAGGGCACCTCCATGGCAGGCAAGTCTCGTCCCAACTGCACTGTGATGGAAGATTCAATCACTCTGCAGCGGCAGACATTTACGCCATCTCCGAAGACGAAGATGTTTGTCCGACTTGTCTTGAAGGTAGTAGCGCTTCTCATGTCATTCATCTCTTCCATCTCTCATCCTTAGCTCCAATCTCTTGCAGGATTTCTGCGGTCTAATAATATTGTCGTAGCTGTTTGCAGAGTACAGAGACGACAATCCTCGGACTACGCTGCAATGCGCTCATCATTTCCACTTGAGTTGTATATATGAGTGGATGGAAAGAAGTGAGACATGCCCAGTATGTGGCAGGGTGAGTTCCTTTCTCATGTTGGTTTCTTCTTTCTTCTTCCATCAAAAATACATCAGCTTCCGACATCTGTTTGCCTTACAGATGATGCTTTTTGTTGAGGACACATGAGCTTGCTGTTCAAAGGAGTCGGCTGGCTAGTATTCACAGGGAGAACATGAAGCTACATCGGAAGTACATCACCATCTTCATCATCACAATTGTCTTTGTTGTCATCTTTCAGAGAACATAGTTATCTATGTCAGATATGAAGCTTTAGCTGTTAGTAATAAATAATCAATTCTACATGATGCATACACACACACACAAAGGCAGCAGAGGTGGTATAAGATTCATCCATATTAGGATCAAGCATAATTTAGATTCTTAAGGTCCCATTTACTTATTGGAAATACAGAGACGGAACCCAAACAAAAGCAAACTAAGACATACCCGGAGACCACAGCTGGAACATGGTAGTCTCGCATCTTCAAATATATAGCACCACTATTTCCAGGTGGTCGATGGGAAGAAGAAAAGATGCTACCACTAGCCGTTCAAGTGGCGGAGCATCCACGGCGGCAACAAGCTATTACTGATTCGTACCGGAAGCCGTGCAGCTTCCTCCCTGACGGCGGCGACCCTCCCTTGGTAGCACCTGCATCATGGGAAGTTTAAGCTTGGAAGCTAAATTCTAAGAAAACATTTGACTCTGGTAATTGCTTCAGATGAGAGCAGTAGCTGCCATCTTAAATTAAGATGGGAACAATTGATGGTTGACTGCAACAATAGATTACTCCTTTACAGTCTAACTGGAAACGAGAAAATGAACTAATCATACCGCATATATTGACTCTCTACAGGCAAAAAATATGGACAAATTTTAAGAACAAATATTAGTTGCAAGGTGCTTATAGCCACAAGTGTTTCACTGACTTTTTGGTTTTTTTGTTCAAAGTACATGAACAGCATGCAATTGCGATGGGTGTGCGTGGCAGAGGCAACCTACGTTGTTTAAGCAGCAAACTAATACGAGTTTATGCAGCTGGAAATAATACCCGATGTTGAGAGTAGGTTGGGGTTCCGCTAACGAGGGGGCTGGTGATGAAGAGCTTGTGTGGGCTTGTTCCCAGTGTGCTTGCTGGGTGATAGCCTTCATCTTCTGCTTCTCCATGAGCTGGCTCAGATCGAGATCCCAAGAAAAACGAGTTCAGAGTAGCAGAACTGCATTTAACTATGAAGCAACATGCAGGTAGTTTTGTTACCTCCTTCTCCAAATTCTTGTTTGCCGCCTGCAGAGCCTTTTCCTGTGCATGAAATATAAATCCAAGTCACGGAGCTAATTCATGGCAATTTGCTGCGAGTAAAAAATGTCATCTAGACTATGAATCATATACTCAAGGTTTATGGAAAACCACACACACGAGTTCTGCAAAGCAGGAGCTAAAGAGTTTTAACCTTGGCATCATTCTGAATCAGCTCATCTCATCATGCTTACTGTATTCCTGAGCTACCATACCCATGAGTAGGTTTAAGAAATTAAGCTGACAATTTTAGTCAATGGCAACTCCAGCAGGCCAATATCCTGGGAGCTAATGAAGCTCAAAAGTAAAATAATGTACATCCAGCGATTACTTATTCAATTTAATAACATGTTTCAGACTATTATTGTAGGCTTCAACAGTTAACGAAAAATCCATACAGCCTTTGCATATCATGCAGATTTCATAAAAGATAGCAATAGCTAAATCTTTTCTGACCTTCTATTCTAGTAAACTATATGGTCTCGCTGTCGAGTAGCTTCAAAAGCCCTCCTCCATGACTGACAGAGAAATTACCACAGAACTTAACCGGAGAGATGTTGTCCCTGGGGGCTATCGGAGGCTAATTATGATACTTCCGTTGCAAAAAGTAATCATCCCTCCGAGATTACTGTAAAGCTATACTTTACATGTAATATGAGATATCTTTATTGATATTTTCTAGGTTGGTCCCTTTTGAAGTTTATGGATAATTGTTCTATTTCTATTAGGAGGATCACAAAATTAAAATAATGATCTGATCTTGCTTTTTTATTTAAGTTTCAGAGTACCACATAACTCATTATGTTGTCACAATAACCTCTTGACTAGTAAATAAGCTAGTAATACTTGTAACCAAAGTTTGAAATATCGAGCTATACCATCCGGTATGAATGGTACATACCGATTCATCAGTTTATCGATACGCGGACTACCCGTTACCGGACGGTACCACTAAAAATTGACCATTGACAATCGATTGAGAGAGAATCGATCCTCGGTGGTCGATTGAGGGAGATCAGAGATTAGAGAAGAAGAAGAAGAAGAAGAAGAGGAGGAAAAAAAAAAGAGGAGAAGAAACAAAACCTCTATCGCCACCTGTAGGTCGCTTGCGCGCCATTGCCCGTGCCCCGTTGTTGGCCATGGGTCGCCGGCATGCTATCGCCGTCGGTGAGTGCGGGCAATTTTTCTCCCGCATGAGGAGACGGAACGTCTCTTCGCGCGGGGAGAAAGATCAAGATAACGTCATCTCGACTAATTATGATACTTCTGTTGCCTGTTCTAAAGGGAAAAAAAGGAACCATACCTCCTAAATTACTGTAAAGCTACACTTTACATGTAATATGAGATATCTTTATGGATATTTTCCTAGGTTGGTCTCTTTTGGAATTTATGCATAATTGTTCTATTTCTGTTTGGAGAATCACATAAAATTAATGAAATTAAAGGAATGGTCTAGTAGTCTTGCTTTTCCATTTAAGTTCAGAGTACCACATAGCATTATGTTGTCACAATAACATTGTTGACTAGTAAATAAGCTAGTGTCATGGCTGGGCTAGTTGAATCTCATATTACAAAAGAAAAAAAAAAAAAGAAACCTATCTGTCTTACTACAAATAAGTGGGGTATTATGACTTCATGTTATAATCATATCTGACTTGTTTTTTATCCTTATCCATGCTTTATGAACTGAAAACTAAGTGACTCTCTCTCCATGCATGCCATTGTAAACCTGGAGTATTCATAACAATGCATGTGTAGTTGTCCCGGGCTTCTCTTTCTATAGCACAGTTTGGGCCACTAGATAAGTCAAATGCATTGGGAAGATATCTAATAAATAAATATGGAATTTAGACAGAATCATGGTAATTATTTTTCATTTTCGATAAAGCTTCTGAAGATTACCTTTTTTTGAAGCTCAGCAATGGCGTCAAACATGACTTGGTTCTGCACCATGAAAAAATCCATCAGCTTTTATGACTTCAAGTTGTCCGAGAGATTCACCTTCATTTTGACATTAGCAGATGTAAACGAGATTTACCTTTCTTGACCTAATATGCTTCAGAGAAATTTCAAGTTGATGCTCCAGTTGCTGGAGTTCTTTAAGACTCAAGGCCTCGAGTTGTTCTCCCATCAGATGCCTGCGAAGTAACTTGAACAAATCATTGGTACATCACTTGGTATATGACTCTTAGCAGTGTCTTAATTTGATCACCTTTGACTTTTACTTAAAGCTTCAACCTTAGCCTTGAGTTTTCCATATTCTTGACACCAATTGCCCTGAACAGTATCCAACAAAATTCAAGTGATCTATGTTAGCTTGTGCTCGAGACTTGTTATTTGTAATCTGTTGAAACTCATGTTCTACAATATCAAGACATACATGAGAGTAGATATCATAAACTGATGGCTCAATTTGCTTTCAACTTTATACTATAAAATAATACCTGAAGTCAGTGACACAAATATATTTTCAGTCTTCAAACTATAGGGTAACGTCTCATTGGTTAGCTGTTAGCAGAAGCATTCCGTGATGCAAACGGGAATGCGAACTAAGTATAATTCATGCTCTTGAAGATTACCTCAAAGAGCAATCGAAGGAAACCCATGATAGATAAAACATGTAGATTATACATGTTAAGTAAAATCATTTACTCATATAATATGTGATATCTTGTTGTCTAAATGTCACAGGGACCTCAACTTAGTTAATCATGAAAATAAACTTTAGGTTAAAATCCAAACTACTAAATATCAAAACATGCATCCTTGGGACAACCATAGACCCCTCATTTGCCCGTGTCTATAGGATCCTGGGACTCGAAAAAGCTTAGTTATTTCATGCTGCGTTATTTGAATACATTATTAAAATTCATGTATCATAAACCTCCTAAGGTTAAAAATTTTCTTTGAAAACTTTTTGTGGAATCATTTGCCTACTGCTAACCTGTTCTTCAATATCTCTCATGGTCAGCCTAAATGCTGGTAGTTTGCAAGCCTGAGGGGGCTTGCTTGGCATAGAATATGCAGGAGCCTCAAGAGTACCCCTTACCCTAAGGTTTGAGGTCTCATTGAGGTCTACTAGAGAGACTCATTGAGGTCTCAAAATAATTATTTATGATACTCCCCTTGCTGGTTGCACAGCTTTACGTTACTCATTTCACTCATCTTAATATAGGTCCCTTACCTGTGTCGCCCATGAACATGCCAATTTTTGTAGAGCAAATGGCTGTAATCTTTCTTGGCCATCCTTGAAAAATCCCACTTCCTCTGTTTTTTTGTATCCCTGTTAATCTAATATAATTTTTATTTTTTTTAAAATTCGATTTCAAAACCTAATAATAAACTATTAAAATCTTTATACCTTCAACCAAGAAAAGTTTAGAACCAGTCAACTAAAAACTATCAAGTTTCACTACTCCTTCAGGCGAGTTAATTAACACTATTGCATCTAGATCTCTGCTTCTACGCTCCTTTTGCTACCTTAGTTTAGTAAAGGATGGACATTTTATGGACAACTGAGCTAGCTTTGGTGGGAACTAGATTCCTTCAGGCGACTTAATTAACACAAGCAGTCCATCTTTTGCACCTTCAAATTTTGGAATAACACTGCTTTCCTAAGAAATTATAGAAATGCATCCACCTACAACAATGGAGTTACTGCTAGACATTGTCCATGAAGTGAAACTACTGTGATGGACGATGTCCTGCAGCCTTCTCTTCTGTAAGTTGTGCAAAACACTCTATATCCCAAACTAAATGCAGTAGAAATTAACTTGATGAATGCTCAATGTTAGATCAGCACGAACCTTTTCCTAGTCCTTAAATGTCCGACCTCTAACCAACCCTTTCTTATTACCGGTAGCATGTCTTAAAATGAGAAAAGATTTCTTATTTAATTTATACTCGATCAACAGTTTGTTAGGTCCAGTGGGTTTGGACTGCACGACTTGAGTATTAAGCTCGACTCTAATTAGTTAAAAAAATAGAAAAAAAAAAAGACAGTTGGGTGAAGAACCGGACGGTCAAAGAAAGAGAAAAATGAAATAAAAAAATTAGGATTTAAAAATTTTTGTAAGAATATCAAGCGGTTAAATTTCATCAATTTTTGTCTAAATTTTATGTGAAGAATTTTTGCAATAAACTCTATATCCTAACTGTGCTGATGTATGATTTGTCCTCTTTGAAATGCATTTCTGATATATTCATTTGGTGAGATCTAAAATTTTTTTTTGATGAAATTCATTTATGGTAATGATGAAAATATTATTGTTGAGTCAAGATTTATGTTTTTGTTATTATTATGATCCTCTAGTTATTGTAGAGAAGACTTATTGTAAATCTATTATCATTATTGGTGATGGTGGATGTTTGAGGTGAACTAACTTTCCCGATTTTTTTTGTATTGGGTTTTTCGCATAAAAATTTGATGTCTGACTTTGTGATTGATTCATTGTTCTACTGTTTATATTGCTCTAGTTAATATTTACTTTTTAATAACAAGTTAATATTTTGGTGAGGAAATAATTTTGATATACAAAAATGGAAA
The DNA here is from genome assembly GCA_021527575.1 of Ensete glaucum. Classification (NCBI taxonomy): domain Eukaryota; kingdom Viridiplantae; phylum Streptophyta; class Magnoliopsida; order Zingiberales; family Musaceae; genus Ensete; species Ensete glaucum. Next base: position 48,306,785 of record CM038552.1, read on the forward strand.
AGAATTATTCGACTATAATATTTTTTTCAACAAGTGATATAAAAGCTTGTTGGGTTGTTTGGTGCAAGGTTTTCTTATATGATTGAAATAGAAGAGTCAGATTGTATGATTAAATTGAACTCATTAAATTATTATACTTGGAGACGTATGATGGAAGATTTATTATATTATAAAAATTTATATAAGTCCATCAAAGTTAAAGAAAAAAAAGCTATTGTCTATATTAGAAGATAGATGGATATAAATTTACGGGAGCTTATTTCTAAATTTGCATCAGCATATTTCTAATGACAACAACAATAAAGTTAGAAAAATCTCTTTACGAAAAAGATAATAAAAATAAAATTTCTCTACTAAAAATGCTTATCAATATAAAGTATAGAGATTGTGATAACACTGTTGAGTACATAACCCTATTTTAGAGTCTTGCAAACAAGTTGATTGCTACGAAAATGAATATAGATAATAAGATGCAAGGATTGTTACTTCTTAACTCTTTACCGCAAAGTTAGAAAACGTATGGGGTGACAATTTCGAACTTCATGCCAGAGAGGACTTTAACCATACACATAGTTAAAGACAGTTTGTTAAATGAATATGTAAGAAAGAAAGAAGGAGAATCTTATTATAATGCACTTATTATTAAAAATAAAAAAGATGTGGAAGAAGTCATAGTAGACATCCACATGGTTTTAGAGAAAGATCCAAGATATCAAATATTTTCACTACAATAGACTAGGTCACATAAAGAAAGAGTATATGGAAGCGAGAACAAAATGAAAGAAAGAAAAACGAGAAAGAGACCGATACATGTTGCTGTTGAAGGTGACATCATTATTGTTTGTGATAACAAATATATCAATCTTACAGCTCAACACAGTGACCAGGTAATTGACTCTGATGTTTCAGTCTATATTAATTCTCGTAGTGATTTCTTCAGATCTTGCACTACTAGTGAATTTGATAATATCAAAATAGGAAACAATGTTACATCTAAGAATGTGGGTATTAAAGATATTTCCTTAAAGACCAGTACTGAGAGTAAATTGATACTTATATATTGGACATATTTCAGATACTCATCTTAACTTGATATCTGCAAAAAGACGATGATGAGGGATTTACACACTATTTTGGTAAAACCAAATGGAAGCCCACCAAAGGTTCTCTAGTTATGGCGAAAGGAAAGAAACTAAACTCTTTCTATGTCGTGGAAGCTAAACTACACAAATGAGAGACTAAAACAATTCAAAAGGACAAAATCATAGATCTTTAGCATAATAGGCTTGGTCATATTAGCGAGAAGGGACTTCAAACTCTTACTAGAATACAATTCTTACCAAAGTTACAAGGCACATCTCTTAAATCTTGTGATCATTACTTAGTTGAAAAAACACAGAGTTATCTTTCATATTTATCTGTCATCTAGAAAATCAAATGTTATTGATTTGGTTCATATTAATGTTTGTACTATGCAAACTAGAATTATTAGATGTGCTCTTTATTTTATTACTTTTATTAATGATAGTTCTAGAAAAGTTTATGCTTTTGCTTTGAAATCTAAAGACCATGTACTCGATATTTTCAAAGAGTTTTATGCCAGTGTTTAAAGTGAAACTGGAAGAAAGCTAAAATATGTTCAAGCAGATAATAGTGGCGAGTACATGGATTCTTTTGAGAATTATTACAGGTTCCATGGTATCAAACTTGAGAAAATAGTTCCTAAAACTCCTCTACAAAATGATGTTGTAGAAAGGATAAATAAAACTATTGAAGAAATAATTAGGTGTATACTTTCCCGTGCCAAATTACCTAAGCCATTTTAGGGGTGGGGTGAGAGCTATGAGAACTATAGTTGATCTGATAAACTTTTCTCCATCAGTTACTCTAAAAGGTTAATGTTCCAAATAGAGTATGGAAAGAGAAAGATGTATCTTTTGATCACTTGAGAGTCTTTGAGTGTAAAGCATTTGTTTATATTCTTAAAGATGAGAGGTCTAAGCTTGATAATAAGGCAAAAATATGTATTTTATTGGGGTATGGTCATGAAGAGTTTGGGTATAGATTATGGGATCTAGTGAACAAGAAGATTGTTAGAAGCATAGATGATGTGTTTCTTAAAGACCAATTTTTTTTATGATGGTGACAATGTTGATAAGCCAAAGATATTTATTTATATCCCTTGGAGTTTAGGTCCAATTCCTCCATCTGTAGTTTATAATAATCATGAGGGAGCTAAACAAAAGGATTATGGTGAGAATGTCAGTGATGATACTCCTACAGTTGATGATATTGAACCAACTGAACAATTTGAGCAAACACCTAAATCACCAGTTGAGATTCCATTTAGAAGATCTATAAGAAAGCGAGGACTATCTACAAGATAGCATCCATATAAGTATGTTATACTTACTGATGGGGGGAGCCAGAAACTTACCAAGAATCTATTTTACATGAGTACAAAAATGAGTGGGTTAAAGCCATACAAGAAGAGATGATATCTCTGCTTGAGAACCATATCTATGACTTGGTAAAGTTATCTAAAGAGAAGAAAGCTTTTAAAAATAAATGAGTTTATAAATTGAAGATTTAAAATAATAGTTTACAATAAAGATAAAGTCATGACTAGTTGTGAAAGGATTTAATCATAAGAAATGTATTGGCTTTAAAGAAATATTTTCTACTATAATAAAACTACATTTCTTACTAGTGACTTAAAAGAAAAAATTTACACAGAGCAACTAAAAGGTTTTAAAGTCAAGAGAAAAGAAAATCTAGTATGCAAGCTTAGGAAAAGTTTATCTAGACTCAAATAAGTACCTAGATAGTGATATAAAAAGTTTGATTCCTTTATGATGAGCTAAGGATACAATAAAACTACATCTAATCATAGCATATCATTGATGTATGCTATTTGTTGGTCATGATGCTAGTAAAATTAAGTAGCTTAAAAGGGAGCTAAGTAAGTTCATTGCCAAGAAATACTTGGGGTCAGCAAAACAAATGCTTAGTATGAAGATTTTTTATGATAAGAAGAATGAAAAGATTTGACTATCTTAGGAGACCTACATTGAAAAGGTTCTTGAAAGATTTAACATTAGTAACATCAAAGCAGTTTGTTCTCTACTTGTAGGTCATTTCAAGTTTAGTTTGAAACAATGTCCTATAAGTGAAAAAGAAAAATAAAAAATCTCTAAATTGTCTTACTTGAATATTATGATATCTAAGAGGTAATTCCAAGTTATGTTTATGGTTTGGCAATAGTAAACCTGTGCTAGAGAGGTGATAATGATTTTAGGAAGTCCACCTTAGTTCTTGATGACGTTTGTAAGGGGACCAGTCTCTTAGCAATTTAAGTTTTAGAATTGTGTTATTCTTATATCAACCACAAAAGTAAAATACATAGCAATTACTGAAGCCTGCAAGGAAGCTTTGTAAATGAAAAAGTTTCTACAAGAATTGGGTTTGAAACAAAAAAATATATATTGTTTACTGTGACAGTCAAAGTGTCATTCATCTTTCTAAGAATTCAACATATCATTCTAGATACAAGTATATTGACGTACGATATCACTAGATTCTTGATGTGCTTAAGATGAAAAATTATACTTAAAAAGATGCATACTAATGAGAATTGATCAAATATATTGATAAAGTATTTGCCTAAGGAGAAGCTTGAAGTATATAGGAGAAGAGTTAGCTTAGTACAACCTACCATATGAGGTAGAGAGGGAGAATTATTGGGTCTAGCCCATATGTGGGCTTGGACTCGACCATTTGGGCATCAAGCCCAAATCTGATTAGTTAAAAAAATGAAATTAAAGAAAAATTAAGAGAGACATGCACAACATGGAGAAAGAGGAAAGAAAAAACTAGGGTTTGAAGGCTTTTACTAGAAGATCAAGCGGTTAAACATTATTGATTTAGCCCAAATTTTATATGAAGAATTTTTTCTTATTTTATAATCTTAATTGTGCTAATATGTGATTTATCCTCTCTTAGATGCCTTTTTGATATATCCACTTAATAAGATTTAATATTTTTTTTATGAAATCCAACTATGATGATGATGGTATGTTATGTTGAGCCAGTATGTGTGTTTTTGATGTTATTATGGTCCTTTAGTTATTATGAAGATGACTTATTATAAATCTATTATCATTATTAATGATGGTGGAGGTTTGAGGTGGATTATAGTCTTAACATTTTTTTCATATTGGATTTTTCATGATTGATTTATTGTTTTACTATTTATGTTGCTCTAGTTAATATTTGTTTTTGATAATAAATTATTATTTTGATCAGGAACCCATTTTGATATATAAGAGAAAAAAATTTATTCTACTACAATATTAGACGTACAATTGGAATTTTTTAAGTAAACTGGATTGATTTTGATAATCCTTTAGAGTCTTAAGAGTCTCTTTCCCATTTCCCATCTCATGGACCATCATTGTGTTTCTGGGTCACTAATTGCACCAGTTTATCGTGCCCTTATACAAATAATCGACAGGTATCATTCACGTTTAGACAAATAAAAAAGTATTATTTCTGTGGACATAAATTACATGCAATAGAAAGCATCAAGATTAAAACATTGAATTTAGTTGAAACAAGCTTCTAATGAGTCTCATATAAATCATGAAAATTGAATGATAATTTTAACTTGTCAAGTCAGCAGATGGAGACCCGAGGTCAGTTGTTAAAAATAAGGCTCATCAAGGTGGGTTCCATAGATTATGTATTAAACTAAGCTTAATCATTTTCTTGCGGTAAAAAACAAAAGAGGCCAACTTGAGCATTAAGTACTCTTGATCGAGATAAACATGGTTACAATCTCTCCTAGTTAAACTATCTTTTTCTGATTAATTCATTTCTTTCACAACACAACCAAGCATGTCTCTAGCAAAAATCTAAGTTTTATAGGCAGTAGCTATTCGGAGTGATTAAATTCAATAGTTTGACCGATGAGAGTAGCTATTCGGAAAACCTAAAGAACACTATATGTGACCAATCATCCATAGTACTTCCATACTTCAATTTTGTGTCATATGTTAAAAGACATGATGCATCTCTCAGATGCTAAAGAACTACCAGCAAGGCTCTCTACTTGCTAAGCAATTTATTTTTTTTATCAGAAGTCACGACCTCAAGTAGAAATAATCGACGAGTTCTCTCATACAACACAATGGTCGGGAACTTTTTTGTTCATAAACCACCAACTCATTTACACCATAACATGTTACTATCTATTGATCAACACTCAGTTTGCAGCTTATCGATAGCTAAACTTCATCTTCTTCGCAGCTCGTGCCGATATAATCATTTGAGAAGATTCTCTAGTTCTTGAATTAAGTTGTTATCAATGTGATCTACATATGATTTTTCTCGGATTAGAGCATGACCTATAAGATAGCACTCTATCTACCATTTCGTTCCATACCTACCCACATATTCCACCGAGCTCATGAGCTCTTGCAGGTGAAATCATGCCACAAGAAAAATCCCCAGAGCAACAGAAATAATAAAATGGACTACTCATGTCTTTACGATAGCCAGGTGTTCAGTAGTAGGCAAATTTTGAAGAGCATGAAACTGAAACTAATACAGTATACGATAAAGCAAACAATGATACATGTACAATTAGGTCGAAGAAAACAATATATCGTTTTAAAACTCATAAAAGAATGTATGTAAACTGAGAAGTTGATGTACAAGATTACTACATGGATGGGCAGATGAGTTCACTAACCTGATAGTCTTGATCGGATGACATGAGAGCCTTTTCTGCATAGGAGTAATGCTCGTAACGTTCAAGAATCTTTTCCATACTGTAGAGAATAATTGACACATGAACATGATAAGGATGTGTTAGATACAATGTTTTGTCTGGATTACAAATAGGAAAAATCCTGGGTTATTCTGATAATAAATATTTATAGAGTTACCTCTACATGCTTATCAATCTTATCGGTGGGAAACTTAATTCTCATTGCGGTTGCAACAAAGCCTAGAAATTAATTGGACAATTAACCTCTACAGCATTCTCTATTTATCTCTTGTACTGCACTAACCTCGAAGATAATTTACAGTAGAAATCGCCTCCAACCACATATAAATTCATTGAGAGACATCAAAATTTAATTTTGATTGGTGATTCAAGTTGATAACGACTCAATGGTGTTCGCCTATCAGGTATGAATGCGTAGATAAAGATATCGACACACCATAAAATGCATGCGCCAAAAATATCAGAACTTGAAAAAGGATGATAATTATGTTTGCAGCACAATCTTTTTGCATAACATATCAGAATTCTTTGTATCCTCCCACGATCAACAAGCAAACAACTTCGGCATGCAGATTTGGCCTATTAGGATCTTGTAGAAAGAGAATACCTGCTGATGAAATCTTAGAAGCTTTCTCACGAGAAGCTCTACTTTTTTTTATATGCATTGTTTCACATATTTATTGGACCCTCATACTCATATCTGGAAAGATATACTCAAATTTGAAACAGGAAAGTCTATATCCACTTCCACAAGGCTAGAAAGAAACAGTAAAATTGGAAGGTTGAAAATTTGTAGAATTATTTAGGACACTGTTCACAGGGTCACCAGTCATGAATATAATTTATTAAACATGTAACTGAGATGAGGGTCATCAGTTGAAAGATGGGGTGGCTGGCATCAAAAGCAAATCTTATAGCATCAGATAGGACCCTGAAACATAAAGCTAATAACTGAAATTTAATGCTGAGGCCATGGTGGATAACACGAAAGGATCGGACGCTTATTCATCAAAAGAGAGGTCATAATCTCAGTAGAGAGTCGACTTGTGAAAACATTGAGAAGAAGAAGAAGCTAAGAGTTAGTCAAACCTGGAAGATTGACATGGGGAGCTTATGCATAAGATCATGTTTCTAAATTTGAGTATAGCAATAGTTGCCAAAAAGATGAAAACCCTAGATTTGCTACCAGTATCGCATACCGGAGAAGACGAACCAAACTCAACGCGTTGAGAAGAAAGCACAAGTTCAAGTCCTAACACCAAAAGAATTGCACTTGGAACCATATCAACACTTCGCAGTTGACCGGCCTGAGAACGGAATCTCACATCTCAACCAGAAAGGACATAAGGTAAACCAAAGAAACGAAGCCCTAGAAATACTCCCAAGCTACCGTTGGAATCTTCGGGAACCTGATATGGTAATGGTTAATAAGAACCCTTACTTCTAGTGGTTTCAAACGTGAGTGAGCCGTGGCTTCCTTCTTTAAACACGGCCCCGCAAACAACAGCTATTTCAAGCAAACATATAAATGTACTCGATTTGCAGATTAATGTAATCACCCCAGAATCGGAAAAGTCGGATCTTTACCATCTAAAACAAGGAAGAAAGATTACAAAACAAAACAGCACAGTGGACTATACAAGAAAGAAGAAGAAAAAAATTCCTCTTTTTCTCGAAAAATTTACAGAGGAGAAACGAAAAGGCAAAACAAGAAAGAATTATCATGAAGAACAGCAGTGCTAGAATAGGCCACTGGATTTCGTCAACGAAAAACAAGCAGAAAACAGATCAGAGCCCATTTATCCACCACATTTCGTTCTAATTTTCGCGTACTTGAGCAGTCACAGAAGATATGAGAATGAGGGTTCATGTAAAAAGATTCAGACCTAGGAAAACCGAGCTGAAAAGGTAGCCCAATCGAGGTCATGAAGTAGGATGGGGAGATAGAAAGAGCGGGCGCACCTGGAGTCGGTGGAGTACTCGTAGAGCTTGCCCTTGGTGGAGAAGACGATGAGGGCAACCTCGGCGTCGCAGAGGACGGAGATCTCGTGCGCCTTCTTGAGCAGCCCCGATCGGCGCTTGGAGAAGGTCACCTGCCGGTTGATCTTGTTTTCGATCCGCTTCAGCTGCACCCTCCCTCGCCCCATCGCGTCTCCACTACCGGTAGGCCACCGACGACGATCTCAGAAGCAAAACAACATACAAAGAAGGAGACGATGGGAAAGGAGAAGAGGAGGAGGAGGAGGAGGAGGAGGGGAGAGGGATGAGAGAGGAGGCAGTTGCGATGGGGAGAGAGGAAGGCGGTTTTATAGAAAACCGGAGCAGTATCGGTGACACCACGCTGTCGACCTGTGATTGGTGAGAGGGCTGCCGTTAAAGGGTGGTGGTGTGTGGAGCGACACAGAGCGATCACACGCGTATCATCGTACGGATCGAATCCAGGCTTTGGCAATAAACCAACTTTCCCACTTGCTCTTTAACTCCGATTTCTTCTCCGCCGTCCGATCCTTTTCTTGTGACGGCGGCAGGTGGAAGCCATTGATTTTATTAAATATGATTTCCGTAACCATATTTTAGGAATTAGTTTACATCAAAAAAATAACTCAATCAAATTGAATTTTCTAGATTGCTGTTAATAAGTTGATATATTTATATTATTTTAAACCTTGCATAACTTGCTTTTTTTGGTTCGTATAGAGCAAGCGGACCGTTGTGTGTCATTTCGATCGATTGTTTTGGTAGTTGGAAAACGTCTTAGTTTAATAAATCCGAGTCAATTGACTTTTAATGATCGTCATGTAATGTCTTATCTGGAGAATTACATCAACGGGGATTTAGGGGGAATAAAAAAGTTTTTTGGACAAATTCCGGAAAAGACCTCTGAATTTTTCCTGTCCTGGTTTTATTTTTCTCCATCAGTTTTCGATTTGATCTCTTCCCTTCCCTCACCTTTCTCTTCTTTGTGGCGCACCATTATTGACGTATGAAGTCATACGATCCGCCATTTCGGCGGAAGACGGACACCAAAAAAAGCTGTGACTTTTCTTTCAACTCTGTGATATGGCTCAGACATCGAGTGTCACTTTCTTTGCCCACAGAGGAAGGAATACGGTGATTTCTTCCGCTGCCGTCGCATACGCGTATGATAAATACAACTGGACCCATACATATTACAAGCCAATCTATAATATGTTGCATTTGTAAGTTGGATTCTAAGTGGAGATGCCTTAACTTTGCAAGACAGTAAGTAAAAGGACATGAAACATAATCGTACTGCATCATAAGGTGAAAATTTAGATCAGTGTTCTAACTTTTTGCATATGTACAGAGTTTACCGGTTTAAAGTGATTGGAATTGCAGGGAAAGATGGTGAGATCCATATACATCAACATGATATGTACCACTACTGGATCATAGAACAGTATGAAACTCCAGTGTGGCATCTCCCCACCTATCACATTAGTCCTTGTTTTCCCACAGGAAAAAGACTGCCTTTTCTTGGTGGGAACAGTAGAATGATATCATTGGATACCTGATGGAAAACCAAAGGACAATAATTCATCCTTCAAAAAGGAGAAATATTGGGTTTATAGTAAGAATAAAATCGCATTCGAACATAGTCTGCAAACCACAAAACTTAAATGCTGCTGTCTTTGACTGCATATCCAATGAAGGGATAGTTCCACGCTGAAGAGAGGGTCAAGTACTTTTAAGAGATTATTACATGAGATGATCGATTCGTTTAGGGTAATGGCCACCGATACATGAAGCGTTGGAAGCGATGTGCTGAGAGCCCCAGGGGGGGGGGGGAGGTGGGGGGACGTACACGTCTTGGAACCATGCATGCGTACGTGCATGCATTGATGTGGTAAGCGTTGGCAGCGCGCTGACAGTGAGCGTTGCTGTTTCGGATAATATTCAAAACCGCAACATGTTGCAGTGCTGTTGGGTTAATTATATATTATATAGTTAGCTAGCTCTAACATCTCCATTTTTATATTTTTTTTATAATTATAAAAAAATATTTTATTTTTTTCTCACATAGAATATACTGTATGTACGTGTTGTTACATACAAGAACGACATAAAAATAATAATAATTTTACTATTTTCATCATCTAAAAGATATTAATTTCACATTCAGATATAACTTATGTGAAAGCTTCGTTGCCCTCCGTTCCGGCTTCACTATCCCATCGAGCAAGTTGTCGAATAACAACATCGATGGTGATACTCATCTTCTATATTATCATATTTCTCATGTTTTCCTTTCCTATTTTTTATATTGTCTTATTTCTCGTATCTTGTTATCGTTGCCTTCAGTTTTGCTATCCTTCCAGATGATCTACCCGACGATAACGTGGAATAAAATTATTTTTTATCATTTCTTTTAGTATTATATTTGCACGTGACAAATACACATAGTATCTTTCATTGGTAAATTTAATGAGAACTACACTTAAATGTTTTACTTTCGTAACTACAAAAATATGAATATAATTTTTTTAAAATATAAGGATTATGATACTAAAACTAACATACTACAATGATAATTTATAATTAACTATAATGTTGCTGGTCGGATAATATTGAAATCTGCAACATGTTTTCGGAAACAGAAGTTACACCTTTATTTAATTTTATCTGAGGTGCAAATTATTGGCCGACACACCAATCTAGGCATCACCCGCATGTTAGATTCGTTGGTCGCAGAAAGCTCATTTGGTTTGGTGATCATTAACCTCAAAGCCTCCACTAAATGATAAGTAATTTTTAATTAAACATCAGGAAAGAAGACGAAAGACAGAATCTATGACTTGCGATCAAAATTGAATAGTCAATAAATTTAAAAGTTTAAGCTGGTAAAAAAGAGCAATATATTTATGAGTGATAAGGGGATCCCACATGTGGAGCAATTCATTAGTATTTATTATTATTATAAATATTATTAATAATATTTGTTATTAATTTCACACATACTTGGACGCTTCATTAGTATGACATGTTAGTCGATTACTTCATAGGATTAGCATGATTGATTCTTCATATCAAGATATAATTTCATGTTACTATTCTCGTAAATATTCTCTCGCTTACTCTCAGTGGTTACCGAAGCCTCATATAACTCAAGTATAATTCTCAAAACCCCCAATCCCAGATTTTATTATCAATTTTTCGAAACTAATTTGCATCATAGAAACTTTTGTCAGACATGCAATGGTGATCATCACCCAAATGGTGTACTCAAAAAATAATATTTCGATGGTAAATAACGTCCTAAATATTAATCAAAACGTTACATGATTGGGATTTTAAATCGGAATGTTGCATTATTGGGGCTCAAACATATGGCACGAGACATGAGCAAATTTTGGAAACTTGTATGATCCAAACGCTTGCATGCAGACTGTCACCTAAAAATTATGGCACGGTTTCTGCTTAAAGGGAGAGAGAGGGAGATTTGTTGCCTTGTTTCTTTTGTGGAATACATATTTAGCCATGTTTGCCATGACCTTTTCTCCGTAAGGATATCGAAAAGGAAGTATGACTCGGGTTACCAACACACATCCTGCGTCTATCATTTCTGCCGGATGTTGGTGGTTTGTCCTTATCGTAGTAAAATGTTATTCACATCTTGATTTTAGACCTTTGTATGCAAGATTATTTGAGATGATTTTGAGATAACTCTCAGATGAAGGTCTCGTGCATTCAAGGTGAAAGTATTACGGTTTCGAGGTAAAAATATTGTGCTCATGAAATATCCCCGAGATAGAGATGTTGTGCTTCCAAGATAAAATTATTGTGCTCTCAATATGAAAGTATTATGCTCCCGTTGTGCCACATGCATGATGACCAAGGTCGGGGGAGGTTTCTCGACTCTATTATTTTGACGCTCAAGTTAGTAATCCGACATCTCTAAATGAGGACTCTTTCCTTCATCGAACTACTCAAGCTCACATTTAAGGATATCATATTATTAACTTGAACGTTGGAGGGATCGGATCAGAAAACTTATTTTCACCCTGGCCTTTGTGTAAGTGGCACTTCGAGATACCTATACCTCGAATCTAATCTGAAACTATCTTGCACGTATATTGGAGACATCTCGGAAGCACAAAACTTTCACCTCATAAATGTAATACTTTCACTCAGTGTAGCTTGATACCTCTACCTTGGATCTATTTTAGAGTTGACCCACTTCGAAGCCACTTTAGATAATTTTACACACATATGATCAGACCACATATGTTTAATAATTCAAAACATATGTCTTAGTTGACTGACGATAGAGATTGATAGAAGCTGTTAGAACCATTTTTATTTCTTTTGAAGTTATATATTTTTCATTTTGTGATTCTTATAAACAACATCATTTTTATTATTATCTCAATTTAACATGCTGATAGTTCGCAATTTATGGTTGAAGTCACAACTACGTAATTACACTGATAACATCTATAACCAGTTAACACGCATTTTGTATATGATCAGTGTATACATAGATATATGGTTAGTTAGCGTTAGTACATATTTTGATCGTTTAACCTTTAGTTTATTGTCGTATTTGGGATTAAGATACGATAGTGAACCCCACTTGAAGCTCGAACGGAATATTAATGTTTGACTAAGACGTCTGACCTAAATTTGTTGGATGACTCCAATTGGGATCTTGAATATTTCATACAATGCTCATGGCAAACTCAAAGCTTCTAGTGTTTGTCTAATTAAGATTATAAGAAACCAATGAAGCTTCAGAGTATTTAAATCCTAAACTCAAAACTTTTAATATACTTAGAGACAGATTCCATCTGATAGCAACTTAACAAATTATGTAGAAAAAAAAAATCGTTGATAAAGAAGTTGGAACATCTCGATGTGTAGGTATCTTAATTCGTAGCCTGACTCGTGGCTATTTAAGTCTGGACATGCATAGGGGTACGCCACCTCATATTAATAATAAATGAAGCTTCAATATTATTATGTTAATGGTGAAATAATGGATATTAAATAAAGTAGTACGCGAAGTTTCTCGAATGTTGTGCCTTTATATATATATATATATAATTAAATTTATTTGGGTTTGAAAATGTAAATATATATGCAAAATTTCCTACAATATTTATAACCGGAATCCCAATTCCACTGTTTCCCTCCCAAACCATCGAGCGGCGTGCGACCCCTGGATTCCATTCGTCCTGTTGCATGTCTCCTTCGATCCGTCGGTCGAGGATGGTGGCTATCGCAGCGGGGATCGGGTTGCAGCCTCCATCCGCCTCTAGGGTTCGATCTCTCTCTGTGCCATGGCTTCATGCCCTCTCTCCCCCTCTTCGATTCGTTTCTGTTCGTTCTTTAGATTATCTTTGCCCTGCAACCGTTTGTGGAAATAGCAACTCGCATGAGGGCATCCAATACTGCTTGTGCCTTGTGGTGCAGATTTGGTTGATTCTTTTTTTCAATCCGGCGCACCAGTTACGAATCATATCATCTTGAATCTGATGGTTTCCTACATCAATCAGGATCGCCAGGTAAGAATTCCATCTGCTTTGCTCCAGTTCTGTGTGTTGAGCTTCTTGCCATTTACTCTTCGATGCATTCTCCATTTGATGGTTGATACAGTTCAATTCTATTCAAAGATGATACTATGATATCAATTCCTCTTGCTTCCTTCCATGATGGCACCTTCCTCACCACCACCAAGTACCTAGAGTTAATACTGTCCTTGACCACAGATAGAAGCATAACAGAGTTTGGAAGAGATGAGTATCTTGTTGTCAAATTGCAAGTTTGAACGATAGAGTCACCAAGTGCAAAAGTACGCCAATTATATAAATAAGAGTGGATAAATAATCTAATTGGGTAACACATAATGAGCATTGATCCATCTAACTAGTGAGAAAGCAAATGGTGGTTTCGTCGTCTACATAACCTGTTCTACTTCGCCTTGGCCTGGCCATTGGGGAAAGATGCATTTGGCGGGTTGAGGTCATCCCATGCCTTGATCCGTGTAACCATGACATCTGCTAGCTTAGTGAAGTAAGGATCGGTCTTGCTGAGCTTGTCCCTCACCTGCTTCGACATTTCGATGTAGCATTTCTGGACACTGGTGCACTCCTTTGGAAGTACGTCGGTCTGGAAGAAAGGGATCAGCTCTTCTTGCCAGAAGATGCCATTGTACTCCTTTCTCAGGTTCACAAAAGGGTTGCTGGCCTTAGTGTGCCAGATGTAGGGTAACCCGTCGTAACTCCCAATCCCAAATGATCACAGATAACCTGAATTGGGACATCAGCATTAGGAATTAGAGTTGCTTAAATGTCTCTAACTAATGAAAATTTTCACCAGTATTAAGAACATACAAAATAGACATGGAACAAAGTTCTGATTTCATTATCTTGATTTGCCTGGGAGACTAGTACATACAGGTAGTATGCAAGGTAAAAACTAACAGGTACAATTGCTAACCTTGGTACACCAACCAGCCCACACATCGTCATAATGCCCGATAGGTTGACCATCGCCCATAAGTCTGAAGTACATTGCAGGGCCGATCAGCTCACAATCAAAGGCCATGGTTCATTCCACACAAGGGAAATAGTGTTCCTTTTGGTATCGTGAGGATTGCATCGACGTACCTGATGAGGAGGCAGAGTAGCTAGCAACATAAGGATGCATGGTAGACAATGAGTGATTAGATCTCAAACGTTGTGGCAGATGGTACCTGGTGTTCCTCCCACACGGCTTGACAAGCTGGGTGGGAGCATCATGGTCGGGTATGTTGAGCCAAAGGCCATGAGAGACAACTGTTGGAGACCCTTTGTGGACTGAAAGGATATCCATGAACAAAATCTGCACCTTCACGATAGGGATCATACAAGGTGTTGAAGAAGTAGGGAGTGGAAGGGGTCAGGAGATTCTTTATGTGCTTTTGAAGCGCATCGATCTCCTTACCAGAGGGATCTTTAGGAACCTATATAAGAATTTTAAAACAGTGATTTAGAATAGAAAGAACTTATGACGGGAAAGTAAAGATGAACATGTATCCTCGGAGAATTCACATAGGATCACATGAGATTATCATTAATGTTCTAAAAGGAACCTAACTATATTATGTTTCTGCCAATTGTTAGTTTAATTACCATCCTTGGATCATAAACCATAGAAGACATAGTTGACTCATCATGTTGGGTGTCTGCTGGAAGATCCTGAAGTTGATCTTTTGGATTGTCATTTTATCAGATAATTAGACATTCAAAAAAATTGAGCTGACAAAATTGCAGCTGCAACTGGTGGATAATCAATTCATGATGATTTGACTTGTATATTGTGTTAAGAATTGGTGATGATATTATGAAATCAATGGGAAGTCACTGAGTGTACAACAGCCTGTAAGTTGATTTGCTCTTCAGATCTGTAAACCCCCAAGCAAGCAGATCGGTGGATATGATCTCAAGACCTTGCTATCAACAGTCCTTACTAATTCATGATCCATACGGTTACTATTCTGCTTGATATAGGAAAACCTAATCAAAACAAGCAAAATCACCAAATCAAGCACCTCAATGTAAGTCTAAAATAAACTCTTGAACCATCTCCATGGAGGCGAAAGGAAAAGATGATTCAATCTTCTTGTTGGAATCAAATAAGTCATACGTAATTGCAAAACAATTGAATCAAATTCTACATTGAGGAAAAGAACTACTTTTTTTGATCCAAATCAAGAATACCTTGAGGAAATCGTATGAATGTTAGAAAAATCAAATCTTTCCGCTCTAAGTCCTAATATCTAGCAATAGCAAACCTGCTACTACTATGTCCAAAACCCCAGAAGAATAGGCAGATGCAGTAAAGTAGAAACGAGGAGCAAGCATCGCTTACGAAGCAGTCGTCGTCAATGGTGTAGATGTACTTCTTCTTGGAGATCATGTAGCCGAAGCAGCGGCAGGCGGAGTCCTTGAAGGAGATGCAGGAGGCCTTGGGCCCCAGGATGCGGTTGATGTCGTTTCGGTTGTAGAACTCGTAGCCGAACCCCTCCGGCACCTTGATCAGCTTGCTCAGGTCCCCGTCCTGCACGATGATGAGGTGGTACGGCTGGAAGAAGGGCCGCCACATCTCCAAGAAATCAAGGTTCCGTATCGTCGGGATCACGATGTGGAGCTCGTCCTTCAGCAGTGGCGTACTCGGGACCGACGACGATTCCTTCGCCATTTATGTACCTTCACAAAAATCAGATCGAAGGCGACGGCGAAGACGAAGAGGTAAGAATGCGTCCTTTTACCTCTCCGGGAGTGTTGTCTCGAGAGGGGACGGTGGATGTGAAGTCCGCATTGTGCGGGGTATCCGCACCGGGAGGCTTGCCCGACACGAGCGACTCGGTCCCGGCCGCGCCGCGGGTTCGGACGGACGCCTCTGATATGCTCACTTGGGATGATCTGAACCGGGGAGTTCTTGCTCGCTAATTAAGAATTGTGGTGCAAAAGTGCGTGATCCGATCAGATCATATCCACCTATCTAATCCCGAATCCAGGAATCGATTTTTAGTGATCAAAGGTTATTTAGATTCTTTTGGTTTTACAATTAAGACTTGAACTCTTCTTTCGTATATTACAGTTTCATCAAAGAAACGTCAGCCACTTGCTATCTAATAATTGAGTCGATATAAATCGAATTAAACTCCTCATATCACATGGACCGTGGTCCTTTACTCGTGCATTTGGATTTTAGTTTGAGTCATTGCTGTCCGCATTATAATTTAAAGATTATTGTAAGATGTCATTATTTTGATATCGTTGACTGGGAAGTTGGCATGGATTGATTTCATCCCGAAGGTGTAATTTCATTTTGAAGGATCATTTGATAGTCTTGAGAGGTAGTTGGAGTAGGGGAAAATCCAATTGTTGCAAACCAGGGTGTTGTTACTTGTTCGCTTGAGGTGAATTCTGTGCTGGGTCAATATGGTGTGAGTTTCCTCGGGGTTCTAGAGACGAATCGAGGGGAGCCTTAGCTTCATCGAAATCCCTGAGTAAATTTTCGACCCGACCTTTCATGATAAAATTAGTAATGAGAATGAGAATAGTAAAAATTTTCTCTTATCCCTTTTTTAGGTTTCGGGGGCCGAATTGTATAATTGGTCGACCGATGGTAAGATGATGATGGCTCCTCTCATTAATTCATAGTCCTTCGAGGACTTATTTATGTACATGGTCAGCTAGTATCTTCCCTTGTCAGTGAAGGACGATCGTAGGGGCATCATTTGTCTGGGTCGATGTTTGTACAAGATACGAGAATGGTGATTGCTCATGTCGGGTGATCGAAAAGGGGAGATGGATTTCGCCATCAGAGATTAATGCTATCAGAAAGGAGGAGATGAATTTCACCTTTAGGGATTAATGCTTCTGAAAAAGAGGAAGATGTGTTTCGTTGTCAAAGACTAATACACCAAGAGAAGGGAGAGGTGAGTTTCACCTTTAGGAATTGATGCTCCTTGCAATCAGGCGTATGATCTTTCCCGAAATCATGATAGATGGGAGGGTGAAATATCGTTTTCCCGTTGCTCCACGGTAGTGTCGGTGAGATATGTGGGCTCTTCTACGTTATTGTCAGGTGGAAACGAATTTTTGGATGAGTTCGATAGGTTAAAGCTAACGCCATTATTTTCTATCACAAGGAATAGAGCTTCATTTAATAATCTTCGAATTTGCTCCACTGAATGGAGCCTAACACGAATTTGGTGACTGACTCACTTGGCTGCATTTGTGACCTTGTAATTTATTTTCTCTTTCGGGTTTTCTTCATCTTCGGCAGTGACTTTGTATGGGCCTTTATTTCATGACTTCAGCTACCAACAATCGTGATTACTTCATATTACTTATTTTGAGGTTCTGATCGGCCACCTGCCCGTGATTGACGGCAGCGACAATGATCGCAGTCAATCGATTGTTTATCGATCATGATCAACAATCGAGAACTTCCGATACAATTTAGCAGCATAAATCTGAGATTCTATATCCTTAGAGTATATATATATATATATATCCGATTTCAGGCCAATGTATCTGTCGAAGATTGGTTCCATTTAGTTCTGTGATTAGAGATATCAAACAGATGGATGTCTTTTTGTGATTTCTGACCCATCTTTCTTCCTTTTCAAGTGTTGAATTAGGATAGCAAATGTGACTTCATTCTCTTTATCCAAACGGAATGCAACCACACAAGTTAGGATCGCTTTGCATGTTTTGTCCAACAACGAAATGCTTGAGGGTTAGATAAAAAGAGAGAAGAAAAAAATGAGAATAAGGTGCTTTGGGTTGTATGCCACTATGTTTGCTGTAGCGTGCATGGGACTCTGTTCATGTTGGCCATGCAGCTGGGTGAAGAGACGCTGTTGGGTGGTGAGTCAAGGACACACGCCGAGCGTCTTCAGTGTTTGTTATAGGTCAAAGTAGTGGATGGTTCCAGAACAGTTCACATCTACCCTTACAAGTTCTTAGAGCACTAATTTGCCACATGTTCCATTCAAGCTGGATTTACAATGATAACATCTCCTGAGCTGTAATTGTTGTTAAGTAATCGGTGCGGGCTTTGAAGTCTAAGGATAATTAGAAAGTCAGGTTAATCATATTCAATGTCTTAGAAAGTTAGGATTGCTTCATAAATTGGGAACCAAGACAAAACAGAGACATCACTGATTCAGTTGGTTGTCACTATTTCAACATATCAAGACCTTGTACTTATCGGATACTAATGGTACCTCTTCTATGAACAGACTTGTAGCAGAAAACATCTTCACCTTTCTATCTAGGAAATGGTACTTGTAACTTTCACTGACGCAGAAACATAATATAGAAGCTTCTCTTCTGATCATTTGTTAGCAACACTACCTAGTGCTCTGTACAGTTTTGATCCTAGTTTTCCCATACACGGATGTGCAGGCCGTTCGGAGCTTGTACTCTTGGAAATTTTAGTATTTTATCAGCTCCAACTTCTTCCCATCTGAAATAGAAAGTCAGTAAAAAGTTTATTTGAGAAAAAATTAGGGGAACTCATACTCGAGTTCACCACTGTGACACTTGAAGCAAAGAGATGTAAATTACAGATGCTATATGCCTCTTTGGATGAAAAATTGATGAACAAAAGGTCTAGTAGTTTGTTATTAGACTTAAATTGTATACTTTCTTGAGTTTGTTGTAGCTTTGTTTTATATCATGTAACCAGATTATGCTTAGTTGCAAATTTAAGTGAAGCTGCTCAAGATAAAGATAGGGGAAATTGTAGACCTGTATCTAGTTACAAAATAGTGAAGGAATGTTGCAATTTCTGCTGTTCCCAATTCTTTTCCAGGGCACATCCTACTTCCTCCTCCAAACAGCATGAAATGCTGGTGTGAATCTAGGTTGCTCTCCTGCATTTAGTCAAGGAATGTATGCATTTAGCTTTTGTAATAAGCATCCTTGAACAACAACCTTATGATTTCTTACCTGCCATCTCCACGGGTTGAAGGTTAAAGGTTCTGGATACATAAAAGGATCATAGTTTATCTCTCTAGTATAGACATAAATTCTCCAACCTTTTGGTATTGTGAAACCTGACGAAAACATGGTTTCTTTGATTAGAATAGGATAAGGTGACAAGATTGAGATGCTCATCAGTCACGAGTAAATTCGTTTGAATCAAATAGTGTTTTTCTTTTCCTCTGGGTTCACCTTTCATTTCCATGTCTTGTGTTGTCTTTCTAAGTACCCCATTGACCACTGTGGCCATTCTTAGAGTCTCCAGTATTACCTACAATAAGAAAAACTTTTTCCTGTAAGACAGATTATGCTCAATTACTGGAAATAACTCAGCGGGAGTCATTTACTTACTGCACGAGTAAAAGTCATGGACTTGTAGTTGTTCCAATCAATTGCATCCTTGCAGGACTTTTCATTACGAATTTTCAGATGTTCATTCTACAAGTGGAAATCTAATGATAAGGGCAAGGAAACTAAAAGATCTAGGAATCATCAGTGCTAAGCTTACTATCTTACCCTGAGTTCATCAAGGACTCTAGGATGGTCATGGATATATTTAACAGCCATCATCGAAGTTGTTGAAACAGTTTCATATCCAGAATAGATTAGGGCAATCATCAGATCGATGATCTGTTCATCATCAAGTTTTACTTTGGAGCTGTGATCAATCTTTAGGAGGTGATCAAGAATGTCATTGTAAGAGCATCTTGAGATTCTTCTTTGCTCTATAATCCCATGCAACATGCTTACAACCTTCTTCCTTGCCTATAAGAAATCCACTAGCTATGAATTTGTACCTTATTATCTGAGTGAAAAATGGTAATACTCATAATCTTGAAGCTACCTTAAGGCCTCGATAGTAGTTTGTGCCAGGAATATTGATTGGTAAGGAAAGAGTCCCAAGAACAAGTTTGAAGATCTCTGTTCTTAGGCCCTTAGAGACTGGACCTGTCTCAATGCTCGCAATTTGCTTCAATGCTGACATCAGTGCCATCTGAACACAAAGAAGGAACTATAGATATAAATTTGAAATATGTAGGCTAAAGCAATTAAACAATGTAAAGGATCTGTGGGTCTCAATCAGTGATGTATAAATCTTAGGATTTCTATGCATGCAGGCAACGTTAACCTCCATTTGACAATGTCATTTCCATCAAAAAAAAAAAAAAGAGAAAGAGAAGTACCTTCTAAACATAGTTTTTCCTCATGCCTTTTCTTATAAAAGGATATTTTTAATTAAAAGGGTGGCCAATCATTCATCTTCTTCAACCGCTGATTCCACCAAAAAAAAAAAAAAAAAAGAATAGCCAAAGAGTGAAGAAGAGGTATATGAAATTTCTACTACCGTTAATATTCTAGTATGTTTTGTTGCTTTATGGGTGAACCTACAGTAGGATATCAAGAAGCAAAATAATACATGGATCATCTTCTTCAATCCTTGATGCCACAAAAAAAAAAAAAAAGAAGGCAAAAGAGTGAAGAAGAGATATATTAAATTTCTACTACTGTTAATGTTTTAGTATGTCTTGTTGCTTTATGGGTAAACCTACAGTTGGATATATTGAAGCAAAATAAAGCTTTGGTAGACACCTGTTTTAACAAGTAACTCATTTTAGCAACTACTTTAGCAGCATAAACGTTCTGATCTCTTCCCAAGTCCCTGCAGTCAGCATCATTTTTTTTCTTTTCTCTTTGCATCTTGTTAAGTGAGAACATAAACCAGGATCATCCAAAAAGAACAATTGTGGTATCCTGAGTGTAGGGAGTTATGTTACTGCATAGGAGAATTGGAGATTGACTCACCTCCTTTGTTTTCTCTTGGATGTCGATGACTCTCCCATTCCAATCATTGATGTAGGACCTCATGAACTCATCAATCTTGGGCAGGAGCTGGTCCCTGATCAAGGGGGGGCTCACGAGGCCAAGCATGACACTCCTCATAATCTTATGCAGGGAACCATGGACAGCAGCAATGTTGGATCTCCCCAGTACGTCCAACATGGACTGTGGATAGCCAGGAATGAAGCCTTTTCCTTCATTCATTAGAATGAACCTGTTGAGTTCTGGATCCATGCATACCACAGTAGGACATCCCAGTATACGTGACTTGAACAAACTCCCATGCCTATAGATGTGAGATGACAACATGAACACTTGAGAGGCATTTAAGATTAAGGAGATAGAAGAGTCGAGGCTTGTAACAAGAATTTTCCTTTGAGTTACTTAGCATTTCCAAGATTTGAAGCTGGTGAAACTACATGAAGATTTGGACTTATGAGGTCAATATTGTGTTATATATCAATGGTAACACAGACAATAAAATCTGTCAGTTGACATGAACACTTGGACGACATCTAAGATCAAGGCCATCGGAGAGTGAAATATTTGTAGCCTAAGAATATACCATCGAGTTAGAATTTTCAACATGTCAAGCTGGTGAACCTAAAGTGAAAATTTTAGTTATGAGGACAGTAATGTGTTGTGCATTGAATGAAAGCAGAGATAGTAAGAGAATGTCAATTCTTGCCAACCAAAATATGAGCAGAACAAAGAAGAAATGTTCAAATGGGAGATTCCAAGGAGAGAAATGTGACATCACAATTAGAGTATAGTCACATAGCAGACATTAAAAAAAAAAAAATGAAATCAAGTTCAAGAAACAGTTTTTCAGCAAGCTACTTTTCTGTAAAACCCACTAAAACCAAACCAGAAAGAAGAGACTCTGAGAGAAAAGGAAAGAAAAGAACATTTTAGTCGCAGCAAATCTGTCATCTTGGAAGAGATCATCTATGTCTCATCTTTTATTTTTAAAATTTAGAAAGGAATCAAGAAATTCACATATTATAGCTCTTTCAAGCTCACCTAAGTCTCTTGTTTTTCATGAAGCTAGGACCTTGTTTCAGGAACTCTGTCGTCTCCCCAAAGACTGGCCAACCCATAGTCCCTGGAGGCAGGCTCTTCTTCCTGTACCTCACCTCATTCCTTCTCAACAGGGCACTACAGGTGACAAGGAAGGCCAGTGCCAACCCAAGCACCATCAACAAGACCACCATTTTTGCTTACCAAGGAGGAGCTCCTGCAACTCTCTGCCTTGGTATCTGCTTGCCTATTTATAGGCCTCCACATACCACAGAATAAAAAAGTTACCTGTTCTTGAGGAAAAAAGAAAACAATCTCTCCGCAGCAGGTTACAGGTCACAACATTCGAGAGATCCCAGCTTCCCAGGACTGTCTTTGACCAAGGTCCCATCTGTTCACGGTTCAATGAGGTATTTATTATTCAACCCCTAATTCCTGATCAAAAATCCAAATGAACTCCTAATGCTTTGTCATGAAGTAGCAATCTTCTCTATCTCTCTCTCTCTCTCACACACACACACACACACACACACAGCATCATAATTATTGCATGGCAGTTTATAACCTAAACACTAAGTGATAGGAGGTCTGGATGTATACATACATGTAGAGCCTTTCAACAATGACCTGGGATATCTAGATGTGAGAGGAAAAGAAATTGTCAGCAACTGCAAGCACTTGGGCGGCACATGGTGACCATCACATTGAACCAAAGGGACTAAAGGAGAAAATGTGGTGTGTATAGTGCTCAACAACAGCAACAACAAAAACGTCGGGTCCTCCTCACATGCCTGTTGTGTAGATCTTCTTAGCCCCATTGCAAAAATAATCTGGCTGCCAAAATTCTGATGCATGTGCTCGAGGAAGAAACTGATCAAAATGTGGACCCTAGAGTACCATGTAAGTGGTTTTTTTGGTTTATGTCTTGATAATTACATTTACTTCAGATTTTGCAGAAGAAACTGCTTAAGAACATGCTAATTTTTATCATGGAAAGTCTCTTTCTTTTTTTTTTTATAAAGAGCCGGTATGCCTTGTCAATTAATTACCCCTGTCAGACCTTAGTCTGGTCAGTGTTAAACTTTTTCGTTTGATGGCATCTTATATACAAGTAACTTGCAGAAAACTCTGCTGTGAATTATTTTGCTTTTTCATGACAACAATAAAGATAGTGTTAAGAACATCAAAACTTAAATTACATACCATGTGTATGGGCTTAAACCTTTAGATATAGTAACAATGACCAATAATTAAAAAACATTATTAAGTGAAGCAATGGAAAACAGTTGTGTAGACGATAATACTTTTTTTTTTTTTCTTCCCGTTTTTGCTGAGACAAAATGGTGTGGCCATTGAGGTTATTATCATGAATTCATGATTAAGCTTCAGAAACATTAAAAAAACACAACTGAAGAATGTATGTGCTATACTGTTGATGCATTATCTTAATTTTCTTCTTTAATTGTTAGGAATATTAAATACTAAAATCCTACACAGTTCCATGGTAAATTGAGACCTTTTTTATCTGACTTTGCCTCGAGGGAGACTGTGTGTCTTGGAGTGGGGAAAAAAAATGGTGGCTAGGACTGTGACCTCAAGAAATGCATGGTCCCAACAGATCCTTAGATGTTGATTTGACAGCCAAGATGAAGTTGCCCCTTTGCCCTTCTTTCTTCCCAAGTCTTCAGACGATAAGGGTACACCACACTACAGTGCCAAGAGGTGTAGTCGGCAGAGGCCAAGGAGGTCTCAGATGCCACTTCGGTCTCCCATATGAAACTCAAGGAAACAGAGGTGAGCAATTTTTTTTTTTTTGGTGGATATGCATTCAATATGGCAAGAAGAACTGATAGATACTTTTGAAGCAAGTAAGCATGCATGTTGTGTCATTAATAATTCTTTTCTTTGTTTGTTGTGAGTATATCTGGTACACATGCATGCAAATAGAATTGATCTCCCTGATGATCACCAATTGCTGATACGCCCTTCCCTCTGGTGACTGCTATGGTAGGAGCACACAGGAACTATACTGTTGCTTTATTTTTTGCCTTGACGAATGATCAGTAGCTTGATGCAATGCTTTGGAAGATGACAGAACAATAAGTGCATTGCTTGAACTGTACAGATGCATGTGCATGAGTTGCGTTTGCCTTCATCCGTTGAACGAGGGAGAAGCAAAAGGGGCAAAAGAATGTGTGGGACTCAAGAAGGTGCACGGTGAAGCTGTCAGCCAGAGTCCCTTTGCACGAGGGCTCTTCCTTGTCTTTTTCTGCAGTCTCTGTCCCTATGTGAGTACCTCTCCTTTTCCCATTTTAATGCCCTTCATATCATATGAGGAGAGAAAATAGAGCACATTATGTTGATGCTGATATGGTTAATTTGTGAATCATTCATCTTCATTAGATAATACCCAGTTTTTGCTGCCTTGCTTCGAAGAAGATATCCCCCTAACACATGAACACAGACCTGCATGTGGTATGAAATTATGCATGCTAAAATTTAAACATGTGACATGTTGTGTGTGTTCTTAAATGACTGTATTCATTTGAAAGTTGATCTCATTTCCGAATAATCAATCATGAGACACATAGTGATATCCTGCTAACAATTTTTTCTGCAAGACATCATATGAATATGGATATGCTTCAATTATTGGTTCAGAGCACAAGTCCAAAGCAAATTTGCTTTTAGGCTCTCTATCCAATTCTAAATCATCAATCATTATGTAATGCCAAGGGGCAACATCAACATCCTTTTTATGTAAGATCCATGTGGCACACCTACACACTTTCCACCCAACTTTTATTGTGTGCCTCCCCAAGGTAGAGATGGATCAATTCCTATCCTCCATCTCTCAAGGCCAAATTCAAACAAAAGCACAATTGAGGAGCAACAAGTCATATGCATATACATATATATAAATGGATAGATAGATAGATAGATTTTGACATCTATATTTTCATGACCTGTTTATTTTTGTCATGACAATAGGCAACATTGCATGAGCGAAAACACCAGA
The DNA here is from genome assembly GCA_021527575.1 of Ensete glaucum. Classification (NCBI taxonomy): domain Eukaryota; kingdom Viridiplantae; phylum Streptophyta; class Magnoliopsida; order Zingiberales; family Musaceae; genus Ensete; species Ensete glaucum. The sequence goes on from CM038552.1 coordinate 48,331,959, forward strand.
AATTGAGGGATTCCAAATCCAAGATCATGCACCAATCAAGTGCAAAGGTATCACTTTGACCATAATGATGGCCCATGACAGGGACATACGAGAGGCAAGCATGAGGGGGAGCGACACATACGGTCGTGACAATACGCACAAAACCATGCTGATCCATCCACAGTATACTATGTGGTACGTCGAGGTGGGGACAAAGCACTGCATAAATTTACATGTACCAGACTGAAGAAAGATGTGGGGAAAAATTAGTATAGTGTTCTTTTTCTTCTCACTAGAAAGAGCACAGGGTTTTAGTTATCCGTACATAACACCATCTAACAAAATACATATTACGTTACATGTATGTACGTGTCTTAAAAATTTATGACTCATCATCATTGTATCCATCCGACTGTTCTCTAATTGATAGGAATCGTCGTTCTATTGTAGGTGATGATGTGGATTCTGCTGATACTGGGCGATCCAGATAGCAAAACCCAGGTATACTTGGGTTACATTATATGAGCAATCTATTTCAGTAGCCATATTATCGACATATCATGATTCTGCAATCAAACTTGATGATTAGCTCTAGTTAATTGATAGAAAACACTTGTAATGCTTTGTTGTAAGTTAGCTAATTTGGTTGGTAATCAATATTATATGCCTTAACATCTTATTAGTTCCACAAGATAAGAGGAAGGGGGTTCCGAATTGTGTTTAACCTGCCTATTACTGTTACTAAAAATTTGTGCTTAAACATATTTTTTTTTATCCATTGTGTCTGATTAGATTATGAAATGGATTCTATGGATCTTTGATGTGGCCAAGCAAGAGATCACCTTGACGGAAATAATTTCTTAATGTGAAGTCTTGTTTTAACGTTAGAAATAAAGGGCATAGTTTTGTATCTTTTCCCAACACCTAACATGATATAGATAACATATTCCCAGATCACATGTCGGCTACGGTGGTGAGCCTGTCAATGTCATGCACCACCATTTGCACGAGGGTCTCCCTCTTGTCTTCTTCCTCTTTCCCTGCCCTCTGAGGTAGCTATCTTTTTCCAAACTTCAATGTTTTTACTGATAAGGAAGAGAAGCGGGGAGGGGGATAGAGATCATAGAATCAAATGTACATCCACGAGAGAGATTGGATTGTGGAGCATGTGCTGCTCACTGTTCTCTCATCTTATTTCAAATATTTGAGATGCATGCATAGAAGTACCTAAACCCCACCGGTAGATGATAAACTTTTTACTGTTGACAAAGTGGAGATTAGCACATCCTCGGGGTTCTCATCTTTTTTTTTTTTATTCTTTTTTCTTCGTTGTTTTGATTGCAAAACTTACTCGGTTCCCGTCCATGGTGAAAGAACCATGGCGTTATCTCAGGTTCTTGCCCGGTTTCAAGCTGCATAGAACCCCAGCAGGTCTACCTACGGTTTACGTGCGGTCTCTGCCGTGGAGTAATTGATGTACCTGCACTAGAGTCCACACGCTCGTGAGCAAAGGACGAGGACGAAGATGAATTCTGACCACCCTCACGTGTGACCTCTTCTGTCACACGTGTGCTTGCTCAGAGGCAGACGACACGGAGAAAGAAAGAGCAACCTTCTGTGTGTCTCCTGTACGTGTGTGCGTGTGCGTGCGTGTGTGTGTGTGTGTGTGTGTGAGAGAGAGAGAGAGAGAGAGAGGTTCCCAAGAAGCTCAAACCCCAATATGTACTGTTGGTTGATGCTCAAGATTAACACTGCAGATTCACATACTGTTACCTGCAGCAAATGATGCAGTGGACGACCATGCACCGGCTTGTCTTTGTTCTGTGACCTAGAAAATGGTGGGAGTCCTCGGAGTAGAACATCAGGGACAAAAGCTCAGGCAAGTGCATGTCACCACGAATCTCTTTCTGGGTTGAGTGGGAACTGGGTTATCTTTTTTTCTTTCTTTCTTTCTTTCAGTTCATTTGGTTGTCTTCAACGCAACACTTGGCTGGGCATGGACCAGCATGTCTTTGTTCTTTGACTGGCGTGGCACCATGGTGGTGGAGTCCTCAGATCTAAACATTAGAGACAATCCGAAGCACAACAAGCAGATGTATAAAGAGAATGATATGATGAGCAAAATATTGTCTGGGTTGATGAAGAACAGAGAGTTGGGACAGGACTGTGATGCTTCCAACCAACATGTTGCAGGAAGATCCTCCCTAAGCCCACTCTGGCAAAGCACGCTCGCTCGTGTCTTCGTGTCCGCAGAGCTTTTGTATGCTTCAGGTCTCGTCCTTGTTGATGTTGCTGTCTGCTGCACGCTTTGGTCGTGGATGCGTCTGCTGAAAGCTCAGTTATATATTATCCGTTGTTCCATCATGGGGTTATGTATCAGCTCTAATTTTCTTCAGTCAATGCCATCGACTGTTAGATATGTTTTGTTCTACCTGCATTAGAACTAACGTTGTCTTCTCCAGTCTTGTTGTGCTTGACAATGTTGCACCTCATTCACTCACTGCCAAACTCTTCTTTTAAGAACCATTTGTTTGACATTTTCTGCCCCCACATTCAATCAGTCTCTTCCCTTGTTCTTTTTTCTTCCTTGCTTTTGACTCGGTACAGTGAAGCAATGACTGCATGAAATCAATTTGGAAACGCAAGTCTTGATAATACGTAGAGAGAGAGAGAGAGAGCAGTAGTAACTCCGAGACCCAAATCCATCCTATAATGCCATTTTCTGTTTTACTTCTACCCCCCAAATCCAATTAACATACTGGTAATCCTATTTAACATAATTTAATCATGAGCACCGAAAAAAATCTACCCGTTGTCATTTGTATTTTTAGATGTAGGGAATGTTATAAGTTGGAAAAACACAATCTCCTGTATAAACACCTTGTAATAATCTTCCATTATTTATATATATGTCTACTACAAAGGATTAAGTCTTGCACCACTTCACTTATGATCCAATCCAGAATCTTGAGCTTGGGCTTACATGCCATTTTTGGGCTTTCCAAATGGGTCCATTTCTCGCACATGGGTCCGATCTTACTTTGCCACACTCTCATAAATCCCTAATTTTTAATTTTTCATCCTCTTTTTTATTTTTTCCTTCACCATATATATATATATATATACCACCTCATCGAACAAATCGATTGCAACGAACAACCCGATCCGATACTAAAGCGTTGCTTGCTCGACCCGCTACCATAACGGATCCGTATCGGATCAATAAGCGGGTTAAGCAGAGAGAGGAGAATGTAAAAGGGGGGGGGGGGGAGAAGGCGGAAGTCGTCAATTGTCTTCTTCCCGTTTGCAATAGGTAGTTTTGGGAGAACGAACGAACGAACGAACGAGCGAGGGAGAGTTGTATGGCGACCCTAAGCAAGTTGTATTCGATGCGAGAAGCCGCGGAGCACAACACCAGGGACGATTGCTGGGTCGTCATACACGGCAAGGTCCGATCTTTCTACCACTCTTTCTCTTTCTTTACGCATATCGTTTTGGCTCTGTTTTGTTTGATTCGCCCACGGTGCCATTTAGGTGCATCTTGTTTATTACGCACGCGCTGGGTGCTACGCAGGGGCTTGGTTGATTCTAAGTGTGATTTCAGATGAATTGTGTGGTCGGCGCTTAGATTATTTTGATTACATGCTTTTCTCAAACCCTAATCTCGACTGGGACAATAACGCTCCTTCGTGGATTTGACGTGAATCTTGTTCGAAGTAGGGTACGAAAGAGAGTGAGTTTTAAGCAAATTTATGTTACTATGGCTTGGAATAGAACAATCGTAGCTATGGATACTGGTCTGGTACTTGTTACCCTTCCATTGTACTACCGTACATATTCGTTCTTGTGCAGAGTAGTGGGCATGGAAATTTTGCTCCTTTTCAATCATGATGACGAATTCCTTTCACACTTGGCGGAAATATCCTGGGCATTGGATTAAGTTTTACGTTGGTGTTATTGCTGCTTGTTGCTAGTGGTGGACAACACATGCAAATTTTCCATGTTTTAGATTTTTTATGTCTGCAGGAAAACTTTCGTGTTCATGATCTGTTTCTTGGTACGGGTTGAGCATTTCTCTTGTTGGGTGTATGGTTAAAGCTGCTACTCGTGTCTCTATTATAGGTGCAGTTGTATTGCCAAGATAATAACTGGTTAGGATAAATCGCAATGGTGAACTTGTGAGGTCGATTGCTGATATTTCAGCATGACTTTTCAAGCCTACCAGTAGGCTGAGGCAATGATGATTGGTTGATAAGTCACCCAGAGATTGTCAGACCTAACTGTCTTCCACTTACCAAAAGAAACCAATGAATAATAGTAGAATATTGAAGCTTGAAGCTAATCACCAATTTATTCTAACTTGTATAGATATTCTTTTAGTGCTTGTAGTATCTCCCTTCATAAAAACATATGTCATCATGTGGGATTTATTGGTATATAGTATATTAGAACACTTTCTGGAATAGAGTCCAAGCGTGGTAAAGCTTGTGATGGAGCTAGCTGAAAGACCTTACTTTGGATTCACTGATTCAGCAATTAGATGATTCTCTTTTATCAATGTTTAGAAATACAGAAGCTGGTTAATCCCTTTGTTTTAACTCAGAAAACTCAAATAATCGGTTCTTGTTTTCTCTGATTAACACTTGCCTCAAAATTATACGACAATTAGTGTTGTGAATATACACCTTCAGTGCAGATTCAAGCCTCATTACCCTAACCTGAGTGTCTTGACCATGTGTTATCTTTTTTCAAACGCAACGATTAGACGAAACTTAGTGCTAATAGAGAACAAGGAAGTAGATTTTAGTTTATATCATTCTCATTCCTTGAAATGCTGAGATAATAGAACACAAATATTTTGATTATTGAGAAGGTGCTTCAAACTCATGTCCTTGTAGAAGTTTTTTGTTCTGTGTAAATTGGCCAATTGGTCATCCATGCTTTTGCAGATGTGCAGTAGACACTTATGGTCTCTGTTACTCTTTTCTGCTCTGTTGGTTGGCAGAAAGCAGATGGGAAGCCAAGTGAAGAAACGGCAAAGAAGGGGGAAGATAAGAGTGGATTAGAAAATAGAAACAATGTTAGTTATAAGTGCTTGAAATCTGAAAAAATCGTAATTGGAGCTCATCCTCATTATTGTGCTCGGGCTTAACGTAGACAATTTGGAGCATCATCAAATTTGAGCAACTTGGCCTTTTAAGAAAAGCCATTTTAAAGCATTAATTATTTAAATTTGGATATCATGAGAGAAGATTGCTTGTAGACTTTTCCTCTCAGGTAATAGCAAAGCACAGAGCATCTTTTTAAGCTTACTGTTTTGCTTTACTCTATCTAAGTTGTTATGTGGATCATTTCACATTGTTTCGGCATGGACGGATCCATGTAAAGGGTAATGGTTGTCCATTGAAGATACTATTTGCTAATGTTCTTTGGAAGGAGTGAATCCTTTATTTTTCTTTGATTTATGCAAATAAGTATATTATCAATGTTCTGGGGAGCTTTTGAAAATGATCTAATAGAGCAACAATATAGGAAGTAGAGGAATGCACATCCGTACTTAAGACTCCTCATTGATGGCAGTTTGTAGATTTTTGACCTTTTAGAGGGGATGATTATAGTGCCAAAATAAGCATATCATGTACCCAGTTTGGCACATTATAAGCGGGGCTATCCGTTGGATAAGTGCATTATGATAATTCCACCATGTTTCCAGATATTATATTAGTGTTCCTTCTTAACTTTTGGGTTTTCATCTCTTAAATTTAAACTTCTTTAGATTGTATGATTCTGGTCTACCCAAGATTTCTCTTGTGGTGTCTTCCTCTGGGAATTGTACTGATATTAGATTCATTTTGCTATAGGGAATGCTATTTTAATTTTTTTTCACTTTTTGATTTGAAATGGCTGATGGATAGCAGAAACTTATTAACCGGTTACTTGAATGTGGAGTAGTGCAAAAGGTTCACGTGAACCTCCTCAATGGTAAGCAAAATTTCCTGAGTCATAAAAAAGAACCTAACTTCAAGCTGGGGATCAAAACATTTAGGACAGGTTTACATAGGATCGGACATGGAGAAAAACCTACCTATTTACTTTCTCTTTTATCCTTCTTGGTATCTGAAAATTTAGAAAATTGTTTGGTTTTCTCTTAAAACTGTGGATTTGTCATTGTTGTTCACTGCAGGTGTATGATGTGACTTCATATTTGGAAGAGCACCCGGGAGGAGATGATGTGCTCCTCTCAGCGGCCGGTATGTGGATCTATCCTAGCCACCATTTTCTTAAACTTCAGGCATCCGAGACATTATGCAGTTTTTCAATTATTTTTTTATGAAAATAAAGTGGTGTCTGACTTTTAAGTATAAAACTTTTTTAGCTTTTTGACCAAATTGTATGTCTAATAATTTGAAGGGAGGGACTCGACTGAAGACTTTGAAGACGCTGGGCACAGCAAAAGTGCTCGTGACCTGATGCAAGATTATTATATCGGGGAGCTTGATCCAGACACTGCTATTCCAGAGCTTGAGATTTTTCGGAAAGAAAAATCATCTGCTTTTACTACCATTCTCATGAGCAAGACAGTGCAGTATTTGGCAGTCCCTACAGTCATTCTTGGGGTCTCAATAGTTGCCGGCTTTTGGTACTCACGAAACAAGTAATATGATCCAAGAACTTCAACATCATCTGATCGGAGTCCTGCATGAAAGACGGCATTTCTTTATACCGATCGATATCACCCATTGGTACCCAATATTTTTCAGTCAAATAATTCTGAAATTAGAGACATGGGATGTCATCGCGGTTATCGCAGGCTGCTGATCAGATGATTTTTTATTGTTTCAGTTTCTGTTTTAGTTATAATATATGTTGTTGATGGAGAAGCAGTCGGTGTTGCTGATCCTCGCGGAAACCCTTCATTACATTCTTCTACTGAAGCACTCCATTTCATTATACATATGTCTGCCTATGAAATTTATGACGGATATTTGTGCAGCATAAAGACTAGTGTGTTCCCAATTGTTTTAGGAGATCTTTAACCTAACCTGTATACAAGCTGGAAACCTTTTGTTTTCTTATAAATGGTGGAAATCTATCATGGAATCGTTGGATGGATTTTGAGCAAAAGCTTCTGTGACTGAAACTTTGAAGTTGTGATGATTGTTCTTTTTGTCATATTGGCAAATCAAGAGATATGATGAAATTGGTTTAGCTTATTATTAAGGTAACTGAGGAAATGATAGACCATAGAATTTGACCGAAATTGTAATTAAAATTCAAAGATTCCAATGGTAAAATTAAAGTTCCAATTGTTATGACGAAATTTATCTCTTGAAGTCAAAAGATAAAATTGCAATCGGGCTGCCCCTTTCACTGAGAAAAGAAATCTTAGATCGATCAAATCAACGTGATCCGATCAAAACATAATAAATTAAGTGTAATATTCAAATTTGCTTTGAAACTAGTTTTATTTTTTTATAATTAGTAAATTAGAATTTTTTTCCTAAAATATCCTTAATTTTTTTGCCATTTCATCCATGGCGTTGGTTTCACTCAATTTAACCGACATAGATTGTGTGTGTGTGTATATATATATATATATAACGTAGAAAAATAAGGGAATAAATATAAGAATCACATTTTGCATATCTGCAATCTTTGACATCCTTTGACCGGAAAAGTAGGTCAAGGGAGCAAAGGCACCCATTGAGACCTCTCTGCAACTAATTTTACGGGGAGTACGCTTCCTCCATTGCCATCTGCCAACCCCTCTTCTCTATCTCTATCTCCCTTTCTCTCCTTGCACTCTTCTTCTTTCTCCTCCTCGCCCTCGTCCCCGTCCCGTGCATTCCTTCGACGAAGCAGTAGCAAGGGTGGAGGGAAGGTGGATCCTTCCCTGAGCCCTCTCTCTCCTCCGTTCATCTCCATTTCCGCCTCCTGAGTTCTTTGGCATCCACCTACACCCCACCCGTCACCGGTCCAGTCTGATGAGAAAACTGTGCCCAAACTTCGACCGCGAAGATGGCCTCGACACCGTCCTCGAGGTCCCCATCCCGGAGGAGATGTTTGCCAACGCGGGCACCGGCGCCGCCCGGTGGCGCAACATGAGGACCTGGCTCGAGGCGCAGGCCTTCGACAAGGCCGCCGCTCCCGCCCAGCTGTCCAGCCGCACCGGCGAACTGCAGCTCCTCCTCAACGTCGTCAGCTCGCCCCTCATCCCCTGCTCCGTTCCCCTCGATCGCCCCTTCACCCGATCCATTGGGATTCGGGATTGCTCCATTGTAAGTCTCTCTCTCTCTCTCTCTTTACATGAATATTCCATGTTCCATATTGATACGTAGATTATATCTGGATATGGATCAACCGCATGAGCTTACCACAAAAATAACCTATGACTCGTTGCTGAATTGATGCTTATCTTTATATTGTTTTGGTTATGAGCTTTTTAATGTTATCTAATTTCATTATTACATCGAGTAGGGCTAATTATATATAAGTTGTTATATATAATTTGTTGTCTATAACATCTAGATCCCTAATTAGTGGTGACAAACAACATCATGGTGACGGATGACAATATCGTTAGGGGTCACGATCGACTCTTGTGAATGAGAAAAATGATGATAAAAGATAAGGATTGCTCTATATCTGAGTTAATAATGATTTAGATAGATAACGATGAAAGGTTCGCTTGACAATTAGCGTTGACATAGATGTAGAACAATCTTCACCTCTCATCTATGCTCTCCTTATCTATAATAATCACACATAGCCCTCAATGGTATTGTCATTTGTCACCACTAACATCATACGTTATCATCAACTATAATGTTAAAGTTATTTTTTACCTTTTATTTTTATATTTTATTGATAAATAATATCATTAGAATAAATGGATCATGATATTTCACTCTAGTAGCTATAGGGATATTAATATAACTAGAGATATAACTAGGTATAAGGATAATATGTAATTAATCTTATCAAGCATATATATATATATATATATATAGAGAGAGAGAGAGAGAGAGAACTTTATGTTCGATGATTCTTCTTGGGTCTCATTTGTAATCATCGGCACAGTAAAAGCTTAATCTGTTAGCATTAAATTGACACGGTGTGATGGATGTCGTCCTGTTTTCTAAAGCAAGCATCGACTGCCAAGTACATCATCCAGCAGTACATTGCAGCCACCGGAGGGCAGACGGCGTTGGCGTCGGTGAGCAGCATGTACGCTCTGGGCAAGCTGAAGATGAGTGCGTCGGAATTCCACGTCGGAAACCAGACCGTGGCCGCCAAGAGGAAAGGCGAGATCGGAGGGTACGTGTTATGGCAAAAGAACCCCGGCGTGTGGTACTTCGAGCTCATCATGGCGGGCTGCAAGATGAGCGCCGGCAGCGACGGCAAGGTGGCGTGGAGGCAGTCGGCTTCGGAGCAGTCGCATGCTTCTCGAGGCCCGCCGCGGCCATTACGCCGATCCCTACAAGTATTCTCCTCGCTCACAGTCAACCCAAGAGAAAACATAGTCGTCGCCCTCCCCCCCCCCCCGCCTTGTGTTAATGTTTCTCAGCAGGGCCTGGATCCAAGGTCGACGGCCACCCTCTTCTCGGACGCGGTCTGCATCGGTGAGAAGGTCATCGATGGCGAGGAGTGCTTCATCCTGAAGTTGGAGTCGAACCCAGACACCCTGAGAGCCCGGAGCGCCGCCACTTTCGACATCATCCACCACACCATATGGGGATACTTCAGCCAGCGCACCGGCCTCCTCGTCCAGCTGGCGGACACCCATCTCCTCCGCATGAAGGCCGGCCGACGAGGGGAGAGCATCTTCTGGGAGACGAGCATGGAGTCGGTGATCCGCGACTACCGCTACGTCAACGGCGTCAAGATCGCGCACGCGGGTCGGACCATGGTCACGCTGTTCCGGTACGGGGAGGGGTCGGTGAACCACAAGAGGAAGATGGAGGAGACTTGGACCATCGAGGAGGTGGACTTCAACCTGTGGGGGCTGTCCACGGAGTGCTTCCTGCCGCCGGCCGACCTGAAGGAGGAGGAAGGTGGCGACTGACCGCCATGGAGGATGAGGTTTCTATCGCACAAGTCTTGTGCTTTCGCTTGTCTAAGAACCAACCTCAATCGAGGGAATGGTAAGGAGGAGGACGGTCGGAACTCTTGTATTCTTTACGAGAGAGAGAGAGAGAGAGAGAGAGAGCTCAGTATTGTGCAAAAGGGCATCGATCTCCCCCTCCGCTGTGCAATTACTGGAACCTGTCAGCAAAACAGTAGGCCGCCCGATTAATATCACAGCATCTTTTCATCAGAAAGCAAGACTTAACACATGCATGCTAAAACAAAGGCGTAGTTGGAATAGATTTTATTGGCAAAATAATAATAATAATAATAATAATAATTCATGTATCTGGATTTCATTATTTAATCCCAAAGGATACAGCAGAAACATATGTGTGGAACAAAAGCGAAAAAAGCAAAACCTTCTCAAACATCTCGAGCTTTCATTGGTCTGTCATCACTATCGCTATCAACATATGATTCAGGGGCAAGGAAGAACACATTTAAAAGATCTAGAAAAAAAATATTAATAGCGGAGCAGATAGGTGCGGCGTCGGAACCAGTTGTAATCTGGAAGGCTCTGGATCGGCCCCATGGCTGCAATTGCCATGTCCTGCGATGCACACAGGTCAACGTCCTAAGTCTCTCTGGTTTGTGAATCTATTCATAATTCATCTCTTAATGAATGGGAAAGGTAAGGATTTACCTGATCAAATATGAAGCGATTAGCGACGCGTTTAACAGTGCTTGCATCAACTGCATCGATCCTCGCAAAAAGTTCAGGGACCGGTACTCTACGGCCGTATGTAAGCATCTGCAAACAAAAAAACTTAGTAGCGACAGGAGGTATGAAAAAGAAGGAAGGTAAGAAGCTTTGAAATTAATGAGACCGAACAAGCATGTTGTTCAGAAGTAAACGTCTGTTTCATTACCTGGCGGCCGATATCCTCAGCAACAGGGCTGGTACCATCAATGTGAAGTTGAAGGGAAGATTTGAGCTGTAAAAATTGATTAATTAGTTGCAGCTTATAACTAGCTAATAAAAATTCGAATAAAAGGCATGCTGCTCTTCAACCTCGGAATCAACCAAATATTGCAAGAAACTAAATGCCAAAACTCTTGAGCATGCATCGTCTGATCTTGTCATCCTAGCTTTCCGGATGCTACTACTTCCTATTTGCTATGCAGTGTTCTCTAATCCACTTGAACCAAAAAAACTCATAAATTTTCTTTAAGCCATTTATAGAACTTGTATTTCATATCAAACTCAGAAGGCAAAGGTGATTGGATAAAAGACCAAACTTATAAATCTTGAGCAGCATGTTTTCGATGCGCGAAGGGCCAAAGTTGCATCATCCGGATCCATGAAAACCTTGGACACACTTTCCACACATTGCCATCAGATGGAAGAAACATCTTCTCAGAAGTGCTTAGCCCCACCATGAGATGTATTTACATAATTATTACGTAACGTTGATTATATCATAATTGATCGACATTTCATAATAATTTATCTATACTTTTCTCTTTTACTTGCTATCAATGACGACTTGGCCTCGAATACAACGAAGAGAACACAAACAAAAAATGCAGTTTGTAATACTTATATTCTCAGGAGAAATAATGTAAAGAACTTTTTGGCTGAAATAATTAAATCATAATTAATTTGTTTCCTACCCTATCTTGAAGTGTCAAAAATAAGTCTCTCATTGCTGAAGCACACTCCATATTGATTGTCAAGTCATCTACATCTCAAGTTAGTATACTCACTCAATCTCGGATATTTCGCTCTCAACACACTTGCACTTAATTTAAAAGGAATCTAGCAAATGTGCGACAATCATATGCAAGTGAAGGTGGCCACAAACTTAATAAGCAACCACCTCAAAGTGGCATTAATACTTGCAACTTGTTTCAAAAAAGACATACTTCCTAGGCAAAGTAATGACCATATACTCATTCTTGAAAGCAATTTGACCATCATGTAATTGAAAAAACAATTCCAGTTCCTTAGATAATAACAAACGATAATTCATGTCTCACAAAATAGCTATTGTTTGTCCAGTTTCATGGAAGATTGACTTATCATGAATTATATTAACTGCACTGATGAGCTGTTGCAAGAAACATACAAGCCGTGAACTAATAAGATAGTTTCATCTGAAAGCTGAATCTTTCGCATTTCCATATTAAGAATATCTACTTGTTTTGTCATTTTCTATGTTTTACAGAACAGTCAATCCAGAGTTTCTGCAGTACCAACAAAATGGAAAGATAAAGCATATCTGTCACTTAATAACCTGATTTCGTGCACGAGTAACATCAGCTTCTGAGACTCTGTAGGACAGCTTGCTTATCTCATACATAATTGCATAGGCCAAATCATCCAAGCAATCCGGCTGTTCACGGAAGGCTCAAAATAAAAGTTAGTTATCAAGTTAAATTTAACTGGCAAAGGCAGAAAGCATATTCCCTGTATTAAAAGCCTGTGGACAAACCATTGCATTGATGGAACCAAGATTTAGCCCAATCAATACAACCATTATAGATCGTCAGTGTACAAAAGAATCCATAAGCAATAGCACTGAAATAGCAAGTTTCTGCGAGAATACTCCAAATTTCTTAAATCACCAAGAACAATAAAATTTGTGACAAAACTCTAATAGATTGGACTGAGTTTGTAAGAAAAAAATTGCTAAAAAACTGCCCTTTTTGTGAATCAGTCATGGTCACTCGACATCCATTATAATCTCAATATTTCGCATGTTCAGATTACACAAAAAAGAAAACTAACCTTGGCAACTGCATAAACACCAAAGAGACCAGTATCTTTGTAATTTGTATTGAAGGCCATCATGCTCTCAGCAATCTCATTGATAGCAATCCTCTGAGCCAGCTCCGAACTGCTTAGAGTTGGTGAATACATTTACAAAATAATCTTATCGAAGTCTATATAAAATTTAAAGAATTATAGTATTAAGGCTTCAATATGAGCAGTAACAGCCCACCCCATGTGCTTTCCACCACCTGCATTCTTGTTCCAAGAACCTAGCATAGACTGCATGACCATCAAAGCAATAGAATCTGGATCTGTCCAAGACGCTCCACTAAATGCAACCGCAAATTGCGCAAGTGGAATATCATCATCTATCATCCTAACCTGGACATGGCAAACTTTAATTGACATGAAGAATCTTGTGCAAAGATAACATGACTAAGAGAAAATGAGCACGTATTGAAAACTGGCATTCCCACCTCAGAACCAGTAAAAATAGCTGGTTCCTTTGCAACCAACTGGGATGCTGTAGTAGGATCATTTGACAGCTTTGTGAACAGCTTTTCAACCTGCTCAACTACAACCTCATGCTTAACAGCACCAGCAGCTGAGATGACCTAAATCATCATAAACAAAAAATATTAGTCATTTACTCATTTATGTTAATAATTAAATCTACACCAACTATATCCGGGATGATCATAAAACATGTAGGCAGCAAAGTTAGACTAAACCAGTGAACATGCAGAAAGCCAAGAATGGTGACTTAATCTAGCCAAAAAACGAACCATTCTGGGGGCTGTATAATGAGTTGCTATGTAGTTTTTAAGATGCTCTTTAGTAATTGTCTTGATGTTCTGAGCAGGTCCTAGAATAGTTCTGCCAAGCGGACCATACTGGAAAGCAGTCGCATGCAAATGGTCAAAAATAACTTCCTCCGTTTGTCCCTCCACCTACAAGAGAGAGAGAGAAATGATCTTAATAAGTAGGACCAACAAATATTTATCCATTAGTAATCAACAACAGTAAGTTGAGGTTTTTCTAAACTAAGTGTTTGACATGATGTCAAAAGCACAAATGTATGTTATCAACATTTCCATTAAACTATAAGTTTAAAATGCATTTTACTTGATAACAGCATAAAAGAATTTTTTAACCTATGAGGATCTTCAATTCCAGTATGCAGTTGCAAATCCTGTCCATGAGAAAATAGAAATATTTACCTGATCAAGGGGAACCAGAAAAATAAAAATAAGAATAAAAAGAGCACCAGGAAAAAAGGAACTCATAACAGAATTTTAACTTGAACTAAAAGAGCATAAAACTGCACTTAACTATCCTGCTACTCACCCCACTTAATTCCAACACCAAGCACAAATTATCAGTACTTCTTTTAAATACATTATCTATAATGTCAAGGATAAGATGCTTTCACCCCCAATTTTGCCAAATTAGAACATGATAAAGCAATATAACTGAAAAATATTATTGCTTTCTCCATGGCTGTTAACCAAGTAAATAATTTCTCAAACTTCAACATGAACTGGTTAATTTGCTGGAGGAACTTTAGACACCTTGTTTGACCGGTCCATTCACTTATCATCATCATCCTCCCCCATCCCTCCTTTCCACCCTTTCTTTTTAAATGTTAAAATTTCCAGTCCAAATTAAACTTAGAGAGCACAACAATTGAGCTAAAGACAGTAAACAACCAAATTTAGCTTAGAACATAATTGTGAGGTATTGATGACGTTGGTGTGAATATTTCCAAGAAAGTTATTTTTTCACACGACCAAAGAGGTGAAAATTATAAACCTTTACCTCTTCCATCTCTCTGAGGATGACATCCCGCTCCCTTTCAATGCGCTTGTCATCAAAGCACGAGTTCTGAAGTATGTCCGCAAGGATCTCCAGCGCCTTGGGCACATCATTATCCAACACCTTGGCGTAGTAGGTGGTCTGCTCCCTCGATGTGTAAGCATTCAGATGACCACCCATGTTCTCGATCTCCTCCTCCAGCTGCCGCACCGTCCGCAACTCTGTGCCCTTGAAGATCATGTGCTCCAAGAAGTGCGCGGTCCCATTAGTCTCATCGGTCTCGTATCGGCTCCCGGCATCGATCCACACGCCGACGGTGGCTGTACGGGAGGCGAGGGTGGACTCGGTGGCGATGCGGAGGCCGTTGGGGAGGGTGGTGACGCGGGTCTCCGGGGCGGCCAGGATGGAGGTATGGTCGGCGAGGGCAGCGTGGGGGGACGCGTAGCGGAGGAAGCGGGGGTCAGGGTCGTCGAGGCGCTTGATCTTGGATCGAACGGCCTCGGAGAGGCGATCGTAGAGCATCACGGGGGGCTTGGCCGGGAACGGGGCGCGGTCCAGGGAGGCGAGAGCGGCAGCGGCAGAGGTGGAGGCGGATCGGCTAGAGAGGAGGAGAGGACGTCGAGAGAGAGTGAGGAGCTTACGTATCGCCATTGCTAGAGCTTGGGGGACCGAGGGAAGGAGAGGCGGGCGGTGAGCGAGAGAAGGCGATGGATCTCGCGAGCGAGAGAAGAATCTGATAGGATGTAGAGTAAGAGGAATTCTTCTTAGCTCACACACCTAAGCCCAAAGCGGTATCTGCAGCATGATGTGAAGGTGGACCCCAGCGTTACGTGGACCCGTTGCACCACCTCACCCATGAACAAAGCCCAGCCGGTAAGCTTGGTTGAATCAGCGCCGAAATTCGTCAAGGGTGACGTTTCCAGGATTCTGAGAACCGACATCACACCTGGCAGTTTAACGGGTGATTCATCCGGTGTCGGACTTCTCAGAGCCCCGCGAGAACGCAAGAAGGTCAATGTTGGAGGGGAGAAGGCATTGAAACAAACAGTTCAATTCACGGCTGGAAAAATGATCAAATACTATCTTATTTAAAACAATTATTGTGACACACTGTAGAGGAGCTCCAAATTATCATTTTATACCTCATAAAAATCATGGTTCTTTTTCTATTCATATATTTTATGGTTTTTTTACCAAAAATATGATTTGGTTATTGATCGTACTCTTTGTAACACTTGCTACCACCGAGCCAGTTCATATTATAAGTAGGGAGATTATGGTCACTTACATGACAAAGGAACAATCCTCTATAATGGTGATTTTATATGGATATATAGCCACATCAAGTGATTGACTGTCAATGGTAACAGTAGATAGATATCAAACCTTTTAAAATTCACAAATAACAGGAGTCAATATAATGCTCAAGTTGAACTCACTAAACATAACGATGAAAGCAGGAAAGAACATTGTTCAACTTCATACATGTACATTACATATGTTAACAAATCACAAAATCATCTGAAGACTAAACTACTTTCATTTCTTTAAGGTCCAAAAACAGCAGCAATATCTACCATGATATGAATCCGAATCACCATTACATAATAAGCCGCAAAATGTGTTATAGATGCAGTACATACATCCCTAGAACTTGAATAAATGTCTGATGGCACACCTAAAGATAAAAGGCAACAGAAGGCAGCTCTTTGGCATATGCATACATGGGGGAGGTTGTACAGAAACTCCCAGTTTCACATAATTTACCTCCACAAGCAATTATGAAATCTCTATTGATCCTGGTGAGTAGCGCAAATCAAACCTTTCATTGTTTTTGATGCTGCAGAGTTCTACTATTTCTTCTTGCTAAGAAGACTGTTTACATCTCGTCGCTCTTCACAGGAGTCCATTGAGAACGTTCTAAAGAATCCCTCCTGCGCCGAGTTATAAGGCCAAGAACATATCCCACAAGGATGCCCACAACCAACACACTTGCGGCTTTCACATACCATGGCAAAACAGACACCACAAGCACAGCATCGCCACCACTTTGCAGAATTTTTTCATCCTCACTCTTCGGAATTTGGCCAGATAAAATTTCCACCCTATCATGTACTTGCCCATCATGGTTTCCAATGTAGCTCAGAGTTAACTTCTCTCTTGTAGCAACAAGCCGTGTATAGCCAAACTCACCACCCCGATACATCGATCTTTCAGGTTGAGGATAGATTGGAACATCGGTATGGTCAGGCCTCGGCTCCCAGATTGGCTGCCAATCTTGCCCTGCCATTCCGATTACCAGGTGCACTGGTGCGCCACCAATGGATGTAAAGTTGGATGTCACATCCGCACATCTGAAGTTTTTCAGAGGGCAGAACCTCTCATACCTATGAACATGGCCCCATAAAGCAAGGGTTACATTGTTCTGTACCAAGAGGGGTTCTAGGTTCTCAAGCATTCTCTCCCTCATGGGAGCATCCCTTAGCTCATTACTTGATGTGTACATGGGACGATGGCCTTGGACAACAACAAAAGGTGTTTTGTTTCTGTCAACTCTCTCCAAATCAGCCTTTATGAAGTTGTACTGGTCACTGCCTCGGAGGAAATTGGTTTCAGTTGATATATAGAGAAAATGTACAACACCAGCATCGAAAGAAAAGTAAAGGTTCTGAGTGTCTGGTGCTCCGGTCCCTGTTGGAAATGAAGAATTCCCAGGCATTTTGAATCTGATGCTGTATGGAACACCACATTCACCTCCACCATCCTTTCCATATACACCATAGGACCATTCTGGTCGCCAAGGTTGTGTTGGCCAGTCATACTCGTGGTTGCCTATGCACACATGGTAGGGGATCCTAGAAGCTATAGGCTCAATCTGATTGAAGAACTCATCCCATATCCAGGCAAAGCCTCTGGCATAGCTAATGTCCCCGATGTGAGAAACAAACATAGGCTTGTCACCGAGGGATTCAATGTCACGAAGAATCCACTTCACAGTCGATCTGCTCTCCTCTTGTATGCGGTAGAAGGTCGCATATGGAGTGTAAGTTCCCATGTCTCCAAACAGAAAGGCTATTGTCTCATTTGAATCACCGTCGCGAGATATAAAACTATGGATTGGACTCCAACCTCCTGCATCACTGCCAACCTGTGAAAAGAGATTTAGCGGCACTAATTAGTTAAGCATATTTTGTTACAGCCAATATGTGAAGAGAGACCAAGTGAGGTTTTGTTTTCTTCTCCTGATATTTGGCTAAACATAATATCCTAATTAACTAATAAGGAGAATAAAACAAGAATAGCAGGAAAGCACTAGGATCTTGGTAATCAAGCATCAGTTTTCCTTGATTAAAACATTGTGTTCATACTAATACAGGATAAGAATATGACACCATCTTTAATGCTTAAATCATTGTTACATCTAGGCACAGCCGACAAACAAGCATTTTGGAAGAAGCATTCCAAGAGAGGGTGGAGGGGTGTTTGATACTTATTGCAAGGTACACAAACCATTACAAGTGTAGCTTAGAATTTGAATTCTGATATATCTCAAGAGCAAAAGAATTGCAGGACATGCAAAAGAAACAAAGGAAGAAAATAACCATCAAAAGAATCCATTAAATACTCTAGCTTTGTATATTCTCAAATTATGAGAACAATAAGGGTCGATACTGAAAGCACGCAATGAAGGCGCATAGAGAAATAACACAAGTAAACCAAGCTCGACAAATTTAATCAAATTAAGGTACAAAGACCAATATCGGTTTCTGGTGGACTGCAGCCAGAAGAGACTGTTTGATGAATAAGAAATAAACTGAAGCCTTTATCTGGGCAATTAACAGCAACAGATGAGCACCTGATTCTATTATACCTTCACTCCCAAAGCGATCAGCTTTCATCATGCCACGGCTGATGCTTGTATATCTATCGATCAAACACTCTCTAACTGAAATTTATATTCCTTCGCTTCACTTCTATCCATCACAACTCTACAGGCATCTTAGAAAGATTCAACAATCAATGAACCCTAGAATCCTAACTGATCCATTGAGCAAATAATTCTGAACCCAAAAGAGAGGACATCAAGTGCAATAATTTGATTGCATCTGAATCATTTTCCTTGATCCCCAACATTGATTCAATAAATATGATAACTAAATTATCACAAACATACAAAAAAAAAAAAGAAAAGGGACAAATAATACCATAAATTGCACAGAAGAACAAATTTTGAACTACAGATTCGCCTTACCGTGTAGTAATACTTCTTCCCCTTCTCCAAATTCTTCATGACGCCATCATGTATCGATCCGGGATCCCTCCACCCGATGCTTGAATTCGCCGGGAAATCACACATGTCCTTCCTCTCATACCTCCTCACCGCCGTCGCCGCGATATTATCCAACCGCGCCGCGTCCAGCCCATAGCTCACAAAGCTCTCCGTCCCGTCGGCCGTCACGAACATCACCCGCATCTCGTCCTCCCGATCCGTGAAGGAGAGGTGGATCTGGTCCGGTCCCGCTGCAGCCTCGAACCGGACCTCCTCCGAGGCGGCCAGGCGGTGGCGGATCCCTGGAAGCGGGTTGTTGTCGTGGTCGTGGTGGCGGTAGTTGACTTCCTCGCGCTTCCATCGGAAGACGCGGAAGGCGTAGTTGGCGCGGAGGTTTACGAGGGGGATATCGACGGAGCCGGAACCGGAGCGCCAGCCGTCGGAGGCGTTGAGGAAGACGTAGCCGATGAACTCGTCGTTAGCGGAGTCCGGCGGGGAGTAGATGCCGAGCCAGTCGAGCTCCGACGGCGAGTCGACGCCGGACCACCGCACGGTGACGGTGCGGTTGGTCCGGGTGAGGGTCGTCGGGGACGCAGAGAGAGAAACGCGGGAGGAGGAGGGGGAAACGTAACAGGCGAAGAAGACGAGGAGGACAGAAAAGAGACGAGGGGTTTTGGGGGAAACCATTGGCGATTGGTGGAGGACAGAGGCCGAACACCGTGCTTTTTGGTGGTTGCATAAATAGAGAATAGCGGAAACGAAGGTGGGAAGGGAAACGAGTGTAGAACGTGACCGTGCTTTTGACACTTTGAGACGCCAAATATGCTTTTCGTACGCGTGTCCGTATACCCATTTCCCACCTTCTTTATGATTGGCAATAATGTGGGTCCAATGGTAGGTGATGAGGCGTTGCCCTCAAGAGCGTCGAAGTTGGTGGCAGGTGCTTGTTAGCCGTAGGATAGAAGGCCAACAAAGAGGATGATGCTTGAGATGGAATCAAAGATTCTAATCAATCACCGAGAGACTCTTCGACCTTTATCCACAAGTCGTGTACTAATTGACAGTGTTTTGTCGTAACCAATCAATGCGAAAGTGCACGAACAAGCCATGCTTACGCAACAAAACAAAACGACGTGCTCCGACACGTGTCGCGCCTCAAGGCACGACCTAATGGCAAGTGTAATGTGGTTCTGGGACCTGCACCACATTTGTCATCTCGTGACGAAATCGATCATCGCGCAACGGGACACGACCCAGTCGTGAAATGTACATGTGGCATATGAGATTAGCTTGGTCGTATGATTAATATGATAAAGTTATGAAAAATCCAAATTATTAGTGTGATAGTGTGAGCTTGGATTTCCAATAATTGTTTGATTTAACTTAAATACTAAAATATTTCATACTAGGTGTTGATTAAAAATTTGTATTATTCCTTTGTTATTCTTCATCCATGTAATCGAGTCATGGGATGGACATGTCAAATAGACATGTTACATCAACATAACAGGGAATATTCTTTATCACTACACTTGATACTTCATGATCATAGAATAGAGACATTAGAATGTAAGTGTTTCTTCCAACACACTTTATATCTAGCTGTTGAATTAATTTTGATTTTTATTCTACTTTCACAAACAAAGATAAAATAATAATATTTATTTCTTGTGATTGGCACATAAAAATAAAGTTTAAATTATTTACTTTCTAAAAATCAAATCACTCATAGAAAATAAATTAATTTATAATTTAATTAAATGATAAAATTTCTAACTTATTCGTATGATTAATTAATTTAAAATATTATTTTATTTATACTACACAAGTAAGAAAGTTAATAATTTAAATAAAAGAACATATTAATTTGTGATAGTTAATTTATATTAAGGGAGAAAATTCATCATGATTACATTAAATATGACATGATTCAGAAAAATAGGTTATGACAAATCAACTTTCATTTTCACACTAAAAGGGATATATAATAAAATATTATAAAGTAACAAGAAAAAGAGACAAGAACTTATATACGAGAAGCCTCTTGGGAGGACCTACACTATTATGATTATTCTTAGAATCTTGTAAGGATTATTCAATTGATATGATAAGTCATAAATTATACAAACAATTATAAAAAATAAATAATTATTTCAATAATATATGTATATGATTCGAGCTAATTATAGATTACTTTATGTAGTCAGTGACCTTTAATATTCTTCTCTCTATATTTCTAAAAGTTATATCGAGATCCTTATACTTACGATAGTGAAACATTTAATCATATTTTTTCTCACATCATCGATTTTACTAATGAAAATATCACACGTGCAAAAAAACACTAAATAGTATTAAAAAGATTATTTCATAGTCTATTCTTATTGTCAAAGAAAAAAAATCAGGAGAGAAGGGTTTTATTGGGAAACAAGTGAGGTAAAACACTTGATAAAAAAAAATATCTTTCTCTCTCTCTCTTTTATGATCATATCTTATACAATTGTTATAAAATTATTAATTAGATGGCTAAGCTCATCGAGGAAGGACAAAATCAGGAGAGAAAGCAATGCTCTAAGGGCATTGTTTTCTTGTTCTAATTAGATGGCTAAGCTCATCGAGGAAGGACATGTAACTTATTCGAGAGAATCAAGAGACTTTGGGAAGTACAAAAGGGTCAACTATCCGAGGATGTTAACAGCTAAACCTAGGCTTAGATTGAAATAAAATTTTTAAGATTTAATTTAATCTTTCTCCTCCTGATAAGTCGTTTGGGAGGATACCGAAGTCAAAGTAGAGGATAAAGCCAAAAAAGAAATGTATTTTCTTACAAAAGTAAAATTTAATATAAGTGATAATAGACTATAAAATTATCTTTTTAATCTTGATTTAGTGTCATTTATATAATGATAACACATTTGGTGTTTTCGATACTAAAGTTAATTATACGAGAATAAACAAGGTTAAATATTTCATCTCTATAAGTTTAGAGACCAATGCAATTTTGTAATTTGACCTCTAAGGCTAGTTCGCTTTTGTTTAATCAATAAAAGAGGAATCATTATTCCAAACTTTATATTTTCTATCTAGAGATGTATTGCTACGTTTAGGACATAAATGATTATATATATATATATTATTTTTGGCTAATTTTCTCACTATTATATGGAGAAATATTAAAGAGTTATAAAATTCCTTATATCTTCATCTGATTCTTTGGTTAATTAGCAAATAACTTTGGACTCTATGTTATTAGTAGTAGATGTTCAAAGAGGGCTACTAATTATATCACAATATTTAATAATTGGGCTTCTTACGTGATAGCTAATTCGCACTTCTCTATATCAATCTACACTTTCATTAATAATCTCATATCATTCAAGTCTCTTGGGTTTGTTTTTTTAAAAAAATCTCCAACAATCTTTTTAATCTATTTTAGAAAATAAATCAATACATTGTTACATAAACCCACATATCATGAAAAATCATGATATAAAGATACTTTTCAATAAGGACTAACTTCTTTGATCTCAATCATCATCAACTCGAGAAGTTAGTCTTGATGAAAAAAATGTAACTTCAAAATTATATCTCATTCTGTTCAATGTTTTTTGAACTAACATCTCCTGCATCTATTGATAACATAAATATTTTGAGTGTTTGATTCATATTGATAGAATAAACCATCTCCCCCGTAAAACATAACAAAACATCTCCCTCGTATAAAAATCATCTACTTAAGGCATAAGGATTCAAAATATATTATAATTATAATAAGAAAAACATCTCCCCGATGATTGAAATGTGGATCCAAGTTAAATGTGTGTAGCACATCCAATAGATCTTAACTAGATAAGAAACATCCAAAATATACAAAAACATCTTCTCTAGTCTCATATGTTCGCCCAAAATAAGAGAATCGGATTAAAAGTATCACCGCAATTTGATTTGGATCGGTGGAGTCCGGTTTAAATTTTAGACCGACGAAATCAAGTATAGGAGAAGTTAGATACTAACGCACACATCCAAACGTAAGTTATTTTTATCCCAATTGGACATGCAAACCAAGCATCAAACTACCATCACTCAGCGGAGCCTGGTGGAACCGTGCCGGTTCAAAATTGGACCCAAATCCAATCATCTTCTCCCTCTCCCCGCACCGGTCAAACATCAATCCCCCCCACCCCCCTGGAATCGTCCAACCCACCTCTCTAAAATAAGACTCTTTGGGTTCCCCCCATTTTGTTTTATCCCTCCATTTAATTAATATCCTTTACTACACACAGAGATAAGAGAGAGGGTAAATAAAACGGTAACAGATCTTGCAATTGTTATAACACCACAATTTCTTCCCCCCCTTCTCTCTCTCGCTCTCTCTCTCTCTCTCTCCTTCGAAGATCTCGTCAACGCCATAGCGAATTCTTCCATCCTCTTTCCGATCAGAAACTCAATGCCGGATCTTCCTAAATCCCATCGTTTAGCTGCCCGTAGCTCGATTTCCGCCTCTCGATCCCTCGATGCATCGTATTGCCGCTCGGTAGCGTGTTCTTTTGCCTAGAACCTTTGGGGAATCAGCATCTCGTGTTGCCGGCGCCGCCACGGCGACGGCGGTGAGGGCCGGCGGCGAGCATCAGCGGGCGCGGCGGCGTCATTCACGACGAGGACGATGCAGATTAGTTTCTCGCCTAGCATGAGAAGCATCACGATATCGAGCAGCAATGGGTTTCTCGACTTGATGAAGGTGAAGGTCGCCGCCCGCCACATCTCCTACCGGACCCTGTTCCACACCATCCTCATCCTCGCCTTCCTCTTGCCATTCGTCTTCATCCTCACCGCCGTTGTCACCCTCGAAGGCGTCAACAAGTGCTCCTCCTTCGGTAGGATTTGGGAACCCCTTCAACTTATTCTTGAATTTAATTGCAATTTGCGTCGGTGCTGATGGATCTTGACATCGTAGACACGTCCTCTTATGGGGGAAGAACTGAATCATGCGTTTTTCCTAGATCTGTATCTTACTGTTAAAACTTAAAAACTTACAGTTCTTGTGCATGCTGATCTGGGTATGGTGATGTGTTGCTTCTGGTCCAATTTACTTGATACGATATATGATTGCTTGGTGTTGCAGTGGCTCATCTTTTACCCTATCTTTACCCTATAATGGGTTTCATAACTTAGTGGAATTCTTAACTTTGGATCCAGTACTGTTTAATGCACGTCTAGAATTGGTGGTCGTCTCCGGCGTTAGGTTTACTACATTGTGAATTTTGGGCGTTTCTGTACCTGCCCTGCTTGGATTAAATTCAAACTGATCCTTCTATTTATTTTTGACATGAACCTCTTGACGATACCAAGCTTGAAATTTGTTCTACATGTTCTTATCGAATCGATTTCTACTAGTCTCGCAATTGTCAATTGGCATTTTCTATAATTGTATCTGCCTTCTTTGACACCCTGCACTCAGGATAGGGTGCCACATCTTTCCTCTTCCAATCAATGTCGTCAGAGTTTATGAAGTATTATTAAGATTTGGTTTTTGTTATTGGTGTTAACTGCAATGTCACGGCCAGAAGATCCTGCTTCTTTCTTTAGTCTCATTAAGTTGAATCTCTGATTCTTCTATTATGTTTACTTCATTTGAATTTCTGTTTTTCTTTTCTTCTTGTTTGTTCAATGTCTACTTTATCGATTTATATGTGGCCTTCTATCTTAAATTAATTATTCTATTAAACATTTAATTGATCTTAGTTAATTTCTTCATTTTTTCTTGCCTTCTCAGTATCCCTTCTCTCAGGAAATTGTTTGCTGCATTTAAATTTCCACTGGTGGAGCGATTTTAATGCCAGTATCTTCAAATATCACTCCTAAGCACCTATCTTGCAATCGTAGTTTGATTACCCGTGCATCATTCTCATTTTTTGAGGTTATACCTAATAGCAAGGTTTGCAATACCATATCGTTCTGCTCGGTATGCTCTGTACGTACCGGTTCAATAGAGGACTGGTACAATCGGTGTAGCTCGGTACCTTAGTATACTATATGCCGGTACGCTCAGTATAACTTGGTGCAGCAACTGATCGATACATCGGTATGGTACGAGAGTGCGCACCTTGCCTAGGAGTTCTTTCATTTCTGCCACCTAGAGGCAATATGCTGAGGGAAGCTACACTAAGTAATTAGCAGTAAAGTGTTTTGGTTACTTCTGTTCTTTCAATATTTTCCTGCATCGTGTGTTATCTTGTTGGTTCCTATGTTATGCTCATAATCCTTTGAAATTCACAATGTACAAATGCACCAGTAATGCTTGTTCATTAAGAGTAGTTCTGACAAGTTCTGCAGTCAAGTATCTTGATTCTTCTTTATCTAATACTTGCTTAATTACTTCATATATTTATGTTTATATTTCCATGGTAATGCAATCAGTTGCTATCTTCTTCATTCCATTGTGTTTGACTAGGTGTTTTCTTAACCTGCTACCTGCAACATCACTAAGATTTTGGTATGGTAGGATTTTTTTGATACCTACCCAAGCATGTCATCCCAGTAAAATCATTACAAAATTATAATGAGTTTCTTACTAGTCTAAATTTTGTACTTAACAGTGTCAAGCTAATTACAGGAAATTATTGCATTGGCAAATAACATCAAATTTGCTGTTATTTGTTTCAGATTGCTTGGGGAGGCGCTTAGGACCGAGGTTTCTTGGTCGCGGAGGTGATGATTCCATGGTAATGTTTTCTGTTCTTTGCTATTTAAGTTCATAATTCACCAAATAGTTTTTTTCTCTTGAGAGTATTTCATCTTGTTTGGCATGCTTGCAGAAACTTGTTAAAGAATTGTATGAGATACTTGACCAAGTAAACTCTGAGGAAATTCCTGCTGGCCTGAAATTGACGGAGTCTTTCAGTGAGTTTCTTTCCCACATTAAGAATAACCAGTACGATGCCAAGACATTTGCTGTTAGGCTGAAGGCAACGGTATTTCCATTCATTATTCCTCTATATCCTTATTTGATTCATTTTCTTCCAGAACAATATTAAAGATGTCTGTTAAACTTGTTCATGCTTGTAACTGCACACTGGAATCTTTTTTAGATTAGATTGACCATGTCCCCAATAGTTGAGATTAGAAAATTTCCAGTGCTGGTCTTTTTCTGCAGGATGCTAAGAATTATTCTTTGTACAGTTAAAGTTGCATAGTTCAGACCAATGAAATGTTAGAAAATGTTTTGGCATAATATCTTTTCTTTGTTCACGAATGGGATTGATGCAACTAAGGATCATGTAGGTTCATCTGATGCTTCCTCTAACAATGCTTTGACATATTAATTTTCTCTGCTTATTCCTGACTTTATGCAACTCATTTATTTTCACCTAACATTTCCTTGTCAATGATTAGGTTATCTTTCATCATATATGATCAACCTAAATTTTTCGTCCAGAGACACTTGGCCAGCATGTCTTAACCATTAATGCCAATTCTTTTGATGTTGTTCACCAAATCCATAGCATCACCAATGAAGATAATGAGATTATTTGGCTATCATTTAGGTAAACATGGCCAAGGTTAAAGAAAGATGAAATTCATGTCTGTCAAGAAAATAAAATTATCAGATAGAGAAAACTGTGGATGAAGCTATCTTTTATTAAGAAAAATGTATCATGTAGAGAATATTTCTTAATTTATTATCATCTGACTGTATATTCATTTCATCTGATTTCTTTTGTAGGTAATTTAACATAAAAATTGACACCTCCAATCATTATTAGATTTTATAGATATAATGTTAATTCATTTACAAGTAGTTCATTAAGTAAATATTCTTTGGGATTTTCTTTCTGATTTGTTTGTTATTCACAGATGGAAAATATGGAGAAGGAGGTAAGAAGATCAAGACTGGCAGAACAACTGCACAAACATTTTGCAGCAACTGCTATTCCAAAAGGGATACATTGTCTCTCATTGCGCTTGACTGATGAGTATTCATCCAATGCCCAAGCTCGTAAACAGTTGCCACCACCAGAGTTGCTACCATTGCTATCTGATAACTCCTATCACCATTTTATTCTAGCCTCTGACAATATTCTTGCTGCCTCAGTTGTCGTCACATCAGTTGTAAGATCTTCATTAAAGCCTGAAAAGGTTGTCTTCCATGTCATAACTGACAAGAAGACTTATCCGGGTATGCACTCATGGTTCGCCTTGAATCCTCTTTCTCCTGCTATAATCGAGGTGAAAGGTGTTCACCAATTTGACTGGTTAACAAGAGAAAATGTACCTGTTCTTGAAGCTATTGAAAATCACCATGGTGTTAGACACCATTATCATGGAAATCATATCATGGGCACCAATGTTAGTGATAATCCAAGGATTTTTGCTTCTAAACTGCAGGCGAGGAGTCCAAAATATATATCTCTGCTCAACCATCTGCGCATCTACCTGCCTGAGGTAAATTAGTCATTGTGTTTCTGATTTCCTTTTGCTTTATGGCACCTTTGCTAATATGGTGAATGATTTTCTACAGTTGAAGAAATGATCATAAAAACGTGTAGTGAGAAATGCTTGTATCAAAGTTTGCAATATCGTATCGTACCGCTCGGTATGTACCGGTCCGATAGAGGACCGGTATGCTCGGTACAGCTTGGTACCTTATGTACCATGTGTTGGTATGGTCGGTACAGGTCGGTACAGGTCAGTATGTACCGTACCAACAGCTGATCGGTACGCCGGTATGGTATGAGATTGCGAACCTTGGTTTGCATGACTTGTTATAGCATTTTAACCCCTCAGTGTTATGTATAATATGAGCAAAAGCATCAGGCCACATTGTCCAAGCATAATTTGAGCAGTTAGCTACCTTAGGGCTACTATGGCAGCCTCTGTAAAGCTGGGTTCAACATCCACTTTGAGCCCATATCTATAGGCTTAGTTACGTCAAACTGTTGGCCAGGCTTAAAGGGTAGAGAGCCGATCTCTATATCCAGAGGAAAAAGGAAGTGAAGAAAGCCTTATGTTGCGGAACATGATAGCCTCATGGTTCATTGTTTCTTCTCATCTTAGTATAGACTGACATAACCTTTTCTCATTTTCGTCATAATGTGGTAGTATAATGACCTTCAGTCTGCTTATCTTGTTTGTCATATGAACTGCATACTGACATAATCCATCTTTCCTGAAATAGATCGGTCTAGACTCATTAGTGCCAAAATTGTCAATTTTTTGTGAAATATCCTCCTTGGAATCATGGCGACCACTGTATTGCATGCTAAATTAAATTTATCCTTCTTGAATGCTCTTGGATTTTGTGTGCATGATAAGTTCCACTTAAATACATGTTGACAAAGAGGGTTGAAAAGAAGAAAAAAGAAAAGTTAGGTGTGTGTGAAGTGAACAAGACAAAGTCTATTGTCAACTTTAATTTACTCACAATGTTAGAAACATGAACTTCTTTAAAAAGCCTACTTGTATCATCGATATGTATTGAAGTTGAAGTGGAGTATCATCGATATGTATTGAAGTTGAAGTTCCACTTATGCTTGTCTCTCAAACAAGGACGGTTCTAGATACTAATAGTATCACATCCGTGTCATGTCCATGTTGGAAACTTCCAAAACACCTCATCATTTCAATCATATTAGACCAAATGTATCATCTACATACATCTATAACATAAGATATTAGTATTATATTAAATAAATGATATTACACACATTATATTACACCTCAGACAGTAGTTTGTTTTCTCTGTGACAAACTTAAAGTGATATTGTTAAATTTAAGATGATAACGTGCATTATTAAACGTGTAAAACAGCTCTTTCCAAACCTCAACAAGGTGATGTTTCTTGATGATGATGTTGTTGTTCAACGTGACTTGTCACCATTATGGGAGATTGATCTTTCTGGAAAAGTAAATGGTGCTGTGGAAACTTGCAAAGGTGAAGATACATGGGTGATGGGCAAGCATTTCAGAACATATTTTAACTTTTCACATCCACTCATAGCCAGTAAGTTGGACCCTGATGAGTGTGCATGGGCATATGGAATGAATATCTTTGACTTAAATGCCTGGAGGAAGACTAACATTAGGGAAACATACCATTACTGGGTGAAAGAGGTAACTTTCAAACTCATTTTTTGTCTCATTCTCATATTAATCTGTTCCAGCTTTTGTTTCTGTAAACAATAACTTTTTTTCTTTGAGTTCTCGGTGAGCCCTTAGTTGCTGATGAACCAAATTTATTGATATAGTTTACTCAACATCAGACTTGTTCTTGTCCTTCATAAAATGTCAGCTAAATTTGGTTTTCTTGGTCCAGATGATTGGTGCTAATTTTTCTAGAAAGTATTCCGTGAATAGTGCAGTTAAAGTCAAATAATTTTGATCATGTTGCTCCATCTAATTGGTGCTAATTTTGCTGGAAAATATTTCATGACTGATGCAGTTAAACTGATCCTAAACATAAATAGTTTTGGACCTTCAGATGCTATTATTGATAAAGATGGCACTTTCATTAAATAAATATTCTTCAACATTTTTAACTCACCACATTTTTGAAGATATTCTTGTGTAAATATATAATCAAGGTAGAGTTCTGAAGCTCGATGATAAAAGTTCTTTGAAGTTCGAAACACATTTTTTTTACTGTTTCTGTTCCACTTCTGTTATTAGATAACTATCAATGATGACTTCTTTCTTGCTCTATTGATATCCGTTTTTTTCACTAAAAGCATCTATTCCGCCAATAATAGTTATATTATAATAGGTTTGACTTGCAATTTCTTTAGAAATTCTGTGTATGCCATAATGTACTTGGGTGAAATGGATGGTCTTTCTTTTAGTCTGCATAACTTTTTTTACTTGAGGTCGAGGTCGAAATCTTGGTCCAGAATCTTTCTTCCCTTTCTGCTCAAGCCTATTCAAGCAGTTTATGAACATTTTGTTCCATTTGCTTACAAATCGAATTAAGCCTATCATCTCAATAATGTTATTGACATATATATGAGTTCTTGATTTGTTCTCTACTCATATAAGCAAAACCAACTTAGAACCCATTTTCCCTTGTAACGTGTAGTTACAAAGAAATACAAATTATTAAATGCTTATACTGTTTGTTTTCATAAGTTTAAGTTTCCTAGGTGTACTTTTTCTTATCGGTTTGCTTGATACTTCAACAGCTCAAGTTGATGTGCAGTTACACATCTCTCCACAAGCTGCCATTATAACTGCACATCTCTGTTAATCTTTATTTCCTTTTAATTATTGTTCTTGATTTGGCTACAGAATTTGAAGTCAAACCTCACCCTGTGGAAACTCGGTACATTGCCACCAGCTCTTATAGCATTCAGAGGTTACGTGCGTCCCATAGACCCATGGTGGCACATGCTAGGTTTGGGCTATCAGGAAAAGACAGAGGTCGATAGTGTCATGAAGGCTGCTGTGATCCACTACAATGGGCAGTGCAAACCATGGCTGGAGATTGGATATAAGCACCTCCAGCAATTTTGGACAAAGCATGTAAACTATTCCAATGATTTCATAAGGAGCTGCCATATCTTTGAGCCACAATAAACTGGGCAGCATACCATAAAGCAGGGAGGTAGTGTTAGAGATTATGCAGCGATGGCTCTTTTTTTTTTTCCTTTTTTTGTCTCAACATCTGAGCGACCACTGAGGTAATCAAGAAATCAGCTGTCGCAGCAGTGCAGTCAAAATGGTTGGACTTCTCACGGATGATCTATCCATTTAAGCAACTTCACTCCTGATGCCAGGGAAGGTTCTATTCAGTTTGTAAGATACTCACCGGTGACAGGTGTTGTCATATTAAAGATAGTTCTTCGCAGAATTCTGGAGGGTGTGTTACCC
The DNA here is from genome assembly GCA_021527575.1 of Ensete glaucum. Taxonomy (NCBI): domain Eukaryota; kingdom Viridiplantae; phylum Streptophyta; class Magnoliopsida; order Zingiberales; family Musaceae; genus Ensete; species Ensete glaucum. The sequence continues at coordinate 48,362,729 of CM038552.1, forward strand.
TGTCCTGGAACAATTGATGGTTCATCTTATTGCTGACGATGGAGTACGGGATGGCACCAGCGGTACACACCGAAGCCAGGACTGGATTCTCTTGCTAAGCATTCGGATCAATCTTTTCTTCTAATTTTGAGTTTATTTATTTATTAATTTACTTTCAACCTTCTGCTTCTTCTTTCGTCCTTCAAATTTAATGGCCATGAATTTTACATCTATAGGAACCCCCTTCCCGGTATTGGGGAGCCCTAGGATATTTGTCTTAATTCATAATATGTTAAAATGTGCAGCTAATTCTTTTGCTTCGATTGCTCAATTGTCATTTTTGTGTTTATAGTCAGATTCCCAGTTTTACAAGCACAATCATAATATTCTCACCATTCATACTCATTGGAATGTGTATGTATGTATATGACCACACATTATGGATGAGTTGATGGCTCAGCATTGCTGATATCAAAGCCTATATTTTGCTTGAACGGATAGCTTTCTTTTTGGGTTTTTTCGGGTCAGGTAACCAACCACAGCAGCAAGTCATCACGCAGTTCTCAAACACATTCCACAGCAAGTTTGATGAGTTGCAATGTCCCGTATCGAATGAGATGGAACAAGCTCAGTTATCACACGGATTGTCTCGGTCCACCACAGATGAAGGAAAGAAAAAGAACCGAGTTTTGGCGCAACAGAGTCGCTGACCGATCCATGGCTCACAGGTGGAAGTAGAAGACGGCGGCGGCGGATAGGAGGGAGACGGCGAGCGCGAGGAGGGCGGGCGAGAGGCGGCAGCGAGCGGCGGAGTTGCTGTGTGAGGACGAGGGAGGGGAAGGAGGCGGGAGGCGCTCCGCGAGGATGGCGAGGCGCATGCCGCCGTAGCAGTACCCGCGGCTGCAGATGAAGTAGTAGCGGCCGGTGTGGTTAAGCTGGAAGGCGTAGTTGCGGCCCTTACTGTAGTTGGAGACGGGGTTGGAGGCGTCGCACTTGTTGTACCCTGCCTCGTCCACCTGCACCACGTCCGCCATCCCCGACTGGTAGTAGAACACTGCAAACACATCGCACCACCCACCATCAATCTCCACCACAAACAACAACCAAAATCCAAAAGGCGAGGATGAAGAAGAGTCAATCGACCCACCGAGCCAGTCGCCGACATGGAACGGCTTGTGCTTCTCCACCCACACCGTGTAGTTGACGTTGGGGTTCCATCCCTGCCGGTCCCCCACCGTGAACCTGTCCGCCGACGCCAGCTGCAGGGAGACGAAGAAGAGAAACAAGTACACCAGTTGTGATCGGGCCATCCTTTCACCCTCTTCCCTTTGCCTTGTTCCGACGAGGAGATGGGAGAGGATGCTACTGCCTCTCTCTCTCTCTCTCTCTCTCTCAGTGGAAACAGCTCATCTGTTCCTTCATTCTCTCCGTCCCTGTCATTTTGGCGTTAGCTCAGAGAGTTAAAACGAGTGTGGCATGACAGCGCGAGGGAGGCAGCGGCACATGGGCGTGCCAGAGAGAGAGAAGTGTTTGTTTATGGTTTGTAGTGGAAGCAAACCCATGCCATCGGCACGTGATGCAGCGTTGTTGCCTGTGTATTTATGTTCTTATGGCGGCAGTAGTAACTGCGTGCGGCCGACAAGTGTGTGGTGCAGAGGCCGTCACTCCTCACATCCCCACTGCAAACAAAAAAAAAAAAAAACATGTCACGGCCATCACAAGTCTGCAGAGCTTCTGCGATCAATGGTTCATCACAATCTTAGTAGCGATCGACACATGAAGCAGCGGTGGTTCTCTTGCTTCCATGGGCACATCCAGACTCCAACTCAGCTTTCAGATATGCACAATAAACAATGGTGGGATATGGTCGTCCAATGGTCTATCAAATGTTAGGAATTAAGTGAACTCGTAGTACAATGCATGGTAATATTGGAGTCATCCTCTTGAACACGCACGCACACACAGTTGAAGTGAAGGCTGATAGGACTTGTGAGAGTGTCGCATGCTACTGCAGTAGTCATCTCAGATAGATGGCCACAGCACCTGCAGATATCAAACTGACAACGAACTCCACCATGAATGCCTTTGGCATCATGTTCTTCCATTTCTTCGTTGGCTGGTGCTATAACTTGCAGGGATGGCAACAGATGTGCAGATCAAGAATCACCTCCTAGGATATCATCATTTCATGAGGAGCAGTGAGGAGGACGCAGCGAGAAGTTGATCTGGCCACAATCATGATTAGGCTTGCAATGTTCTTAATTAATTGTTATCACTCTCAGCAATGCTTAATGGTTTGTGTGATACCCGTTGTTTGTATCAGCATTCATGTTTACATGGTTGTCCCCATAGGATATGATGGGACTGTCACCGTGAACAAGAAGACATTATCTCCACAGTTCATTGTCTTCACATGAACCTTCATTGCAAACTAATAATACCAAACCAGTACTAGAATTTATCTATAGATTGAAAACAAAAGAAAAAACAAAAAATGTATGGAACACCAAATGAAGCCACCAAAGAGTCTGCAACAGTAACTTTGCAAACCAAATAGGTCTTATTTTTTCTCTCTCTATTTCTCTGAGGGCACAAGGAATTCTTATGTTTTCATTGCTTCTACTAGCAGATATTTACACGACTCTCTGACTCTATCCATCCTTTCTTTTCCTTTTCCAAGTACAGCTTCTAGTATTGGTTGAAGGGAGGAAGATGAAGCTGAACCACAGCGGCCACATCTAAGTATTGGTCATGGATGAAAGGTGGAATTCCACCATATAGCCAGATGATAACCTGTATGATAGGCTGCAACCCAACAAAACTGCTCAAAGGTTGCCACCAGCATCCTCATCACTCGTGTCCACGGGAACTTCATGGCGCGGCTTATTGTATTTCTCACGGAGTTGCTTTATCGGGATGAAGTCACCCGCGGTGTCCATCCCATAGAACAGGAAGGAAGCATAAGGATGATCAAACCTGTCCTGCAAGTCAATAGTGTCGATGTAAGTAAGTAAACCACAAGGCTGACAGGAATTCGGTTGCTACTCACTAAGGTGCTTTCACTGACCATGTCTGGTTGTTCACTGGCTAAAAGATTCTCTTCTGCGACTGCAGCATTCATCCATAATGAATTTACAGTGAGAAGCCATTGGAAATAGTCAGTGACAATAATATTAAGAACACCTTAATCAAGATAATTGCAGTAGTGATGAGGTTTCTTTTCATAAAAAAAAAAAAGTGAAAAAAACAACTTTCTTTACAAACCTTGGTAAAATTGAAAATTCTCCGGTGAGAAAAGTAACACATTTAGGTACTTTCAAGATTTTCTCCTCTCCATGATCGAAAGACATGGATATATCAGTAGAAGATGGGCTCCCAGAAGAGAGAGAATATACTAATTTGCTAGACAAACACCATTTCATGAAAACTATAGAACAAACCATCTATCATCAACAGTCCTCAATGCCTCCGCATGTTAAGGTGGAAAAAATATATATATATCTCTCTCATGACCTTAGAAAAAACTGAAAGCTAATTCTGACTACGTGTCCATAACATATAATGAAATCTGGCAAGAGCTCGGGTCTTGAGTACCATAGATTTGTTTCGAAGAATGGTTGCACGTAACTTGGTCATGGACAATCCACTTATAGTAGCAAATTGATTGTTGAAGCAAAGGGTATAGGCTCATTAAATACAACTCCTGACCTTGGTCTTTTTGTCACAAGCTCCTAGTGCTTCCTAAATCTTGCAAGCATTACCACACTAGCAAAAGCAACTTTCCTTCAATGATAAGCAATTATATGATCAAGTGTAAAATCATGCATCAAAGAAGAAACTGCCCAAGCAATTTAACATGCACAAACCCATCCGGTAAGTTTCAGAAGTTACACGGTGAACTGAACATAATAGCATGCCTGATAAAGAATGTTGGCTAGACTGGATCCACACAGGAGAATTTAAGAATTAAAGAAGAAAACTGTTACCATATGCGACTAGAAGATTGGGATCTGCACGTACATCAACCAATACCTGTATAATGAAAAAAAAGGCACATCAAAAGGAATATCAAGAAATCAATGGTCTAAAATACATTAGAGCCACACTTCCAAAGGCAAATTGATGCGCACCGTCTGATTGCATTATCAAGATAGATTTATCCCTAGATGCCATCATAGAATTTGACTCATGGGAAGACTTCAAAAGATACAAGTGATGCAACCAGTCATGCAAAAAGTAATCTTCAGGTACAACTGATGTTATCTTATATCCAGACACTTAAGTGATAAGTTTGAATATCTAACGTGGAACTACTAGACTCCACTTCATGCTGGGAACTGGAGATATCCCTAAGAATAATTAACAAGGTTTTCTCTTAAATATGTTTAACCTGATAAAATGGTTGATTTCGCCCTTGAAGCAACTTATCAACATGTGCAATCTCCATCCATGAACTTGATTCACAGCATACAGGATCCATGCCACAAATTACAGCTCGATAACCTGTGATGATTATGTCGAACAATAACCATTCAGGATATGGGAAAATATAGTTCCTATTGAACTAGCAAGACATGAAGCAACTGTGATGTTATGGAACCAAGCACTCCAAACTACAATACCTGTGTTTAAAAATCATAATATTATCTGAAATAAGTCACTTGTGTGATATGCACCTATGCTATCGCCAAACATCATACACAAACCATACACATTGTTCCACTTCTGACCTTATAGAAATCAAGCTCGCTAAGATGTACTGCATCGTATGGTACATGAACATCATCTTTACAACTCATCATCTGAACTATGAAAAATCTCTACCAAACTACAGGCTGAATGGAAATTTCATTAGATGATGGATTAAGTCAAAATATAAATCCATATCACATACATTGTTTGGTAGAAAGGGCATGAAATGCTAAAAGTTTTTTAATTTAGGATTATCATCTAGAAGCAAAACCGAGAAACTGATGTTTGAATAAGTTTAGATCTTTCAGACCATGTTGGCTAGATATAAAACTAGTATACAAGTAGAGGACTTGGGATGAGTCTCTTCATATGGTCAATGTTCAGATACAAAACACTAGAAGCTTATCCACGATCGATCAAGTAATAAACTAGCTTCACCAGGAACAAGCTTTATAATACTTGGCTTCACATGATTTTTGATGGAAGGAGCAGTAAACCTTGCCAAAACAATATGCACAATCATGTATTGAATTTCAGTATCCGAACCTTCCATAAAAAATACAAGAAACTTCAGAAAAGAAAACCATGTGCGTGTGCCATATAAAACAGAAAAGCTGGTGAGAGAACAGAAACTAACCAAACTTCTTATGTCGTACTCTCTGCCCAAGACGAAATGCATATTGGATGTTCTCATAAGCAAGAGCTTTTGCTGATGCAGCTAGAATCTCAGCCTGCAGATAAAAGGCCACCAATAACAGAACACACGAGAGTATGACAAGGCATACGATAGTGAATGTGCTACATAAAGAAGAGAATCAAGAAATAGACCGCAAGGAAGAAAAAGCAGCAGGCTCCTTTATACCTCAAGTTTGGATATTTCATCGCGCAACTCAGCAGCAACAGCATAGTTTTCGTCCTCTATAGCTTTCTTCATGTCAGCACTGAATGATAGAAACAAAATGGGTAAAAGGAAAGGCACTGCACCAGCTATGGCTCACAAAGAATATATCTAAAATGGTGCAGTAGATAAAACTTTTTACGTACAGAACCAAATAAGAGGTTCCTATTAAAAAAATATATTTAATTTGGATGCGCAAAAGCATGCATGATGATTGATATCAATCTTGATGGAAAAATCATAACAAACTCACCGTAGTCGTAATAGATTTATGGCTTTGTCTTGAGCTTCACTCTTTCTTGAACCCCTTTTAGCTTCCCGTTGCTTAATAATTTCTGCTTCAACCTACCAAGAGGAGTAGGACATCAGCATGTTAGACCAGATTACTGTATTTAAAACCTCTATTTAGTTATCTACCTCATCACGTTTGTTCCTTAACTGTTGAGCAGCTTCATATTGTTCCATGTTTAAAGCATACTGAAATGACAATAAACAGAAAGAATCTCAGAGCATAGTTTTTAGACAAGTTGGTAAAAAAAATGGAGCAGATAAAGATGCATATGATATGAAAATGAAATAGTTCAGGAAATGCAAGGTAAGGTCCAAGTGACAAATAAATGTATCAAAAGGGTAACTAATGCATGAGCTCCCACCAGCGAAGGGTCTAGAAAGGGTCAACATATGCAGTCTTACTCCACAAGTAGAAAGGCTATCTCCATGGCTTGAAACCTTGTCAACTAGATTGCAAAGAAGCAATTTTATTATAATGCTGGGTTTTCCCTCTCAAATGACAAATCAGTGTATGTTTCATATTTGATCAGAGAAGAAAATTTCTGTCTAGTTTCATTAAATATAACAGACAACCCCACCTCTAATTAAACATCCAGATATGCTAAACTACTTCAAAATATGAAAGTGAGTGTAATGAGATAAGTATAGCAACAAGAAAATATTACCTGGATTCGAGTCTCCAAGTCCAACTGAAAAAAGAAAATCAAGATGTCCTCGTTCGCAGCCTCACTGCGCTCTATGTTGACATCCATCTCTTTGCCATTGCTCCTGAATGGCCATGTAGCTCTGACCCGGGAACTCATTCTTCTTGTTCTACTGGAACTGGTGGGGTGTAACCTCAGCAGTTCCTGGCGCCGTAGAGATGGGCCAATGATCACAGAGTTCATAGGGATCTTACAAAGAAGTCGTACATCACTGTTAACCATGGTAACAGCCCCACAACTCCCTCCATTTGCGGAGGCTGCCAAGCTGCTGCTTATGCAAACACCTGGCATCATTTGGGTGGCTTTTTGACCAGTGTTTTACAGAGTTCGACCACTTTTAAACTCTGCTCCTCAAGCAATCTGCCGTAATTTCAAGTTTTTTAAATCCATTTCAAAACAAACTACTTATGTTGCTATTAAGTACGTAAATATGGAAACTCAAAATGACCACTACGATACATTTAGACGGCAATCAAAAACAGTATTCACCTTCCTAATTAGCCTTTACACTCAGAATGAGAATAAATTACCAAATCCCAAAGAATGATACAGGAATACACCATTCGTCTACGTAACTTGTAATATTATCTGATAGGCGACGTTTACATTGATCATAAACTTGATCAGAACCCAAAGAAACTCAAGCAACATATCTCATAAACTTGATAAGAGACACAGTTAAAGCAATCCCCTTTAGGTCTCACCCAAAGCGTATGGTATGAAAGAGGCAAAAACTCCTTTATCATTCAGATTAGCTTGTTCTGGCAGCTGGCATATGTTTCATCCAACGAAAAATTCAATCTTTATACCTTCATGTTTATAATCTCGTAATATGACCAAATGATTGGGGAAGAAAAACGAGACAGAGAGAAAAAGAATTCAAAACATAGAACTTTAAACGTGAGGGCTTCTACTGACTCCAAAAGCCATGAACAGTGTGAAATAGGACACGTATCCGTACCAGCGAGCGGAGTCAACAGCTAGAGAGAAGACGGACCACCGAGCTGGGCGACTCGATCTTTAGAGCTAAACAAGGAAGCAAGCAAGCAAGGTAGGGAAGCGATGATGAAATGAAACCCTGGAAATTGGGGATTTTGCGGAATCGAGCGACCACCGGATTTGGTTTTCCGAAGGATAACTATGCGGCAGGCGTGGGATGGTATGGTGTTAGTCCAATACACGGAAATGTTTTGAGGCATCGATTAGTACACGTGGCGATCGGCTTTATACAGAATGCAAGCTTAATGCGAGAGAAAAAAAGGGGGATAACCGTGGAACCCTAATCGCTTTGTTTTCCCTAATGAATTCCATACTACATTTTGCCAATTGCTTTAGCTCGTAGATTTTTGTGCATGAACTTGTTTATTTGGTAATAAGATCGTCATGTCGGATTAAAATTAGAAGGATAGGCCTTCACATTAGGGTACTTTTATGTTTTTGCGGTGGGTAAGATTCAAATTACTTTGAAGGGGATAAGTTCTTATCATTTTTTTATTAGCTAAAAAATAAAAAAATAATAATTAAATATTAGATTAAAATATTGATTATTATTTAGCGATAAGTCTATCTTTTTTATCATTATCGATACGATACGAAGAGCTTTCGAAGAATTATCATTGATTTCTCTATTATGACGTGAGACCAAACATACTTATCAAGGCTCTATCAAATAGGGCAGCGAGGTTTAGTTGTTCTTCCTCCTAATATCAAGTTGTTAAATCAAATTAAGATTATATGATGTATATGATGATTCGGATGCAATCATGACTTTTTTTCGAACTATCGTGACCTATCACACAAAAATTACATAAGAGTACATAAGAGTGTGCTCGACAAAACCTATTAGATGGTTAAATCAACGAGTGATCTCCGAGGGCTAAGTGTCTAATATGTAAAAGTAACTTATACATAATAATATAATTAGGATATTTAATAATACTATAAGTGATGATGAGAATAAAAAAGTAAATAGATAACGAGGTCGTTTTGTGTATCTCTCGATCATAATTTCGTCGAATCCAAAAGGCATGAGATTTTCAACTATCTCCGTTGACTGTTAGCAGACTAGGACCCACATGACGTGTGGGTTAGAATGTCAACGGCCTGATACGTTTCATCTTCCCCTATCATTAGGTGAGAGAAGTATTACGGTAAAGATGATCTCAATGTCATGGTATCCTTGGCCTCAAGAAAAAAAATGCATTTAAAAAATGTCTTTTTATTATTGCAACAAAATTGTAATAAAGCTTTGCTGTATCCAAGAACTAGTGATCACAAAGCAAAGTGATATTGCACAACTGGGGATGAAAACAAAGGCAAAACTAGGGCACACTAGGGGGCTGATAGCAATCAAGATTACAGGTATCATCCTTGGCCATCAGTGTTCTGAAAGATTCTGTTCTTGGAGGAGCAGATGACAGTCCCAAGCCAATCATCTGGAGCATCATCAACTTCTCCCCTAAGAGCTCTTAAAGAGTGTGGTGTTCCAGCCTACAAACCCAAGGAGATGCTTAAGATTGGTCAGACACCAGCAATTTGAAGTTAAATTTCGATTTGATTATTACCTTGGTGATGTAGACATTGATTCCTAGCTTCGCGATCATTGCAGCTTCAGATATTTTGGTCTTCATCCCCCCAGTTGTGTCATGGGCTGCCACTGTAATCTCAACTGCATGTAATAAGGAGTTGCTTTTGAGTTCAGAACTATCACACATGCTACAACTTTTTACTTGAGGCAGCAGCAGAATATAATGATTGATTTCTCCATGGCACCGCCAAACATTGCACATTTCTTTCCTAGATAAATTATTTGTGCATTCAGCAGTCATCAAATACCTCCCATTTTCTCATGCTGTAGTTTCGGCTTGACAATCATCCAATTCCCATCCTCGTCTACACCTGTTATGAATAATGTTAGCTCAGCTGGAATATCATACAACTGACATTTATTTGAATTTATAGCAAGTGAAATTAGGAAACTAGGGCTACCAGAATAATGAACCAAAAAAAAAAAAAAGATTGTGTCAAAAACCTGGATTTATCAAGAAACAATTAAGTAACTCCATGCCTTTTTTACTTACAGCTCCACGGTTTGTGTTATCGTTCTCTTTTTCAAAATTGTCCTTAGTTTATAGCTAACCAAAATAACACATGCAATAAATGAATGCTTACTGATTTTTCTGAGAAGAATGGCATGTGGGTCTGTTGGTGGCCGATCATAAACTCCTAAAACATCTGTCTTCATGTTAAATAGTAGGAAAGCAAGTCACAATAGTCTGAAATTTAAACCCTACAAGAGTTCTGAAGAGCAACACCTATAACAAGCATCTGGGCTAAAAAAAACACATTGCAGGTGTAGCAGTATTTAAAGAAAGAACTCTTGAAATACTTTAGCTTAGTAAACAATACACAAACTTTTCAAAATAGATGCATTTGTGGATACAAGAAATACAACATAGTTGGGCATGAGGAGCTGTGAAAGATGACGTATGATCACATCCCCACTCAAGATGGTGCAATCCTGATCAATTTAGCCCCATAGTCAGTACCAGATCAAAAAATGTGCAAAATAATAGCTTTCACTGATGAGGATACAAAATTTTAAGTTCAGGAAAAAGTAAACGAAGTTACTGTTAAACCAACCTGCAAATCATCCACTACAGCATCTCCATGTAAAACCTGCAAGAGAGTACGTCTTATGCCATTAGCCTGGTGCTGTTAAATTCTTTAATTTATAGTGCGAATGAATATCAAGAAAACGAGAGAAGAAATTAATTTGTACCCTCTATCAAGCCAGTATGCATTTCTTACCACTTAAGGGACAACTAAATAATGATTAAGATTTAATTACTGTATGCATGCAGCTTGCAGAAATAACTCCCTGATCCCTCTGTCTCTTGTAATGCCAATCACTTCAACCATGCTAATTACTTAATATGACCATTTCTGTCTCCTACAACAAGCAAAGTATTCTATTCTTTTCTTAAAGACAAACTTATGTGTCCCCTCTTGTTTCAGATTCCAGATCCAAATTATAGAAGTACTGCAACAGAGATTGAATGTTCATGACTTACAGGGACAAAACCAGAATGGAGTGCGCTGATGACATGAGAAACATCAGCTGATGCTACCTGAAAAAAGTGACAGCTTTAGTTGACGGTGAACCTTGTATGCAACTCATAATTAAGCTCCTTTTATAACAAAAAGTCTCAAAAAGAGTATTAATGAGAGCAATAGAGATGGATAGTGATTACCTTAGAGAGAAATGATAAATTTATATATGAATAGTAAAATGAGTTGGTACTGTGCATATTGTTATCTGAACCCTTTATACTAAAATATAAATCGCATAACCACCGGGTTTAAGAGTCTAACATTTCTTCCATGAGTTGACCATCCACAAGCAAATGGTGACATTCCAACAGATGGTATCCCTTCTGCAAGGAGATCAATGTATCATCAGGATTTGTCATCTATGTAATTCCTGCATAAGAATTCAAAAGTCACACAAGTAATGTAACTAACTTATGTTTTGTAAAGATTAAAAAAAATTATCTTCTAGAAAATTTATATTTGGGATCTCTGGCCATGTAAATAGAATCATTTGCACTGACCTGCAAATGAATTCATACTCTCCTAAGCAAAGGCTAAGGTTCATAGTATGCTGGGATGTGATCCACAAGACATCGATGCTTAACATTGCTCAATGTAACCATAATCGGTACATGTCATACAGATAATCTTAGCATATTTCACAAATGTGTTGAATGCTACATCAAGGTAACCATATTTTACATAATTAGTAAAAGATCATATATTTCAATGAGCACAAGGGAACTTTTGGATACTTTCTACTTTCTAGAACTCTGTTCTTCTTGAATGTGAATTTTTTTTATCATGGATTAGATGTATCTACAACTGTTTTGTGTCATTTGCATGGAGTATCAGTTCATGAAAGTATGTAATAATTATTAATAATTTCATCTGTCATAAGTTCTTGTGATACTCGTACACTCTTTTGAGCATTATGTAACCAAAAAACATTATTTTATGACAAATAAGTTTGAAATGCTAGTTAAATATTTTATTATTCATCAATATATAACTAAGATCCCAACACTTTATATTACAAGTTTTGTCATATATAATATTAAATTTATTGCCTCACCATTGAATCTACACTATGTTATATTTTTAAAGAATTGACATATCGGTGCACCTTCATTATGCCATATTTGCATCTGCATCCAAATCCAAAACTCAGGTAGTAATATAATCCTAACTGCATAGTCCCAATCTCCTATTAAGTATAAACCAGTTGTGCTTCATAGGATGTGAAGTGGTGTGCACAACAAGATTCTTCATTTAAAAACATATGGCGAAAACATTTCCATTTTGACATAAGACTGAATTAGTTAGCAAACAGAATGATGATTGACGATAATTTTTATGGTTACTGAATTGGCATCCAGGCAGAAGCATCCAGCAAATGGTAGGTACTGGTAGGAGAAAGAGATAAAGAACAATGATGCAGGTGCAATATAAAGTTGAAAATGTCATACAGCAACAACAACATAAAAGTTGAACATGTCAAGATGGATTAAATATTTATATACCAACTAACATCAAACCAGTAATGGTAGGGGCCTCATGTGATACTTAACCTTCAGAACAAAATGCATACCTCTGGCAAGAGCCCTCACAATTTCCAGGTTAAGTGATGTCACCTGAATTACAGAAACAGTGAAAATAATATCAAGTTATGAATGCATAACAAAAATGTGCATCAAGGATGCATAAGGTGTAACCAAAGAATATCTGAGAAACACATGGTGACTTAAAGATGTAACAAGAGAATCTCTCAAGTCAAAATTCAATAGAAGAAAGCACCTGTCATGTATTACAACAACAAAGTTCTAGGATCAGTTGCATCAGCTTTTGAGAGTTGAAGTTTAACATATCTAATTCTAGAAGGTTTCTATCAATGCTAGACAGAACATTCTCATTTCTAAGAGGGATAACACAACAGAAATCTGGAAGAAGAAAGTCGTCTTCTGGTCCAAGGAGTTCTCCACATGCAGCCTATCACCTCGAGGTTTCTATATAATCGACATCCATATGTGATGCAAAACTTCTAGGATGATCACGATCATGGGTTTCAATCGACAAAGTATGTCATGTTAAATTTCTTCAAATAAACAACAATGTTTGACATCGAAACTTCTCCCTCAAATGTATATGTCCTATGCCAACCCAGAGAAAAGTAAATGCCCGATGGACAAGAACATCATGACTTTCTTCAGGTTATTGAGAATTCAAAATAATTCCAGATCAAAGCAACATTCATTATTTGGAAAACCACTAAGAATAGGCAATCAAGACCACAGCGCAATTTTAGGAAATGATATACAAAACTAAAGACATTAAATGTACATTCACAGTCTAGATAGAAAAGTCCATGTAGCAGGTCTCAGTTTACTTAACAAAGTTAATTCAGTGGATCTATCTTACTGAGATTCTAGTAGCCACAAAACCAGCCTTGACGAGAGGAAGATGCAATCCTCCTTTATGTACTCCAGATGAACTTGCTTGAAAATGTCCAAAAGACCCTAAGAAAGAGAAAAAAAGTTAAACAATCCCCACAAAGAATCAATCTTGGAAAACACAGGTGAAAGATATTTGAAGCACTATCTCAGTATACATCGACAAAACAGTATTAAAACTAGTCTTACTCCTGCCATGGAAAGCTACCCATTTCACTTAATGCTTCTGATGGATCTTTTTATGCAAAATAAATGAATTTTATGGGTAGCAATTATAGTCTTGATCCATTATTTTTGAAAATCAAGTCCATTTCACAGAACAAACTCTAAAGATATTCAAGGTATGTGGGAACAGAAATTATGAAAAGGGAGATATATTTGGTGATCCTACAAGCCTAGTTCACTCAAAATAATTGCCACTACATCAAGGAACAGGGAGTATAAATAATATTTTCTTGCTCCACAAAGCTTCACCAAGTTGACATAATCTTTAAAAGCAAATAGCAGGTAATGACTAAACCAGATGGTTAAAAGAAGTTATCTTGATTATGAAAAAGAAAATATGTCATGCAGAAAAAGATTACTCTACTTCTGAAACACTCTAGCAACAGCCAAACACTTCTCTGGCAACAACAGGCTTCTAATTTCTGATGAGCAAGCCATTCCTCTATGAAGAGAAAACTGAAACCCCTTGCCAACGAGTTGCTGTTCGGGCTTTTGGCATTCATAACCGAACCGTTCTTGAAGAATAAAAGATCTAGAAAGAAAGAAACAAAGCTAAGAAATTTGACCATCCCAGCCAACCTGCTCCATGAACAACAATAAAGTTGCTATCCAAATCCAAGCTCCGACAATTTCTGAACTCTTCTGGCGCAGAAATGAGGGGTTTCCCGAGCCGTTTGCTCCAGTCCATGGAAACAACATTTCCTGTAGAGAAGGTCGCAGATTCGCTCATTGCTTCCCTCAGTTGCACACACACTGACTCCACGATTTCCTCATTTATGCTCTCCAACTCATTCTTGCAAGTGATCGCAGCCCCACCTTCAAAGAAAAAGAAAAATGGAAGAAGGCTCGTATCTGAATCCTTAACAAGAAGCATATAAAGAATCAAAGGAGCGACTTTTACCCAGTTTTACGATGCATCGAAGAAGGGGCTTGTGGCCTCCTGGGATTCGATCGGAAGGACAGGTCGCAGGTCTGTTCTTCTGCACTTCGTCCCCCATCCCCTTCCCTGAGGTCGCGGACATCTCGGAGAAGCCGTGCGCTTAGATGGTAAAGTGGGTTCATCCACAACCGTTCATTCCATGTTCTCCTGTCATCTCGAGCGTCCATTTGATTCGATCAAATTACGCTCTTTATCATCGACCCTTCTGTTCGACCATATGGACGGCCAAGATGTCGGAGGAATTATAATGGACGGTCGCGATGGATCTATTATGACCACGATGCGGTGAGCCCTGCACAGAATTAAAGTTTGGGCTGCGGCTCCTCTCTGGTTGGTGTCTTCGCAATATAGCTGGCAACTGAGATTTGATGATCCACTACTTTGTAGAATGGATGACAGGTTCTCGCATAGTTCTTCTGACTTGTAATGCAGAAGTTGTAGGAAGATAAAATTCTAAAGGAAAGAAGAAATAATCTACCAATTTGGTACTAAGCAGCAGCAAAGATTTCTGCTGCAAAATGCAGGAAAGCATGTTGAAAGAGAGAAACAACACTTGATGAGTGCCAGAGCTACTTCAAGCAGCATCCCACCAAACACTCTTAATAGTTCTAGTTATCAGATTTCTCTTGAAAGAGCAGATTTAAGAGAGAAATGTTGAACAGGCAGTGGCAGTTCAGCTGAGACAAGAACAGGATGATGCCTAGCTTTCCAGGTTTGGTCTAAAGTGGTTGACACCATGGACTGCTTTTATCCTTCACCACACTTGATATCATGATTGAAGTGGCAGTGGATTAAAAAGCTTGATAAGATAATATTTGGGAGTTCTGCAACATGTAACTAAATCTAATAGTGATGACATGTAACTGAAGAGATCTTGGAGTATTTGTGCCATCAGAATCCAGGAATCCCTAGCTCTGTTCATATTGGTAGGATGTATAGGAAAGGGTCCTTTCACTTGAAGAAAATTCAAAGCTGACTGAACCAAATATTACTACAAACATTTGCTCTTAAATTTCATCACTACTTGAATTCATCACATGACAGCAGCATTTTATCCTTGTGATGCACACATATGCCAAAAAGTTGTCTGTTCCCTGAGCCTCTGCACAGAACTCTAGTGATCTGGGAGCACATTTAAAGTATTTATCCACTGGTTGTTTGCAACATGGTCAGTGCTGCATCAATATATATACTAAAGTGTTCATTGTAGATTCAAGCAAAAAGCTTCCAAGTGCATCTTTAGTTGAAATCTCTAGATTTCATGCAGGAAGACTCCCTTGCTTTCCTTGCAACACATCGATCTAGGAAAGGAAGACAGACTAGACTGCTTCTCATGCTTTTTAGACACTCTTAACAGGAAAGGAATAAAGCTGTTGTTTTTTTTTTTGTTTATTACATATTTTTACCACTTGGCAACTTTCTTTGAGGACTGAACCTGTTGGTGAGAGTGCAATCAAAATAAGGAGAGATACTGATAAGCTAGGTGTAGGAAGCAATTTTAAGGTGGTCTCCTTTGTTTCTTGGTGAAAGAAACTTTTATTTACATTGGACAATGTATATGAATTAATCTTGTCTACAATCTATGATGCTGAGAGAAGTACCACCTGCCTAAAAAAGATGTATGGAGCAAAAATGTTGGTGTGGTGAAAAGTTGAGCCAACAAGCGAGGAGAGTATAAAGTCTACAAATCTTCACAAGTATATACTCTTTGGGCGAGCAATGATGTGAAGCATTTGATGTGATGGGTGATGGAGACCGAAATCCATTGTAAGAAGCCACACAAGCCGAGCAACGTCTCCCCGCCAAAGCAATGCCTCTCGGCTCTCAACCCATCCACAAGCTCTTGCGGCAGGTGTGTTTTTGGTCAGTGGCCATGGTTGGGACTAACCAACACTTGCTTCCCTGTTCTTGTTGGTCCTACGCCACCAGAGCTTTCTATTTGATTGGTCCCTTCTTGGTGTGTGTGTGTGTACAACTTCACTGTCCGCAGACAAATCCAACATGCCAAACTCGAAGCAACACGAATCCAAGATCATCAGATGTTTCCGTGTTCATGTCAACCAAAGCTGCCTCCTTTAATCATATGTGATGCGAGAAAGCTCCAAAATGTTCGAGGGACGATTCATCATCTCTTCCCGCGTTAACCTCGGAGTGAGTTGTAGGGGCGAGACAGCGTTAGACCTCCAATCATACCAACGAAGCAACAGCAAAGAGGAGGAGGACAAGAGGGAAAGGCCCTATTTTTGAAGTGAAGAAGCTCGAAAAGATCCGACCTTTCTATCTTTGGGCGACTTCCACCCGTGATGGATCCCCTGTCCCTCCTATTCTTGCTCTGTTTCCTGCGTGATCTTTCCCAATTAATCTGGCCAGAGGTGGAAGGCGATGCAGAACGCAATTATCACACGGTGGAGGAGAAAGAGAACATAGTTAAATGTCTCATTAATCTACGTTCAGAGGGATCGTAGCCCGTCTGGCATCTTCTTCTCCTCCTCTCTCTTAGTTTCCCTTCACATTGGTGTCCGGAGATTGCCGTCGCTGGTGACCGGCAAGCCATAGGCCGTGATGGGTTGCGTCGCGTCGAAAGTCCCCGTTACGCCCGCGGTAGACTCCTCGGGTGTCTCCGGGAGCCTTGACACGTCCAGGGACCTTCTTCCGGCGTCGGCGTCTCTGTGGAACCAACCTCAGGTCGATAACGATGAATTCGGGGAACAAAGCGAGTCGGAGAAATCTGGGAATGTTGAGTCGGCCGGCAACAGTTCGGAGAACTTTCAGTTGCGGAATATGAATCGGTGCACCGAGGGAGAGCAGGTTGCTGCCGGATGGCCGTCATGGCTGAGCAGTGTCGCCAGAGAAGCCATTCAGGGATGGGTGCCCTTCAAAGCTGACTCCTTTGAGAAATTAGAGAAGGTATTACCAAGATTTCATGGTTTTTTTTTTTTTTCTCGTTGTGTTATTTTCTTTTCTCTCTCTCTCTCTCTCTCTCTCTCTCTCCAGAATTGTTGCTATCTATTACTACAACCAATTGAAGTTATCATCTGAGATTAAAAAGAAAATTGAAGAGCAAAATAAACACATTTCGAGTTGGTCGAATCTATGTATAGTTTCTTTCTTTCCCTTTTTTTTTTTTTGTTTGTTTCTTTGAAGAAATTATGTGCATTTTAGTCGATGGATTTCTTTATGCTATGCTATCTTTTTCTGCAGAAAACAGTTCTTCTTAAGATGGAGTTTTAATGATCTTCTATCCTGTTGTTCTTTTAGCCTCCAAGATTAAGGGTCATAGTTGACGGGAAATAGAACATTGCATCTTGGTCTTCCCCACATATAGCTTTGTTTAAATGAGGGCAAAAGAAAGGCTTGAGCAATGAGAAAACTAATTCATGCATGTTTTGGAATCTGTCATATGCTGGCAAATATGGCCTATGATATCCTATAATTCATGGAAATGAATCAATCCAAAAAATGATGAGACATTCTACCAATTGGCTTGTCAGCTTTGGCTATGTCCGGAGCTTCATGATCTTTTTTACTGCTGGAGGACTACATTTGTTGATCTTCTGCATGATCACTGTTTCCTTTTCTGTTTCTTTATTTGGATATTATCTAATTTATCTTACTCCCTTCCAAATGCATGTAAGATCGGGCAAGGTACCTATAGCAGTGTGTTTAGAGCTCGCGAGATCGATACGGGGAGAATTGTTGCTCTGAAGAAGGTGCACTTTGACAATTTTGAGCCTGAGAGTGTTAGATTCATGGCAAGGGAGATACAGATCCTCCGCAAGCTTGATCATCCAAATATCATGAAGCTGGAGGGTATAATCACATCTCGGTTATCATGCAGTATATACCTTGTTTTCGAATATATGGAGCATGATCTTGCGGGGCTATCATCTTGTCCAGACATCAACTTTAGTGAACAACAGGTTATTCATGTTCCTTAAAAACTGCTACAGATCCTCAGTGAAGCAGACACTTGACTTTGCTTTCATGTTACAGATCAAATGCTATATGAAACAGTTACTATCTGGGCTTGAACAGTGCCATTCACGCGGTATCATTCATCGTGACATCAAATGCGCAAACCTTTTAGTTAACAATGAAGGTGTTCTGAAGGTTGCTGATTTTGGTTTGGCAAACATCTTGAATCCCGGGGAAAAACAACCACTAACAAGTCGAGTTGTGACGTTATGGTATCGTCCACCTGAGCTTCTTCTAGGATCAACAGACTACGATGCATCTGTGGATTTGTGGAGCGTCGGATGTGTATTTGCAGAACTCTTTCTTGGGATGCCTATCTTACAAGGGAGAACCGAGGTAATCATTCTGATCCTTCATTGTTCACATTTGTTTGTGAAGTCCTGCAGTTATATGCTGATGCTCATGGAAACAAGAAATGGGATTTAGCCGGGCATGAATTGTTGAACCAAGAACAACTAATGCCAAAAGGCAGTACATGAAATTGACCATCTCACTCTATTGTGGAGATATGATATGGCAAATATAGAAAAAGATTAGTGCCCAAGCATGGTTGGTTTTCCAAATTCCAAGTCACATGTAGCTAGCAAAGCCGTCTTAGAATTCCATCATCCTTCAATCGATACAGCACATACATATCATTTGAAGAAGAGATGTGTTGAAAATTCTCCTATATAAAGGTAATGCAATATTATTTGCTTGAAGTCCTAATTGTTTTTTGTTTATCTTCAGGTTGAACAAATGCATAAAATCTTTAAGCTCTGTGGCTCTCCACCGGATGACTATTGGAAGAAATCCAAGACGCCCCATGCCACAGTTTTTAAGCCTCAACATCCTTATGAGAGTTGCCTCCAAACGACGTATAACTTTTTACCAGAAAGCGCATTGAAATTGTTAGGAACATTTTTGTCGATCGAACCTGATAAACGTGGCACAGCTTCTACTGCTCTTACGTCCGAGGTAATGCTTGTGCAAAATTTAGTCTCCAATGAGTCTCTTTCTTAAAAAATTATCTTCTCATTGTTCCTCGTTGTGCAACACCGATACTGCTGTGAAGATATTTTTACATGTCGAGAGATACTCTGCATTGCAGCTATCTGTAGACTTGTTTACATGACTCCTTCGCCATACTTGTGTCGGTCCTTTTCTAACAAAATTATGTGTTCATTGTGATAAATGATCAGTAGGTTTACCATTTTTCCTGAAAAGCTTCTTTTTTTTTTTTTTGCTGAAGAAAAGGTTGGTTTATTTCTACATTTCTTGCTGGACATGGAAAAGTGAAGATTATATATATTGTAGGTAGCTGAAAGTACCACACTTTAACATTGCTTTCTGACTTCCATATGATACAAAGTCTGTCAGAAAATTTTCTTATACACTATTAATTTATTTTTGTAATCCTTTAAGAATAATATAACTAGGGGTAACCCAAGCTCATGAATCATTTCCCTGGCAACATCAAGATCATATTTACAGAACTTGTTCGGTGTGCATGGCAGGTTCCCGGGTTACAGGTCAAAATTCTGTAGAATTTGGCTTGTGAGTTGTAAAATGCATCCTTGTAATTCTAAGCAAATTTGATATCATGGCTGCTTACTTTTTATGGTCTCATCTGTCTTTTGTGTTTTTTTTTATTTTTGTGTGTGTTAAATACAACTCTTCCTCCAAAACATGTCAGGCTTCACAATCTAATTTCTTTTCGGTATGCTTGTTCAGTATTTTAGGACAAAGCCTTGTGCAAGCGATCCATCGAGCTTGCCCAAGTACCAACCAAACAAAGAAATTGATGCAAAGTTCCGTGAGGAGTCTCGCAGGTGAGCTGAAAATTTTACTTTAGAAGAATATGATATAGAAGTATCTGATTATTCTGTATGATATGAATGTAATGCTGCTTTCTTTCTTTTACATAAAGATCAAATTGCAGCTTACTTCCTGAACTTCCAATCGATTTACTGCACTATTATTTCAGGAGGGGTGTCAACGGCAGATTACGTGTTGTTGCGGAGGCAACAGCAAAACCTTCAAGAGCAAATAAGCCTTCACATGAATCAAACAATCTAGCAAAACCAGCATCTCAAGGAGAGGTCTCTCTCTATCTATCTATCTATCTATCTATCTATCTATCTATCTATCTCTCTCTCTCTCTTTCTAATGTGCATGTGCACACATGCACATTAGTAGATAGAGAATTTTAAAAGTCAGTCCTTGAGATTATGGAACATAATCTTTGTATAATTCTGGTTGTGTTTTAGCATCATCATTGAATAGCAAGTTTCTGGCAGGGTTTGAAAATTGCTCAAGGAACTAACAGAAGTGGCCCGAAACGAGAGATTTCAGGAGTAAACGGTCAGCAACATATACCAACTGCTAGATCCAGGGATGAGCATCGACAAGCGAAGCCAATCTCTCAAGGAGACGCTTACTCAGGTCCTTTGATTGTCTCTGCTTGCACTGGCTTTGCATGTACAAAGAAACCAAAAGACGACCATCCACACATCAAACCTCAAGCGAAATCCAGATCCAGACAGGACAAATTGGGGAAGTTGGATCCATCAAATAATTCACAGGTGAAGAGTGCTTTCAAGTTGAATGGAGAAGAAAATGGATATCTCGGATATGCTCCCCATTCTAATTTGAAAGGCCACAAGCCTAATGAGTCTACAAAGGATGCAATGCTGAAGCAATGGTTACATCCAGAACTTCAAGACTCGATGCATTCTTTTGCTGCTTATCATCCTCGTGACGCAGTGGTACTATCTAAGAATCAGGGCTTGGTACTGATGCAGCTACTCCGAAATTTTTTCACTTTCTTCTACACCAATAGCTTAGCTAGTCATTTACCATTTGGTCTGAAAATTTTCAGGGATATAGAGATCGAGCAGAAAAGGTGGACTTCTCGGGGCCCGTACTGCTCCAATCAGAAAAGGTGGATGAATTTCTGGAGAAGCATGAACAGCACGTCCGCAAAGCTATGAGAAAATCATGGTTCCAAAGAGGTAAAAAGTCTGCTTATGTTCACTTTGCAACTGATTAATGTGATATGATACTCATTTCCCTATTTCCACACAAATTTCAATATCATGAACAACAAGTTGAAATCATCTCACCATTTTTTTTCGCGGCTTTCACCAGCTGTGTATTTGTAGAATTTACTAATTAGTTTCAGCTGTTTAGCCGTTTACTTGATTTCAGCTAATTCCACTTAAAGAATGTCTTTTATTATTATTATTATTACTACTACTTTTATAACTGAACCTTCTTGTCGTTACGCTCACCACCATCACCATGGCCAAGCTAGTTTATGTGCCTTTTCTAGCTGACATCAACATTATTCCACCAGAGCTCTAACATCAAAACCTTATGCTATCTTGTTCGACTGGACATGGCATTGTTGCTTATGAGATGCAGTTAAAACTCTTCAATCTCCGCGTCGCTGTGATCAGATTATTCACCCTTTTTCATTTTATTCTTTTGAATGCTTCTTTTATCAAATACTACAGTATAGTCTATTTGGGGAAAATTCTCAGACTAGTTTTATGTTTTAGCAGCGCAAAAACAAGGACTCTAAAGAGACATGGAGGTGCTACTTTCTACTGGCAGAAGTAGGTGGCCTCAACATAGACAGAGATCAATTTGGAACATCAACAATCAGATGCAAGTAAAGTTGTGCTTGTAATTGGTGAACTCGGTGCTTGAAATTCCAATCCATTGATACTGCAGGGCTTTTCCATTTTGAGACTGTGTGAGCACCAAAGTTTGTGATTTGGAGTCTTCTTCTTTCGAATTTGTACTCAAATACCATTGTGGAAATCCCATTCTAGGGATTAACACTAAGCATTTCTCTTAAATGTGCCTATCTTTTCGGTGCTGCAAAAAGCCTGGATGCAGGTGAAGATTGTATAAGATAACTTATGTAAAATTGGAAACTTCAAAGTTTTCTTGCTGAAAAAATGGATTCCTTTTTTCCCAATTTTGATGCAGTATCTACCAAAAATTATGAAATGATATCATAGATGTAGCAACAACAATCATAAAGTTTTTGGTTTATAGATTCAGATTAGCAATTTGCAGCAGCAATAAGGACAGTCAACGGTAGTATGAAGCTCAAACAAATGAACCCAAAAAATGAGTGGCAGATGGTTTTGCAGACAAATGCAACAAAGATGAACTCTGACCTGCAAAAACTGCAATTTCAATTGTGATGCAACAGCTCCAATGTTCATCGAACCAAATGCAATTTGTGCTTGTGAAAGGAAGCACAGACAATTTACTCCAACTTCAATTATTTTTCTTCGCAACTCCTTTGCTCAAATCATCCTGGACATGAGTAATTTTGCGCAGCAATCAAACAAGGCTTCCAAACTTCTTCTGAGGAAGGAGTTTAATTTAGTGGAAGACTTTTGTCGATTGCAAGAGTCCGCAGAGGGCCTGTACCTCTTCACCGTCTTCTCCCTTCTCTTCCTTAATTTGACCATATTTTACACTGCCTCACATGGCCTCACCAAACTCCATGTGGAAATCAATGGCTTTCAGCATCTGCCAGATGATCTTAAACTGGGACATGCAGTAACACAAGTACAAGCTGAGATTACTATGAGTCCTCAGTTGATTGAACACCATATCTTCTTCTGTTCTCCTGTGTTAAAATAACGTTCCCAAGTGCAAGACAAAGATGCCCATCTACTGTCATATGATGTCCTTGCTGATCTGGAATCTTCATGGCTTTAAGGGCAGGGGCAGGTCCAAGCAGCAGCCAGGCTTCAGCTAAAGCAATAGTTTAGGAGAATAGCAACTGCAGTTTGTTCAATGCATCCATCATGGATCGAAGAGTAAAGCTGTGATTGAGTAGAGCAATGTTGGAGTGTGAGAGAAGAGTCCTCCGATTCTTCCTCTTGCTTGAGGTGGTAGAACTCCCACAGAAGGCAAAAAAAGAAAGCTTTCGACTTCTGTACTATTCCATCGTTGAAAACCGGATGTGTTGGTGTCAGAAGAGGAGATGGTTTCAGCATCAGACATGGAGAACAGCTAAAAGCTTTTACTAGAATCCAACATGCCTAACTTGCGTGGAACAAATTAACAATGGCTGTTGTTGAAATATCAAAGGTTTAGTGTTGTCTGCTACTCTGAAGTCCAAAGCCAATTCCAACACAAAATGAATACAATGAAAGAGACAGAACAGCCTTTCCCTGTCATGCCAAAACTCTGCAAATCTAACTCTGTTTTGGGTGATTGATTCACTTGTTGGGAGTTGAGGTGCATGCCTTCAATGTGGTCTTCTTGCAACCGCCATCAGTAAATTATCACAAAGACATTCTTGATCAGTACCATCTCCCCTTCTATATAATTGCAGGGCAGTACAGGACACCGCCAACTCGATGGCAGTGACTTCATCCATGTTATCATGCTTTACTACTTACTACCTTAGATGCCCATCCTGAGTTGATGTTTCTCTTGGTTGAAACGTAGACAATTAAACCTCAGCCATGGTGTTTGACTGATCGCTGAGATGTATACTGCAAGAGTATACATACGGTTCTGCCTATAAAATGTGAGACACAGTGCATGATGAGATTTCTGCCTTCAGAAGTGGACTCAATAATGCGTGGTTGGATGGTGGCATGCGAAGAAGCAAGCTGTGGTCAGAACGAAGCAAGTGGGAGTCTGTAGCTTTAGTAAACTCATGCTGCAATTTGTAATTTGTCTTGCATTGCAGTGCAAACAAACAGCTCCCTTGAGTCTATCGGTCACGCAATGACTAAGATTTGGAAGAAGATGAAGAAGAAGAAGAAGAGTTGTATGTGGAGAGAGTAGGATATGATGATGCTTGCAGTCAGTGATTGATTGGGTAAGCAAATCCAAGCTGGGCAAACCCCCTGTCATCGTCCCCAGAACAATCGTATCGTTATGGAAATCGCTCCTTGTTTACTAAGCTATCTGAAGTCAAATGCAGCTGATTCGTAGCTCATTTGCCATTATCAAACGGCAAGAAACCTAAACGATAGAGAACTCGTGCAAACTTCCTGATTGTTAATGGTGAAATCCACAGATCTCTAGCCATACAATGGAAGCGACCTCCAATGATGCGTGCAGCTACGAAGACACCCATCATCGACACCGTGGGAGCCTCTTCCTCCGATGATACGTGCCGCTCTACGAAGAACACCCATCATCGACACCGTGGGAGCCTCTTCCTCCAATGATGCGTGCGGCTACGAAGAACACCCATCATCGACACTGTGAGAGCTGCCACCGGTGGTACGCAATCGACTCCCCGACTCGTTCAACGCTGCACAGAGCATAAGTTCTCCGCAGCGGCAATGTCTGACCTCGGAACAGACAAAGCGAGATTCCGTGCACCGTCGCCACGGCACGTCGAGCCCCACGCCGTGTCGGCCCTTGTACTTTTTTGCGTGACCCACACGGACAACTTAACCCTTCTTTCTTCTTCTTCCTCCTCCTCTCTACATGTGTCCATTCTACATACTTGTCTTTTAGGAATACTCTCTCTCTCTCTCTCTCCTTGGACATAGTATGGTACCACGTTGCGCCATGCATGACGCGAAGAGTGGCGCCATGCATGACGCGCGCCGCAACAGCGCTACGATGTGGGCATCGTCTACGCGTCCGGCACACCCGGCCCCGCCTGCCGGCTCTAATGCCACCCCGCCCTACCGTGTGGGCCACCGCCTGCCCCTCCGCCGCCCGACACACCCCCGACCTCACCAACGCCTTCTTCCGTCCCCTACGTGCATGGCTCCATCCCGAACCTCCCTAAACCATCTATAAATACCCCGACCCTCGTCACCTCGTCATCACAATCATTGCTTCCTCTCTTCAGAGCTCGAGCTTGATCCTGGTACTCGATCCACCGATGGCGGCGACCTCGACCGAGCTGGGTTCGGCAATCAGCGAGAAGGACGCAGAGAAACTGGCGTTCATTGAGGAGATGACCGTGAACGCCGACAAGGTGCAGGAGAAGGTCTTAGCGGAGATCTTGACCCAGAACGCGGAGACCGAGTACCTGCAGAGGTACAAGCTCGGCGGCGCGACGGACCGCGCGGCGTTCAAGTCGAAGATACCGATGGTGACTTACGAGGACCTGCAGCTGGAGATCCGGAGGATCGCGAACGGCGACCGCTCCGCCATCCTCTCGGCTCACCCCATATCGGAGTTCCTGACCAGGTACAGTTGATCGGTTGGATCATTTTGCTGTGTGATTCGGGCGCACCATGTTTTCGACTAGTCCTGGTGATTAAACTCTTTTTTTGGCGTACTGCATACGTAGCTCGGGGACGTCCGCCGGCGAGCGGAAGCTGATGCCAACCATCCAAGAAGAAATGGACCGGAAGCAGCTCCTTTACAGTCTTCTCATGCCTGTCATGAACTTGTGAGCCTCTCTCGGCGACTCTCTCTCTCTCCCTCTCTCTCCTTTTAGCGATGTTTATTATGCAGATTAAATGGAGATAGAACGAAGCGTTGGTGCTTTTCCTTCTCTTAATTTTTAGCACTACACAAAGCTTCCTCTTCAAAATTGGTAAGCTTAAACTCTTAACAACATATATAATATATCGATAATAGTACACTTATGAATACGAAGAAGACTAAATGTTAATTTTCTTTTCTCTAATTATAGTGCCACATTTATATTTTTTTAACCTAAATTAGAATATGAAGTCAAATTTTAATTCACATATACTATAATGCAACACATAACTGTTCTTGCCTGTTCAAATCTAAGCCGGACGAAGACAATTAACTGCACTAAGTTATCATAAAGCTGTCATTCAAGCCTCAAAAGACTATATTAGTATATTTTTGATGTATATACTTGTGCAATTATTAGCAAATGCGAATTAGAGGAGTTCGATCACAAATTATTGTGCATATAATTAATATTCATGAAACGATTAGGTACGTGGCTGGGCTCGACAAGGGCAAAGGCCTCTACTTCCTGTTCGTGAAGTCGGAGAGCAAGACGGCGGGCGGCCTCCCCGCCCGCCCGGTGCTCACCAGCTACTACAAGAGTCACCACTTCCGCGCCCGCCCCTTCGACCCTTACAACGTCTACACCAGCCCCACCGCCGCCATCCTCTGCGCCGACTCATTCCAGAGCATGTACGCCCAGATGCTCTGCGGCCTCCTCGACCGCCTCGACGTTCTCCGCGTCGGCGCCGTCTTCGCCTCCGGCCTCCTCCGCGCCATCCGATTCCTCCAGCTCCACTGGAAGCAGCTCGCCCACGATATCGCCACCGGCACCCTCAGCTCGAAGATCGCCGACTCCGCGATTCGTGACGCCGTGGCCCAAGTCCTCAAACCTGACCCTGCCCTGTCCGAGTTCATTGCGTCGGAGTGCTCCCCCGGCGACTGGGCGGGGATCATCACGAGGATTTGGCCAAACACAAAGTACCTCGACGTGATCGTGACGGGCGCCATGGCGCAGTACATTCCCACCCTCGAGTACTACAGCGGCGGCCTGCCCATGGCGTGCACCATGTACGCGTCCTCGGAGTGCTACTTCGGCCTCAACCTCCGGCCCATGTGCAAGCCCAGCGAGGTCTCCTACACCATAATGCCCAACATGGCCTACTTCGAGTTCCTCCCCCTCGACTCGGCTGCGGGGAACGCGGACGCTGCGCCGCAGCTCGCGGACCTGGCCGGCGTCGAGGTGGGCAAGGAGTACGAGCTGGTGATCACGACCTACGCGGGGCTGTACCGGTACCGGGTGGGTGACATCCTGCTGGTGACGGGGTTCCACAACGCGGCGCCGCAGTTCCGGTTCGTGCGGCGGAAGAACGTGCTGCTGAGCATCGAGTCGGACAAGACGGACGAGGCAGAGCTGCAGCGGGCGGTGGAGCGGGCGTCGGAGCTGCTTCGGCCGTGGGGCGCGAGCGTGTGGGAGTACACGAGCCAGGCGGACACGAGGGTCATCCCGGGGCACTACGTCATCTACTGGGAGCTGCTGGTGAAGGGAGGGGACGGGGGGCGGTGGCCGGGGAAGGAGGTGTTCGAGGCGTGCTGCCTGGAGATGGAGGAGGCGATGAACGCGGTGTACCGGCAGAGCCGGGCGGCGGACGGCTCCATCGGGCCGCTGGAGATCAGGGTGGTGAAGGGCGGCACCTTCGAGGAGCTCATGGACTACGCCATCGCGAGGGGGGCGTCCATCAACCAGTACAAGGTGCCACGCTGCGTCACCTTCCCGCCCATCATCGAGCTCCTCGACTCGAGCGTGGTGGCGACCTACTTCAGCCCCGCCTGCCCCAAGTGGAGCCCCGGCCGCAACTAGCCGCCCATTGGTCCGACGCACGCCTTCCCAATGAAACATCTATACCCAACCACCGACCGATGATTTAAGGATATATTTCATGTGTGTTCTCCGCCCGCTTGTGTTGTCCCTTTGGACATGCAATCTCAATCTGTCTTTCTTGTCTCACGTACACCGTCTGTGTTATATTACCATCAATATGAAGCCAAAATAATTACCTCAGTGTCAGAGATGGACAAATAACATCCACGACATCGATCTCCTTCCGCCAACATGGTGAGTGAGTCATTAAGGTCTTGATGGACCACGACGGCGAACGAACATGTTGTGAGAGGCAACAAGTCAACTCACACGTGGAAGTGTAAGGGTTCTTATGAGGACGTGGGTCATACATATGTCATCCAATCGAGTTGGGTGACCGGATAGATACGGTTACTTAAGCCCCTAGATCCGATGAAAGTTTTAATATTATTAAATCACAACTCAGACTTGTTATATATATCTGTCACCCAACACTCTTCATTCTTATCGGTTTGACAGACTAAATTATCCTTCACTGTTCCGGGACTCTTAGTCCACCATATTGACAGTTAAGCGATTTCTCCCTTTGATTCCTTTACTCTATCCTCAAAAGACACATTAAAAGATAAATTAGCAAAGCTGTCCCAAATTAGTACGCATATAAGGTGGTAATTGTAAAATTTAAAAGGATATGTCTTTATTTGTTTATGTTAATAATTATCTTATCGTTTATTTAGCTGTAAATGTTGATAATTTGAGCTATACTTTTAGCTTATATTTTTGGATTTATATTAAAGAGAAAATAACTTTAATAAGCATTCCTTTATTCTATACACATCAATTTGCTTTATTAAAAAAATATATAATTCAATGAATAGTATTTTATTAATTATGATATAACTATATTTATCTTTATATTGTGTTAGATTACTACCAAAATTGTTTGTCAAACATCATACCAAATATTTTGAAAAGTGAAATAAAAAAGTTTACTCAACTTACTCTTTTTGCTCCTCCATTAAATCAGGATTCGTAACTATAAAAACTTTTCAATTTTATTTTATTTTATGGATATTATACATATTCTTTATTTCCGTCAATTTAATCCTAAATAATATAATGGCCTTATATGATTTCATGTTCCTTAAACCTGAGAAATTTAATGGGATTAGGTCTGTCAAGAGGCTTAAACAATTAGAAGCCTGGATGTTTCCTACAAGAAAATTACCTTCTTTTTTGAATTCTTCTAAATCTACTGATTCTTAAAAATCTCTTAAAGAAATTGAATATTTCTGTAGATTTAGAATCATTAGCTGTCTTTTAGATGATCATTATGATACCTATATAAAATATAAAATTACTAAGAAAATCTAGCGAGCTTTAGAAGATATATATCTTAGATATTATGAAAAGTATCTATTACTTCACTGCTTCTGATTTTAATAACTTTAAAATGGTGGATCATTTGTTGATCAATGATCAAATTCATACATTTAAAAACTTGATCCATAAAATTAGAACTATCTTTTATAAATCAGATCAGATCTTTTATCTATTAGATTGTTTATTTGGTCAAAAGATGAAAAAAAAAATTTATTACCCAGACTCTATTTGTTATCTAAACTATTAAAACAGAAGACCAATACTAATAAAGAAAAGCTTAAGAAAAATGAAATGTGAGTCAGAGTCATAACTTGCATGAGGAAAAACTTCAAACCTAAGGGTAAAGTATTTAAACTAAGGTTCTCAAATCCTAATTCTCATCGTAACTTCAATCAATTTTAAAACTACATTCCTCCAAGCTCAAAGGGAATAAGAAGTTGGGAAAAGATAGCTTTTGCTACATTTGTGACCGGGATATGTGAATCTTATTAAATATTTTATGTTGACTGACTATTTCCATAAGTTATTTATTTAGTCCTTTTTTTTTATTAGACACATATTTTGATATAAAAATTATTAAAATTATCACTAAAAAACGCTAGGCCTAAGAGCATGACAGTCTTGCTATTTATGATTTTATAAGGTGGGGTAGGATCATCGTCTCCCTTGTCATTTCTTTCTCTCGTAACCCTCTTACTATTCATAATCCATTAAAATAATAATAATAAAAATAATATTTTACTATTCATAAATCCCTCTAATTTTATTTTTACTATATTTTTTTCTCTTTTTTTTTTCCCTTCTCTATAACCCTCGTCTGCATACCTTAGTGTCGTCGGCTCTCCTCACCACATAGGCATCATAATAGATAATTTGCAAATGTCCAAAATATGAGATCTTCTAGGTTAATACAATGATATTTTCTGGACTCTTATAAAATATACATAACCTTAGAAATATTAAATTATTTATAGTAAATATCAAAAACTATTCTTCTCCTCCTCCTCTTCGATCTTTAGTTCATCTTATTTCATCATTTATCTTTTATTATTATTTTACGTCATCTCTAATGATTATGACATGAAGGGAAAGAAGAAAAAAAATATTTTGATAAAAAAGAAAAATTATTATATGATAATTAAATTATAAATTAAGGGTATATACAGTTATTTAGGGATAGCTTAGAAATATTTAAATTTCTTACCATGGGTTGTAAATAACAAGAAGCGGGTTGTAAATAGTAACCTAACATTGGTCAACATCAAATTTTAAATAATTAAATAGGTAAATAATAACATGATAAATAATACACAAATGAACACATGCTATGTCCTCTATCAATGTCCAATTCCAAGCAACTTATATACATCAATAAGTGCTCCCAAACCCTAGGGTTGACCAAGTCATACTTTCTTTCATGCACTCCTTTTTCTTGTACTTCATTTCTCCCTCAAGAATCTTAACCTATTTATTCATTGTTGGGGTTCTTCATACAGAGAGTCAGAGGTGTAGTCTAGACTTGATCCGATTCAAGTGCATAATGATACTCACACAGCTCAAACATGTTGGGGAGAGCGCGCGACGGGCTAATAACTCTGATTTTGAATATCTAAGTTGTTTTCGTGAGATATGATCGATATCTAACTCCTCCTCCTTCTCCTTGGTATCTTAGTCATGCAAAAAAGATTCGAACCGAGTGAGAGGTCTTCTCGGTTCGACCCCTCCGATGGTCAATTTAGTCGCAAGCCTGAACTCTCAAAACAGTATTGTGGAGATGTTTTCTATATATGTCTTTCCTATAATGTTCATTAGGGTAGCTTATATACCTCCTGGGAGAATGATCACTGTAAGAGGATGTTTAATGATCAGTGAAATCATCGTATATGGATATTAATGCGTGCTGATGCTTAGAAATGGTTGGAGTAGACTTTGGTATCAATATCGTATAGACTGCGTTGTATGTTGTCATGTTCCTCGAATGATATGACGGATCGATGATCTATCTAATGACATCATTTAGACGCATCACGTCTTCTATCCCCTTAGGCAACAAGAGAGAGCGACGCCCGATCCCAAGGTCTCGGTCTGAGTTGAGTTGGAGGTGCCAAATTACATATGCTGTGATGATATGATAATATTTATCATCAGGGTTATGATATGTACTATCATCCCTCCGTTTGAAATCGGATTAAAGGTCATAGTAATCTAGAACAAAAACAACAAGGTATCTAAAAATTTCATCGTATATATGGATACCTCGGAAAACTACAATCCATCCTCAGACCTCTACGACATGACAGAAGGGATCATTAATGTGTAATCCTACAAATAACATACCACGAACAATATGGAGGCTCAGAAAACTAGATGAAATGGTGTTTGAATACCAGAGAAAAAGAAGGGAAGGGCACACACCGACATGCAGGCGACAGTCCACGTTAGCGTTTGCGACGGCGGCCGTCGACAGGGAAACGTACAAGTCTCACGCACGCGTGCAGTACTCGCTCCCCTCCCGCGCCGGGAGACAGGACTTATAACTATCGCCATCGTCAATCAACAGTGGTACAGAACTCATGCTGTCAGCAGTAGATTTCAACTTCTGGAATGGCATGGCAAAGCGGAGGTGTGTGCGCAGAGACAGCGACCTGACATGCCTGCAGTATTTGGTCTTTAGGCTGCCTCATGTTTAAACTATGCATGCCAGGGTAGGTGATGCCAACCTTCCTGGTTTGACTCTGTGCCGGCTTGCATGACCATTAGCTCCTTCGACGACTGTTCCCATCTGGATCGATTCAGCGACCTACCGTGAGATGGTGGGCCGAGCTTGGTGACTCAGTCCATGGCTAAGCCTGGGACTGAGCTAGACTGGCCCAGTGCATGGAGCTGCATGAGTTCTTCTTGGTTGTTTTCGGAGAAGGCAAATGTAAGATCTCCCTTCCCAGTCTACCAGCGAGGATAAGAAAGAAAGAAAACATGAGAACCCTATGGATGCTATATTATACGCTATGCTAGCTGGTAGATTGCTCACGGACAGTTTCCTCGGTTCACTGTTTGATGAAATGTCTCGCCAAGCTTACACGCACCCAAGGGCTCAAGTTTCGTGGTGACGACAAACGGAGAACTCCACTTGGAGTTGTCAGTCTTCGGGAGTCGAGGAGAGGAAGCGTTCATCCACGGCACCTGTGACTGATGCAGAGAATACAGGTTTGACCACGACATGGTCGCGGCGTTGCGAGAACAGAGATACATGTGTGTATATATATATATATGTCCTCATCTGCCGAGATTTGTCCGCTAGCTTTCAGACGTTTGCTGCGATCGAGCAGCGTGAATCGGCAGTGGCAGCGGCAGCGGAGGTTAGCCATTCAGAAACGAGATAGAGAGAGAGAGAGAGAGAGAGAGAGAGAGAGAGAGAGAGAGAGAGAGAGAGAGAGAGAGAGAGAGAGAGAGGAGGAGGAGGAGGAATCTGCAACAAAGCACTACTGGTGGACTGTTGCTGCGTTGGGTCGCGAAAAATCATTTGAGATGATGAGGGAAACAGATGGGGATCACTTCTTTACTGTAGAGAAGAGACGAGCAGCTTCCAAATTTTAGCTTTTGTCATGGAAACCGGTCGGTCTCCCCTACCAACGCAAACTTCTCGCGCAGCGTTCGCTGCTCACATGAATGGAAGTTTTGTTATGACCCCCACCGCATACATAGTTGCATCTCGTTGAACATAAGAGATGTTCCATCCTGAGGCACTGCTTCACCCAAGAAATTGTGATTCCATGTTCATCAGATTAATCCTCTGCATGGGTCCCTTGGGCAATGCTTTCTGCTTGTTGCTCTTCATCTCTGAACTCTAGAATCACTCTCCATGCATGGCCGGGAAAAAGAGCTCAGGATGATCTTAATTGCACTAAAATTCCAAGGAGAGCTACACTTTGTTGAACACAACAACATGCATCTTCCTGTGCTTGCAGTCATGCAGTTCATCTGCAGCACTCCATGTCCTTTTAGTTAGGTGCTTTTCCTTTCCCTTTCCCTCAGGTCGATGGAATCTACGACAAAAGGGTGCAAAGGCAAAAAAAGAACAAAAAAAAAAAAAAAGGAGAAAGTAAAGGGATGGGCATAGTGACTTCATGTGAGAGAAAGAACAGTAGCATCTGATCTCCCAGCACCCATGCTCCCACTTGGATTCCAGATTAAATTGGACTGATGCGTTTGGTACAGCACTGCTCCTACGTACTGCAGTGAAAAAACTAGGCGTGCAGTAATATAAGCTATGCTATTAAAAATATAAGGCTGAAGCATTCACTGCTTAATATGTGATTCAACTGCTGGTAGCTGGCAGCCACTGGAGCTTCACTTACAGTCCAGCATTAATGGCTTCCTATACCTTTGGACCAGTCTCAGCTGCAGGATCGTTCGTGACTAAGCTGAGGTCTCAAATCATTTGAAGAGTTCCCAGCGGCATAGTTCGTGGATCAGATAGACTGGCCATTGTGATTTGACTCTGCCGAAGCTGAAGAAACATTTACATGGTAAGATTAGCTGTGGACCATTCATAGATTGTGGAAACCCATGACTTGGTTCTTCTTGGAAGGATGAGATGCAGTTTATGAGATATCAAGTACATATTTTTTTCAGTAAGCAAGGCAGATGTAAAGTTGTACCCCAAAAAACTTTATGCAACTTGTCCATGACACTCTGTAGCTTCCTTGGGTTTTATGCTTGTGCTCAGGGTACTACTGCTTTTTTGGTGGGATTCCTGAGTGCTAGCTATGCCTTGTGTAAATGCATGTCCTCCATGCATGAAGACATAGTCACGAGACTACCTTCTCTCTCTCTCTCTCTCTCTCTCTCTCTCTCTCTGGAGTTAAAGCAAGGAATAAATTGCCAGGAAATTAAATTAGGAATAAAGAGGCAGGTGGGTTCCTAAGTGGATAGTACTTGGATTAGTTGACTATCTTATCACTGTATAATATATGATCACTCATGGTTTGTACCTGTAGTTAACTCTATTTTTTTTTTTTCTATTCAGCTATCAACTGTTTATACTTGTTGTAGTTATCGGACAACTTCTAAATCGACATGTTGATTTCTGATGTCAAGAAAAAATAAATTTGAATTGTTTTTTCTTTTTCCATCTGTTCTATTTGTCAATTGTATGTATTATCTGAAAAGAACTTTTGTCTGAGAGTTGTTTTCGTCCTTATTACAATCCAACTGAGGCATACTCATTAATTTGAATGATTCTTCGTGCTGGTCAAAGACATACATGTTCAAGTGAAACAAAAGTGAACAGGAGATTCACTCGACTTGTTCTTGAGCTACAAAGAACAGTACAAATTCATTTCTTGTTTGGATACTCTATGAGTGTCCTTGCAACTACAGAGTCTTGCGATTTCGAGAACAGTGGACAGCAGGTCGATTAATCAGTTTAAAGTTTTCCGTAGAACAGTGGATTTCGAGCAACAACTTCATGTTCTTCCTTGGAATATAAATTGTGGGTTGTTGTGCGTGCTGTCAATAGGAGAACCATGGCAGAGGACAATCCAATAAGACGATTACCACTGCCGGATACCATCTGAGCTTTCAGAACACCATGGGAAAGCTCTTCATGGAGGATATAGCAGCAGGTCACCGTCTCTGCTGCCAGCCATACAATCTCTGCAAGCCATTTAATTCATTGGCTGGATCAAGTACATGCAACCAATGCAGCACTCTTGTAAGCTCGCTCATATCGTTGCAGCCCATGCGACGCTCTTGTACAAGTATCGAACACTCACAGCTCGAGCTGTTAGAGAAATGGCGACTTACTCGTAAGCTCTAACATCGTCAAGCCTCTCGAGAGCATCCGTAGCAGTTGGCATGGATGCCTATGTGGTCTCGTGGATCTCAGAACAAAACTGCTGCCGCTCGATGCCGATTGATCCTTCACCACGTACTCCACATAGGATGTTGTGCAGGGCAAGCTGGTTCGACCTGTGATCATGGATTCCATACGTTAGAACATGCAGAGGGACACTTGTATTTGGGGAAACTAAGATTATTTGATGAAAGGAGTGGATGAAGCTGAGCTATAATTGATTCCGATGCTTCCTACTTGTCGGTGCAATGGTCATCTCCATGTGATGCAGGTTGCGTTTTTGTACCTTCGTCTGCTCAGGAGAATCTAACTTGCATTTATCTACCCATCATATATGAAGCAGTACAGAAGAAATCCATCTTTTAGGTCAAACTGGGATCCCTTTTGTCTTCAACTACCATACGCTGCCTAACATTCAATTCCCGGCAGCCGGAAACCCATCGAGCAGACTGAAGCTAGAGATCAGTGTCTGTGCATCGGTTCACAGCAGAAGCCTTTTTTTCCTCTTGTCTGTGACCTGAACCTGCAGTTTGATTGCTCGAATACCAGAAGGAAATAGGTGATCGCACGATAATATTGCATGGTTTCTGATGACCGGATATAGTTTTGCATGGTTGTTGTTGTCCTGTGTTAGAGATAGAATCTGAAGAATAAGATGGTCCAAGACAAAATAGCATAGACTGCATCGTCTTGTCTCCTACATCCACCTACCAGTCACCCTCCCAACTATTTCTTTGAGGCAAGTGAGCGAGGATCTTACTGAAGCAGTTCACTCGGTCCCCCATCTATTCTTTTTTTCCCCACTTCAAAATCCAGCCAATTCTATGTGCACTACGTATCGAAAGCCTTGTAATGGACATAAAAAAAATTTGATTAGAATATTCGTCCCCATACAATGCAATATTTATGAATTAGATCAATGCGTATAATCTTATCTCACAAGATTTCGAGCACATTAATTTGGTGGCGACTTTGTGATATAACTAGGAACGCGAAAAAGTGCAAGAATTTGGATCAAAATCCTCGTTCATACGCACTGTTTAGGAGTCGCCGACAGGATATTAATTCTCCCATGATTACGCAGTAAATGCGTGACATAGTTCATGCACGGCCCATGAAGATGGCTCTGCTGTACGTACTCGTGACCGTATACTCAAAAATATTACTCGGAGAAAGAAAGATCGCCAGCTTGGGGCCAGATTAGCCATGACACGAAGCATGGCCATCACGTGATTCCGAGGATCCATAGGGCTTCTTCGGCCATCGTCCCCGATACGACAGATGCACGAATCATAAAGCTCTCCATGCATGTTTAATGGCCGTCCCATAATTCCAGGAATAAATGTAACTGGTCACGCAGGTTTAATGGGACAGATGCCGCGCTGCCATGCCGTGCATGTTTTGGTGGCCATCACATAAGACTCGCGCGGCCAACCTGATGAAAGCAACGGTTGGATGGGCACATGCAACGATTTGATGGGATGATGGGGACATGTTGGGTCTTATTTGTTATTGAAACCAATAAAGAACCCAACACCACTTAAGACTACAAATAAACAATTAAATTGATGCACAGGACGGTATTTAAATCAGGACCGTCGGATTTGGTCTCAACGGCTAGATATAAAAACAAAAATAATTAAAAAAATCATTGAAGTCGACGAGGAGGGCCAACAGAATGGAATAACGTCTCCTCCGTGTCACGTGACGAATCCGCCGTCCGAAACTTCGCGTTCGCCCTTTCCTGCGGCAACAACCGCGGGTCACGTGACCGACGCCGTCAACCGAGCCCAACCGCTCTCTGGCAGCGGCGCCGTCATCTCGGTCACACCCACCGACGGCGAGCGTTCCGGTCACCTCACCGCGCCTAAGCGATTAGGGATGATTAATATATCTTTCTTAAAAATAATAGTTTAATTTTAACATATGAATTCTTTTTTTCTTCCAAATAAATTAATATAAAAAGGAACTCGCCTTCAATCCATTTGATTCCCCCCGATGTTAGATAGTTGAGATCCGATATATATATATATATATATATACACATATCAGTGGGTCCCACCACACTCGAGTGGGAACCGGCGTTTCCTTTATGTTTCGATCCTTTCGCTACTTCGCCTTCGCCTTCGCTCTTCTCTCTCTCTCTCTCTCTCCACACACACACACCAACTCAACCAATCCACAGTCGGAGTCACTCTTCCCACTTCTTCTCTTTCCCTTCTTCTCCTTCTCCTTCTCCTTCTCCTCTTTCATCCCCCCCCCCCCAAAAAGTACAGGGAGACCCATTTTAATACTTGCCTTCCTCACGGGCTTCGTCCATCTTCGACGCCGTCTCCTCGTCCTTGGTCGTCTTGCGTCTTATTTCTCTCTCTCTCTCTCTCTCTCTCTCTCTCTCTCTCTCTCCTCTCTGTTTGGGCTTTTGAAGGTGCGGCGAGGGTTCCGAGGAGGTGGTGGGAAGAGGGCGGCTGATGGAGAAGAAGCAAGGGTTCTTCTCGGCGCTGAGGGAAGAGGTGGCCAGGGGGCTGTCACCGGCCAGGGTGAGGTCGGAGATCGCGCGGCGAGGCCCGTCGACGATGGCTGGGCTTCTCCTGCCGCGGCGGTGGAGGCGCGGGTACCAGCTCGATGGGGAGCCGGTGGTGCCAAGATCCGGTAGCCTGGCTCCGCTGATGGAGGGGCCGGATCCCGGGGAAGCGGAGAGGGAGGAGGCGCGGAGGGAGCGGGGATGGGGGCAATGGGTGAAGGATCAACTCTCGCGAGCACCGTCCGGCTCCGCCGCCGCCGCGTCTTACCGGCGGTCCGACCTTCGGCTGCTCCTTGGGGTCATGGCGGCGCCACTAGCCCCCGTCCATGTCTGCTCCACCGACCCGCTTCCTCACCTTAGCATCAAGGATACTCCTATTGTGAGCACTCTTCTCTTCTGTTTCTTCGACAGTGGATATTATGTTCTAGCTTGTATCAATTATAAGGAATTTGGGGCGGCTAGTGCGATTGTGATAATTATGTTTGATGAAATACATGACATGTTATCCCGAAATGCACCTCTACTTTGATATCTTTCTGCATGGCATTTTGAAGGCATTGTATCGTCAGTTACTTGTTGATCGACATCTTTTGGCTACAGATCCTCGTTTTGGATCAGATGCCTAACTCTCTCTTTTTTTCTCTTTCCTTTTTTTCTGTTGTCGTAGGAGACCTCGTCGGCTCAGTACATACTGCAGCAATATACAGCAGCATCTGGAGGTCTGAAGCTGCTGAGCTCCATTAGGAATGCTTACGCTATGGGGAAGGTGAGGATGGTGGCTACTGATTTTGAGACGGCCACCAGGGTCATCAAGGCCAGAAATGCATCCAGAGATGCAGAGTCCGGTGGCTTCGTCCTCTGGCAGATGGCTCCTGACATGTGGTACGTGGAGCTCGCCGTCGGTGGTAGTAAGGTCCATGCCGGTTGTAATGGCAAGCTAGTTTGGCGCCATACGCCATGGCTTGGTGCGCATGCTGCCAAAGGCCCTGTCCGTCCCCTTCGGCGGGCTTTACAGGTACAGAGCCAGTTGGGGGAGCATAACCCTGTTAAATAGGATTGCTTCAGTCATATTAGATACTTGAGTCGTGTTGCTTATCTGGTGGCTTTGTTGAGATGGTCTCGTGTTTGTACATGTAGGGTATTGATCCCTTGACCACGGTGAGCATGTTTGCCGATGCACGGTGCATTGGGGAGAAGAAGGTCAATGGCGAGGATTGCTTCATCCTCAAGCTCTGTGCAGATCCACAGACGCTCAAGGCAAGGAGCGAAGGACCTGCTGAAGTCATTAGACATGTCTTGTTTGGTTACTTTAGCCAGAAAACTGGGCTTCTTATCCATATTGAGGATTCACATCTGACCCGTATCCAGTCAAGTGCCGGTGGTGATGCTGTGTACTGGGAAACCTCCATCAACTCCTTCATTGATGATTACCGCCCGGTTGAGGGTATGATGATTGCGCACTCTGGTCACTCAGTTGTCACTCTTTTTCGGTTTGGTGAAGTGGCCATGAGCCACACAAAAACCAGGATGGAGGAGTCTTGGACTATCGAGGAGGTGGCTTTTAATGTTCCTGGCCTTTCTATGGATTGCTTTATCCCTCCGGCTGACGTAAAGCATGGATCTATCGATGAAGCCTGCGAGCTGCCTCAAGGAGAGAGGGGAAAGGATCTCATGGTTGGGGTCATCGGGCTAAGGTTGCAGCTCTGGAGAAGTATGGGTCTATCGATGAAGCCTGCGAGCTGCGTCAAGGAGAGAGGGGAAAGAATCTCATGGTTGGGGGTCATCGGGCTAAGGTTGCAGCTCTGGACAAGTAACACAACGATGCTGAGGGTAACATCATGTGGGTGGTGAAAGGCTAGTGCTAGTACCATTTAAGATATGAAGTGAATTGAACTGTCTATATTAGTAGTCATAGTTATAACTGATCAACTGACCATGAAGATAAGCCCAGAGAACCTACTTTTTGGGTAATTTGGAGTTTGCTCATCGGTACATCCCCTGTAAATCGGGCCATAATGGTTTAGTGCATCTATGCCTGCAGGCCCTAGTGGATTTTTTAGTCCGAAAGTAGGGTTCATAGGTAGAGCTGGTTTGGTTATTTTGGTAAGTCAGCTCTGGGGGATGGAGAGGAGCTCTCTTCTTTGTTCTTTGAACAGGGTGCGCTACTTCCAATCCTGAAGCGGTGGGATCAGTGTGGATGTTTTTTCTTCTTCTTATGACTAGCTTATTTTTCTGGTGCTTCAAGAACTTCAGCTGCCAGCATGTCACTGGTTAGGTGGCTGGGGTTGAGTTCTCATGTGTTTTTTTTTGCTTATTTACTGGTGTGGAAACCGTCCAGAGCTATGAAGCTCATAAATAGCTGGGGTTGTGTTCTCATGTGTGGGTTGAGTTCTCATGTGTTGTTTGCTTTTCTTGACTTGCTAGTGTTAAAAATTATGCATGATACGAAGCTAACTGGCTTAAGTGTGGATTGATTGGACGTTGGGTTTGGATGTAACTTTCCTTAGAATTAGCCTTGCCATGGTAGTAATTGTGGACCAAAACTATTATGCATCTGATATTTGTGGCTTATTAATGCACTAGCTGCTTTATGGCCTCGTATTGTCCTAGTCTTGTGCCATCATTGTTGCTTACATTATCTTCCAAAGTGCTATTCTTCTGTTCCTTCTGCATGACTACAACTTGAGTGTACTGATATCCCCGGGCCCAGGTTTCATGTTCAATGGGAAAAGATAAATTAAGAGCCTTTCGGCCTCTGTCCTGTCCATGTTAATATATCTTGGTTGCTTATATAATGTTTTCTTTAGGTTGTCTCTTATTTTCCTTTTGCATGACTACAACTTTAGTTTATTGATGTAGCTGGGTCCAGTATTGATGTTCAGGCCTCTGTCTTGGTCATAATAATTTATCTTGTTTGCTTTATAATGTCTTCCAGAGTCTTCTTCTTCTTCTTCTTCTTCTTCTTCTTCCATTTGCATGACAGTAACTAAGGTATTAATTTTCTTGTTCAGCGAGAAGGTATAAATTAAGAGCCCAGTGGCCTCTGTGCTGGTCATGTTAATTTATTTATCTTCAGGAATGCTGTTTGGACAAGCCAGGAACAGTGGTAGATATAACTGCAGGAAACGTGGAAATATTATTACCTGGGGGCATGAGTCTGGAGGACCCCATGTTAGTTCCTTATTACATTTAAATATTTATTTGTCTGATCCCTTTTCCAGTTGCAGGTTGTGCATTTTGAATTTGATATCTACATGCATATGGTGGGTGGTAAGTAGCATGCATCTCATCTTTTTCTCATCATCATGCTGCTTCCAAGCCATGGTTATTAATGAGCATGCTCTCTTTGTTCCAGTAGGTCAATCCATATAAGCTTCATGGGAGGTGTGCCCTGGGGAACAGAGGCCACATGACCTAATGAGATGCAGGTATGCTGTACTTGTACCCCTTGCAGTCATGTTTTATTACTACCCTTCAAATATGCAAGACTGAAACTTTTTTGACTTCATATGAACCCTTTCAGTAATTAAGCTTGTGTTTCAGTATAAAATTGCTTGTGTTTTCTAAAATAAATTCTACTTTAAAAGAGCTTGCATAAGCTTTTCAGCTTCTGAGTTCCCTGCAGATGATAGAGAGCTTTTAGTTGCTTGGGTGAAATTTGAACCTTGGAACGAACTATCATCACCATGGGCGGCGGGCCACCATCTGAGCAACAATAGAACACAAGTAATGATGTTACCATACCACAACACCGTCTGCCTGATCACCTTGGCAGAACGGTTTGTGAATGATGGCAGCACTGCCATGGTTCTGCGATCTGTAACTTGAATTCATTTCTCAGCTGGGGAGGGAAAGAAGGAAGGGATTCCAGTCCCATTTCTCCTACCTAAAGGATGATCTCCGTGGTGAAAAATCTGGCCAAGGACAACAAGAATAAATGTGTGGTGGATCGAAGCGAGGGTGAGAAATCCTTGCATGAAGGGTGCAGAGAAATCTCGAGGATGAGAAAGTTGCTGATTGTGCCAATGAGTTAGAATTGCTCTGCTTGTCTTCCGACCAAAGAAGCTAAATCATTTTACAAGTAGGAGACATCTCCAATGCCGTGAGAAGGGAAATCATTCAACGCATGCGCTCTGCTGCTAACTCGATTACTTTGGATGAAACGAGCCTGAGGAATAGATAACTGACACTAATCAATTTTGGCCGATTGGGACTGCCTACAAGAATTCATGTCTTGGGCTCCAAAGTGTGTTGTCATCTTTCTTTCTTTTTTTTACCCTTTTATTTATTTTTGGTAGAAGTGCTCGACAATCTTGATTGAGGCATCGCAACAGCACCCGTGTTTGTGTGTATTCGTCCATCCAATTTTAGTAAACAGCGACAAGTTGCTCAGTTGGAGTAGGAAAAGTTACTCGTTATGGAAACATGTTGAATCGGTAGAACAATAAATCATTCTCGAGGGTGTTGGGATCGAATGTATTTTTAGGATAAATAAAATTAAGAGGTATATCTTATCGAAAGAAAAAAAAATAAGATTATTTATTTATTTATTTATCTATCAGGATGTACAACAAAATTTGGGTTAATGATCTTATATGACTAGAATCTGAGCTTGCCCTATGGATGTAGTTAAGGAGTATCGAAGCACATAAGTCTATCCTCTATCTCCAGAATTTTCTTTCGATGTTATCATCTTCTTTCGTAACGATATGAATGGTTTTGAGGAGGATGAAACAACACATACTACGTTGTTGTTATGAGGATCCAATAGGGATACGGAAACACGAGTTGTTGCTGTTAGATGTCAAATTGATCAAAACAGAGTGCTCGCCGAGCTGACATACGCATTCATGAGTCTTTTGCGTTCGTCATCACAACCAAAACAAACTTGAGACATCAACATCACATGACTTGGTGGCACTTTTTTTATACGTTTAGCACCCTCGTAAGAAACAAGTGTTGCATCAAGAGTGATATACATTTCGAGAATACAGTGTCGCCTCGGTCTAGTCTTACCCATATATATGTGGACACTTGGGATTTTTCGTTGACATCCGAGAGATGTATTGGCTCATTGAGATGTCGATTGGTAGGTCGGGGACCTAGGCGATGGATTTCTGGTCCTTGGTGGAGCTGCATTCGTCCGAAGTCCGTTGTAGTATCCTTTAGTGGGGGAGGGGGGAGGGGGAGGACTTGTTAGTTGGGTGATCTTATTTGGTCAACCTCCGTGAGCAAAACTTCTCTCTTTGCGAGTAAATCCTTCAACTCTTCGATTGTCTCTTCTTCATCGATGCCTACACCAAGGTCATAGTCGAGGTGGCGATGTGTTATCCGGACTCGACCCCTTTGAAGATCAAGTCAGGTAGGCCTATTATTTTGTGTTGTATGTTTTGTGTGGAAGTAGGATCCCCTTACCTATGCACTTTTTATACTACATGAGGAGACATAAGTCATACAAAGTGAGTTAATGTGCATGGGTGGTAGGTTTACATCATATGCTTGTCGGTGGCCAAACCCCGACCTATCTGCTCATTCCTACTGTTGTATTGGTTGTCTTTATTACATATTTACATAAGACATAATCATTTTCTAGGTTATTGTCTGGGTTAAAACATGTCATCCTACTATGCATGAGATGTACGAAAAGTAACATTACGGTAGAGACAAATGATGCGGTCTGGACCTAACCCCTTGAGTGATGGTTAAGAACATTACCTTTTTTTCATGTCCTTAATCTAAAAACAAATAATATCTACTTAACTTTT
The DNA here is from genome assembly GCA_021527575.1 of Ensete glaucum. Lineage (NCBI taxonomy): Eukaryota > Viridiplantae > Streptophyta > Magnoliopsida > Zingiberales > Musaceae > Ensete > Ensete glaucum. Next base: position 48,405,778 of record CM038552.1, read on the forward strand.
GAAATACAATACAAAAATATATGATGGGTAGACTAAAATATAGCTTGTCAAAAGAGCTCAAATCCTGATGGCCCCAACTTTCATCCGCTTATGGGCCATTTGTCTTCCAATTCAATCATCCATGTCGCCCTGATCCCACCACCACGCACACACCTGCAGAAGCCTCCTTCCTCATTGGCCGCCACGGCGAGAGAAGCAAAGCTGAATCCCACGCACCTGCAAGTAGCGGTAGCACAAGTGTTGCGGGCCCCTTCGTTTATTTGTTGCTCTCTTTACTTCTCTTCCTCTGCTGCGGATCGTCTATCAATGCTGTTTTAGTGTTAACTATGCTGTTGGGTAGCATCGACGTCCACTAAAGATGCGGTTAACCAGCTTCCTGAAACGTGAACGGTTCGATGACTGTCGGACGGTTTGGCGGTTGGATAGGATCCGACATATTAGAAGCTCCACCCACTATATATGAACTCACTCCTCACTCTGCTCCACACACGCTCTCTCTGTTGAGGAAACATGGATCGGCTCACCGCCATCGCCGTCGCCGTCCTCGGCCTCCTCCTCTCCTCCGCTGCCGCCCAGGCGCCGGCCTCCTCACCAACCGCTACCCCTCCCACCACCTCCTCTACCTCCGTGGCCCCCGCGGCCACGCACACCACCCCCGTCCCCGCCGCAGCCCCCGCTGCTTCCCCCACCAAGTCCACCACCCCCGCCCCCGCCGTTCCATCACCCTTCACATCCATTGCCCCAACTCCAGTAGCTGCACCGCTCTCCTTCCCTCCCGCCGCCTCCGTTCCCTCCGCGTCTCCTCCCACCACGTCCCATCCTTCCAACGGTGTCCCTCCGCCCACGCCTGCCCCCCTCAGCTCACCACCTAGCCCTCCACCCGCATTGCCTCCCCCCGCGCCCGTTCCGGTCGCCGCTGCGGCCCCCCCGAGGACCGCCGAGGTCCCGGCAGCGTCCCCACCGAAACCGAAGAAGAAGGGCGTCACCCCCGCCTCGTCGCCAGTAGCAATCACAACGCCGTCGACACCAGCTTCGTCCCCATCGACCGACGCCGCCTCCCCCGGGCCCAGTGGTTCCGCTGCCGACACGGTACCCTCTCTATCTCTTCCCTACCCTCACATATATCGATCGTCGGGTTCCGACTACTACCGTCGCCGCTACCCCTCGCCGGGGTCACACGGCAGCCTCACTTGCCCTACAACGGCCGGGTAAATCCCAGCCGTTGGAACGGGCACGCCCGCAGCGCGTTCACCGATCGCCGCGACCTCTTCGCACGTGCCACATGCCCCGAGGTCACTCGCCCACGGTAGCCTAGACATGCCCCCTCATCGCTAACTTGCGCCTGCCATTAATTTCTCCGACACGGCTGTCGCCAGCTGTGTCCAGAACCGGAACTCAAATACCCATATCCAATGTAGCTCTCTGCAAGCCTTGAAGTCCGGTGTCACTATTCCCGCAACTCTCGCGGGTAGACGACTTAATTGGGTGCCAAAGTGGGGCCCGATACTACCCCGACCACAACCAGCGGGTAAGGCCGAGGTTAAAGTAAAACAAAAAAGTAATTTTCGCAGTTCTATAAGCACCTCGGGGTGCAAATTTCGTGAAGAAAAATCTGGGCCGTCGGTTAGCGCGCTCGGTCACGTGATCCGTGCTCGTTCTCGAGATTCCCAATTTCCTTTAACAAAAAGGACAAATGCTTAATAAAAACCTGAGCCAATTAAAGATGGTAATTAAAATAAGACGGTGACGGAGATGCTCGAGATGGGACACGTGTCAGCTACCTGCTCCCTATCATCTTCCGATGAAGGTGCTAAAAATAGTAGATAATGCTGCTGCATCATTTAATTTCATTAACGATGCGTCATCTGTTGTTTGTGTGCAGAGCGGAGCAGCGAGCGGCGTGGGGAAGACGATGAGCTCGGTGGCGGTGCTGGCCGTTGCCATTTTGGTCATTTAGACTATATATGACATTACCTGATATGATATGTTTCGTGTTTAATAGGGCTTAGAGTTTATTTTTAGTCGTTGGTGGTGGTGTCACCAAAGTTTCCCCCTTGTGATGGACCGGTTTTGGTCACCCGTGTCGGTAGATGTTTGGCTCACTTGAGGTTGAATGGGCTCTCTCGCTCTCCTTTGGGAAGGAGAACATGTTTGATTCTTTGTTTTGAGAGGAGGGGACTCTGTTGGAGGTTGTTCTGCTTGACATGATCATTTGGATCCATTTACAACCTGCTTGCTACTTGTGCCTTTGTTCTAACACTTTTTTTCGTATAAACAAACAAATCGTCGTAACGTTGTCTTCTCATTGAGTTTTGAGTCGAGATTTTTGTGTGTCGTGATTCAGTATAAAAACGTCGGTGATGTTTAAGCTTGCCTGCCTGCCTGCCTCCTGGCATTCCTTGGCAACTATACAAGTCATCTCCACTTTTCCTCTCCGGCTTTAATGCACGAGAAGGACTCGATGCATGGGCGACAACCGTAAAGGACTCCTGGATTCACAGGGAAGGGCAGCTTTGATGGCCAAAAGCACATAAGAGGACGACAAGACATGACATAAATCATCTCCCAGAGGAATCGAGAAGCACTTTGTAGGTACATAATCTTCCAGACAAAAGTATTATTCCACGGGAAACGCTGTAAAGGCTAACGAAGCCTCCATCTTGGGCAATATGAAGTCTTAACAACGATCAAACATCCAATGCACAAAAGAGCAATAGAGTCTTGAGCACATCATATGGACTGTTACAACTTTGAGATTCGTGTTGGGCTCCGAAAGAATAACAAATCTTCCTTATTCCGGCCATCAGTGTCTACTCTCTCTCCGGTTGCACCAGTATCAAATGAATTGATAATTAATTACCTAATGTATTTTATTTTATTTTGTTTACTTTCTTTCGCCCTTTTTTTTCTTATCCTTACTGACTAAGAACTCTGTCCTGATTTAGCATAAATGAGGCAGCAGATAAAAGAGAAAAAAAAATGTAATTAGATACGATCAAATGCATCAGATAATAAATAGAGACGCCGTCATCACACCGCCCTCTTTCGCTCGCCGTCTCTCTCCCATCGATGACGTCAATACCACAGAGCCTTTTATTATTTATTTATCTATTTATGCTATTATTCGATCTCCGAAGCGGCGAGAGGAAGATCCCACGTCACTCGTGGTTATGAAAGGAAAGGCGGGCCGAGATCGCCAGGTTGGCAAGTTCAAATATAGGGTTTCCCGCCACTTCGACGCCCTTTTCTTGAATTGAACCCCATCGCCCTTGGATCCATTTCCTCCTCCAACCTCTCCTTTTTTCTTCGTGCTCCTCCAATTTATTCTTCCTTCTCCCATCTCTTCTTCTTCCACCTCCAAACTCATCATCTTCTTCTTCTCTTCTTGTGGAGCAGGATCCTTCCGGAAGTGGTCTTGAGCCCCCATCGTGGCTGATGGAACCGGATCTCCGCCCTTGTGTTTCAAGATGCTTCCAAAAGTGGTAGCGCACCCCGATCGAGGCAGCCGAAGCACGACGATGACTGGCCGTCGATGGCCGACGGAAAGGCCGACGACTCCTTCACATCTCCACCTCATCTCAGGTCCGTCACTGCCCGTAAACCTAAGAACCCTTCTCCCTTCTCCCCTTGAGCCATGTCCTCCTCTACTGATCGGGATCTTCGTTATTGTCTTTCAAAATTCTTTCGGCGGCGGTACCGCACCCCGATGAATGCTGTTGGAACTCGACGACGAACAGTTGGGGCGATGACCCAGAAGAAGAGTGGGCGATCATCTTCTCTTAGATCTCTTTCCAGGTCTGTCACAATGCCATTGACCGATTTGATTTTGATCTTTTCGTCCATTCTTCTCGATGTTCCTAGTAATCTTTAGATCTTAAAAGAACATGTAATTTCTCCCGTAGTTTTGGTGCTGATCTATCGTAGAATGTTTACCTTATACGTGATATTTTGAAATCATGGGAACGAAGGTTCGTTGTGTATGAATGGGAAGTCCGGGAGTGGTCATCACCTACGGTTGTCGTCCACTAACATATATTGATCTTAGACATGGGAATTTTATGAGATTACATATATGGATCATCCTTAGTCTTTGATAACCCTTAAGGTGTGGCATACGACAACCATATTGCAAGTTTGGGTACCCATATGGTAGGATCGCCAAGAATAAACAGAGATCTAGTGGTGTATTATTCGATTCACAGCACCATCGTTAACTTTCTGATACCCCGAGTATAGCACAAAGCACTATTCTGCTTTATTCATAATTTTAAAGAAAGAAACCGATGTGCAGATTGATTACCTGATTTTGCTCGATCAGCTAAAGAATTTTCTTTTGTTGAGGGGCCAGTGGCCCTTCAGCTAAAATTACTCTTGTTTTTTTTAAGGAAAAAAAGAATATACTGTATTGGATTTGGGGTTCCACTGATTTTTTGGATGTGCTGAAATTGGTACGTGGTAATTAAAAAAAAATGTTCAAATGTCAAAAAGGAAACCTCACAGATGCATGGTACTTCTTTTGCCTCCTAAATGGATGCTTTGCTGGAAACCAAGTCAGACACAGTTCAGGAATTTTATTTAATCTAGCCTTTTCATGCAAGCTAGATTAAAACCAAGTCTTTCTTTCCATCTACTTTCTGTTTTAGCAATGACTTGGAATATTCTAGCTGCTTACAGAACAATGTTACCTTGAGATATTTCATTGTATTCTAGTTTTATGTTCGACTTCTTTGAGGTGCTTCCCACTGAAACGCTACTCTTTAGCATGCATGCATCTTAATACCCTGATATATAAACACTGTTATGAAATCTTTATGCATTGTGCTTATTGTCCTTTTTTTTAATCAAGGATATCAGGGTGCGTTTTCTTTAGGGTTTCTTGATGGTTGGTTTCATGAGTAGTGCAGGGATTCTGTTGTTCAGACATTTACACATAAATGCATTTCACTAACCGATTGTTGACTTCCTTGATTGTACCCATAGGTTGACAAATGTTCACATATATTTCGCCTCATATAGTTCGAAGCTAGTGTGCCTCCAATTATTATTATGGAGGCACTCTAACTTAGGAATATTAATATAGCGTGTATGTGCCTCCAAATATTAATATACTTTACATCGACCCTCGATGAACTCGGGTTAACTGCTTTTGAATTGTAATTAGCATTACCTCGTTTAAATTATCTTATATATATATATAAGATAGGTTATTTGTTATCTTAATTTAAAATGGTTTCTGAAATAGAACAAATATGGATTTTGGATATGATTATGAAAATGCGTTAGAGTTCGAAACTCCTGCCTGGTTTATGGTAGCTTTTCTTATTATCCGTTTTATAAATGTTTCAAACATTGTTTAGGATAGACACCTAAGAGTATAAAAGTTTCCTTGTGTTTGGATATTCATCATATTATATTATATTATTAGGTTTCCAGAACCTCGATATATCTTGTAGCAATGGCCAAGGCTTTATCACGTAGCCATCTCATGCACGTACACTACATAACTCAGCATCTTTCTCTGATCACATCTGTGTAGCTGCATCCGTCCTCTCTATTAGCAACTAACTAGGAGAGGGCATGTGTTCCACACGTACCTGCTAGCCTATGTCAGCTCTGATACACATTGCTTGACACCAACAAAACCGTTTACATTCCAAGACGTCATGATGTTCTTGCTTAAACATGAAGGCAGTGTTGTAATTGAGCTTAGAAAGATAGTTATGCCAGTTGTGATTAACAATATGAATAAATTTCAATAAATCTTAGGATTTGATACGCTTAACGCTGGGTTATAATTAGCTTCCATTTGTTTATTGTTGGCAACAAAAAGTACTAATTGATGTCTTGCTATGGAAAAACTTGCTCATAGAAAAAAAAATTATAGAATAGCAACGAAAACATCACGTCAATTACGTTCACTAATGAATGGAAGCTCATTCATGATGGAATAGAACGAATTATTTGCCGTTGATTGTGTATGACCACAATGTGAAGCTTTGCCAACCTTTGTATCTTAATGCTTTGCCAAACTTTGTATCTTTTCCACACTGATATTTTGAGGACACATAGCCATAATGTGTTACCTTACAAGCCTAATTCTTCAAATGTGCAACAACTCTCTCTCGTCCTTTTTCCAAGATGCCATGATCTCAAAGTCGTGCTTCGTTTTTGACACAGAAATCTCAAAAAATGGTGTAAGTTTTAAAAAATTTTTTGACAAAAAATAATAGAGTTTCCACAAAATATTTCAACTAATCTAATTAAAAATAAGAAAATTTAAAACTTGATTTTTAAACTAAATTTGCATTTAAATTATGAATTAGAATTATAGTTAAGAGGCATGTAACTCTTTGATAAATTCATTTTAATTTAAATTGGTTACGAAAGCTTGGTTTATAAAGAATTACATATTAAACTATATACCTAGTCAATCGTAAATAATTGAACAGAACAAAATCGCTAATAGCATTATAAATTTGCAGGTAATTTAATTGTTATGAATATGAATATTAAAACTATTTCTGAAAATTGTTTCAAATTTAAATAAAACTGTAACTAGTTTTACTTTTTATTTTATATTTATGGTGTTTGAGTCTAAAATTCTTTTAAAAGGCGAAAAATATAAAATAATAAAACTTTAGGAAAAAAAATCTTGAATGGCGATTGTTTCAAATTTTTAGCCAAATTTGTTCTTTGAATATTTTATTCGTTGCAACTCCTAACCTTGAAAAAATATATTTTTCTGAAAAAATAAAACTGTAAAATAATTGTGACTATCGAAAAAATATTCTTGTGTTTATATCTACGGCGATGCTTGATCAAAATATGGAGTTGGCGAGTAGTTACCCTGGAGTTAGTTACTTAGTTACTTTTATAACCAAGAATTCGAACCAAAAACATATGAAAAATAAATCATTTCTAAAACCATAAAAACAGGTTTAAACCAAATTAACAGCGCGCAAGTGTGGCTAAATGATGGCCACACCATCAGCAGGATAGTGCTTGGATCAACATCCTCACCTGGATCTGTACCATAGGAATCCAAAAGAACTTAGTGGCAGGGCAAAAAAAAATTACGATAGATTGTTGCAATCGGGAAAAAAGACTTTGGAAGTGATCTTTGATAAATGCGTATTTAGTCATGAATATCATTGCCCAAACTGATCCGTTCTTATCGTGGCTTTGGAAGTTGGGTGCCCTGAAATAAATCAGTACCAGATTTTTTATCGACAACAACAACCGACAAACTATAGTAAATAATGTCATGCACAAGAATCTGGAATAACAACAAATACGAAAGAATAACACAAACATAAAGTAACAAATGTTTACCTCAAAACCATACATAATAAGCAACAATAGTTACTTGAAAAAGTAGACCAAATCATGGCCATATAATAAAGTCATGGAATAAAGGCATCTAGAAAGTTGAGATCGCTAGGTAATAACATCATCAAAATCTGAAGATAGTGAACATAATATCTAAAATGTTAGAATAATCTAAATTGTAAATTCTTTGAAATCCAAAAATATGAATTAACAGTATTCACAGGCTTGAGAATTTTGATGATCCAACGCTTGTTGTTGGAAACATGTATAGTTGAGTGGATATATGCACTCATTCTATGACTCAAAACTTGGTCACGTAGACCTCAAAGGAGTAACTTTACAGTGACACCAATGCTCACCCTCTAGTAAGGGGGGGGAAAAAAAATCCAAATAAAAATTAAATGAGAACCGCATGACTTTAAATGACCCTACTAGTTATATAGCAATGTGAACAAAAATTATTGCTTTTTCTTTGATATGCGTCAACTTAACCGAGCCAAAGGTGCAAAGAATACTGGACCTATCACTAAAGGACGCTTAGTGACAAAAGAATTATGGTAATGTCCAAATTAATTTACAATAGGAACTATCGTGTTCACCAAACAACTGCAAAGAATCCCTTGAACAAAAAGAAAGCTAAGAGTCCAGTAGAAGGGGCATGAGGACCAGGTTTCAGCACTAAGCATGAACAATGATTGTGCAAAGCGGAGACTTAGGTAAACTATTCAAGAACAACTTTAGAGCTCCTGTTAGACAAATATCATTACATCAATTCCAATGTCGAAGCAAATGTTTGTCAAGCACCTAGCATCTAGCAACAGAATACAGACAACACTAATTGAGATGAATCTAAATGGTTTGGTAAAACTAATAAAAATAAATGATAACATCCACACAGTACACACCATATTTTCACAATCAAAACTAGGGTCACTATAGCTCCAAGTTCTTCAAAAACTCAAAATCCTTCAGGGTTTGGACACCAAATATAAATATTAATCTGTAACACAAGGAAACTAACAATCAACCAAGAGACATGTCAAAAGTAAAGCGGCCCAAAAGACTGATTTAATCTACAACATATGAAATCTGTGAAATGCAAATCACAACAGCAAAAATTCAAGGTGACAAATACAACGAAACAAAACGGGGCTAGGCTTTGATTATGGTTTCAGAGCAATGAACATCCATACACTACAAATAAGTTCTTTATCAAATAAGGGACTACAGTTCCTTGCAGCTCTATCTACGAGAAAATTAATAACAATCAAGCAACATACATGTCAAAAGTAAAGAAACCCGAAAACTGATCAAACGACAGCAAATGAAGTCTGTGAAATGCAAAACACCAGAGCAAAAATTCAAGGTGACAATCAGAAAGAAACAAATCGGGGTTAGGCTTCAATTAGAGTTTTGAGAGTAACAAACATCCATTACAGCTGTTGACATCAGAAAATTAACAATCAACCAAGAAACATGTCAGGGTACAGAGACCTGAACATTGATCAAACGACAACATATAACGTAAGTCCGTGAAAGTGCTAAAAGATCATCACAGAAAAAAATCCAAGGTGACAATTGAAAAGACACGATCAGGCATAGGCTCTGCTTAGGATTTCAGAATCAAGAACGAACACCCATGCACTATAAACTAACCCTCCAAATTAGGGTTCCTTATAGCTCGGAATTTCGTCCTAAACCCACAAAATATATGAGGTCGATTACCATCCATAAACAAGAACATGAAACATGGTAACACCAGGAATCTAGTGATTGATCTAAAAATACATCAAACTATGGAGACTTGCAGGGCGATGGAACTATAGCATACAAAATTTGTGAGGATGCCAAAGGATCATCACAATCCAATGTGGTTTGTAACTATTAGACTAAAGAACTATGGAAAGGGTTGTCCATCTAGCATAATGTTTATCTCAATCAATACATCATAATCAGTTAAAATTAAAACGAAATAGGGAATCGGGGTTAGAATTGGAGCAAGGTTCAAGATCTTGCTTACCTCCTGAACGGTGAGGGATTCGTAATCGCAGCACTCTTTGGCCCGAGGAACCAGCGATTGAGGGCTATTTGGACATCGCCGACCGATAGCAGAGGCCGGGAGCCCATTGGTTTCTCCAGGAGGTATACGGAAATGATCGCGACGAGGAACCAGCGATTGAGGGCTATCTTGTTCACTCTCCCTCCTCGCCTTCTCCCTCGCTACGCCCGAACCTAACCGAACTCCCTCTCTCTCGCCCATCCCCTTCTTTCCAGCCTAATTTTTAAAGTCTCACGGCCTTCTCCCCCGCCCACCGCGCATACCAAACCAGAAATATCTACCTTTGGTATATATATACGCACCCTACTCGATCGCGATTGAGCTATCGCCACCGTCGATATTGTTCCAAGATTGGAGAAATGCAAAAGCTTTGACGGTCGAGAAGCTTCCGTGTTTCCTGGTGTGGGAAGCGCACGCTGACCCCGCCTCGGGTAACCTTACACGTGGTCACGAGTACCAAATTGCGCGACCCACGTTTCTTCCTACTTCAACACCCACGCAAGTATAGTTAAGTGCGACTTGACAGCTGTCCCTTCGGGGGTTGCGTTGCGGTTTGGCTGAGTGGGACTCGACACCTATCCCTTTCAAAGAATATTCGAATACACGAATCAGAATATTAATTAATTTAGGATCTGATAAAGAAAAGATAAAAGAAAAAAAAATATATCCAGCGTCCGGGGGCAAATATGCTATTCCCAAACTTGGTAAGGATAGATATGTCAGAATAGACATTTTCAAAATGCATATTATATTTATATTATTAGGTTCTCAGAACCCCAATTAAACTTGCAGCGGTGGCCAAAGCTTTATCACTTAGCCGTCATATGCAGATCATGCAATCCTACACAACTCAGCAAGGAGAGGGCTTGTGATGTTCCATAAGTATGTCAACTCTGACACATTGCTTAAACATGAAGGCAGTGTTGAAATTGAGTGATGAAATCTGTGATTAACGTATGAAAAAATTTCTATGTAGGTAATCCACAAGGATGGATAGTAGTAACATGCCAGTTCCATGAGGTTCAGAAAAAAGACAAATGTATATTGAAAGCAATGTTGCACAAAATAACAAAGATCACCCTCACTCTCTCTCTCTCTCAGTTCTCAATTCCATGATAATTAAAGTTTTGGCTCTTAGAATGGTGACCATTTAGTAGATCTTTGAGTACCAGTGAGACACCATAATGTCTCTACCCTCTCTTTAAAGTGCAAAACACTGATATCATTGTAAGGTAAAGTGGATAAACTCTGCTTTGATCATCAGAAGATTGGAAGCTTGAGTGACATAAGAAACTATGAACAAATGTATCAGTAAATTCTTTCTTCAGATTCATATACTACTCTGTGCTTTGGTAGAAGACACCATTCTAAGAGCCAAAACTTTTATGGATACCTGTCATACTTCTAATGCAAAACAAAAGCATAGAAGTTACCAAGATTATCTACAACCAAGAAATTAGAGACTCATCAGATGGTCAATAGAGGTTCTCATTGTTAGAATATGCATACAAAATGCACAAAATTGTGATAGCTACTAACACAACAGGAATTCCATCATAGACAACATTAAACCAAACAAAAGGAAAGCAAGTTCAAGTATGGATATACTACTCTCTGCTCTCTGAAAACTGTTAATATCATTGGATTCTACCGTGGACAATGACTGACAACGCTCTTCTTGGTCTAAGCATCAAACGATAAATCTGAGATGCAAAATCTGCATAAAGTTTTAAGGTCAGTAATGCTGCTAATTCTACTTTTCACTTCAACAAATTCCTGAAAGCTAGGATGTTCCCCAACTCGTGTCCTCAGCTATTGTATCTTCTTACCGTGATTAATATCTTTCCAAATAGCTTCTCCTAAAAGCAAGGCATATTTTCCATCGATGATGTTTCAAGGTTTTCTTATGAGTACACTCACCTTTGTTCACATCCCGAGTACTAAATATAATCCTTCATCAGCTTTACCTGTCTCATTAATATTATCACTGCTAACTATCACACCTTTCTTTCAGAATGTAAGTCCAAACTCTAGGATATAATATGCTTCCATTTGTTTACTGTTAGCATCAGGAAGTACTAATTGATGTCTTGCAATGGAAAAAACTTGCTCATAGAAAAAATAATATAGAATAGCAACAAAAACATCATGTCAATTATGAAAATTTACTAATGAATGGAAATTTCATATTGTGTATGACCAAAATGTGAGAGGGAATTATAATGCTTTGCCAGACTTTGTATCCTTTACACACTGATATTTTGAGAAGGGTACATAGCTTACCATAATGTGTTGTTACATTACAGGCCTAAACATATCAAGTATAAGTAGTTTGTGATACTTCAAATGTGCAATTCTCTCTCATTCCTTTTCCAAGATGCCATCGAAATTAATCTCAAAGTCTTGTGGTTCCTTCTTGACACAGGAATGTCCCAGCAAAAGGCTTACAGAAGCCTCATCAACAATTTCCTGACTTTGCACTGTAGGAGTATTGGAACAGCTCTCAGGCAGCAAGTTGATGAATTTAACACACTTTTTATTCCTCATGTGCTCTATGGCAGGATATATAAGAAACCCGATGAGCATGACACTTCCACTTACGATAAATGTCCTCATCGAAGCCAAACACATGACAAGGACAAGCAAAAAAGTGGGAGGTATGCAAATAACCACTGCGCCAAAGGTTTCTACAGGAATCCTATATGGCCTGTGGAGACCCGGCTTCTTTATTCTGAGTTTTATGAATGCAGCAAACTCAAGAAGCATTCCCAGGGAGTACAAGAAATTAAGGAACTCTACAATCTCCTGAAAACTCATCCATGATAATATTATGACCCCAGTTGCAGAGCACATGATGCTAATGGTCGGAGTGCCATACTTTGATCTACAAAAGTATCAATTTATGGTTGAGATTGTCATGCTATCAACGAATGTGTGAAAACTAAAAGCCACGAGTAATCATCACAACAATGAAAATTTAAGTCTATCATGTTTTAAAAAGAATGTCTTTTTTGCCTTTGGAGAGTTTATTCCAATCCTGTAGTAGAACCTTATTGCTCTCATCCACGACCCAACGAATTTACTACACTACAACTTAGAACTGGTTGAATGTCTTCAACTAAGTTTAATCAAGAATTCAAATAATTTGGTGATCTTAGAACCAATCTGTCTTAAGTTTGTAAAGTCTCATCTTTTCGATTGAATACACGTTTGGATGGCATTGATCAATGATCCAAAGCTTATCTAAATCCTGAAGTTCCTCTATCCAAAGTCAGGATTTGGCTCAGGAATCATATAATCAGTAAGGTTTTTGAGCCAATTGCAAGCAAAAGTCAATAATAGTAAAAAAAGCTTTAGACATAGCAAGCAGATGGATGCTAACCTCTTTCCAAATATTGCCGGCAGCATCCCCAACTCGCTCATCCCGAGCAACTGGAAAGAATCGCTGCTCATCTCGGCCTCGAACAAGCCCATGTTGGACATAGCCGCGGCCGCCTGGATCCACCATCGGAGCCAGGCTCCCCCAATCACCATCCCAACCTGGGCAAAGTACCCGTCTGTCCACTCCTCGGACTTGGACACATCTAGGGCTCCCGTGCCGGCGAGCAACGGGATCAGGTACGAAGCCATCACGAGGATGACGGCCCCGAAGATCGCCCTGGGGAAAGACCGGCTCGGGTCCTCGACCTCGCCGGCGAGGGTGCTTGCCTTGTCCCAGTAGTTGAGGTTCCAGAACATGCTGTTGAAGTATCCCCTAAAATTGGCTCTTTGGAGATTTACGGCGAGCCAGCGGCGGGGGCGGATGCGAGGGATGGCGAGCAATGCCATGACGACAAAGGGGGAGAGGGAGAAAGCGGTGAGGGCGACGGCGGAGAGGCCGACGATGTTGAGGCCACGGTAGTTGAGGAAGGTGAGGGCGGCGGTGAGGGCGAGGAGGGCCAGGGTACGGGCGGCGGGGTGATCGAAGATGGGGAGCGACTGGCGGATGTAGTCGAGGAAGAGGACGGGGTAAAGAGCGTTGTCCATGGTGCCGCTGACCCACTTCCAGAATCCCTCCTGGAATCCCCAAAAGGAGCCGAAGGCGGAGGAGATCCAGAGCACGTAGCCGCCGTTCTCCGGGAAGCTGGCGGCGAGCTCGGCGGTGACGAGGGCCTCGGGTAGGCTCCACAGAAGGGGGAAGACGAGGAAGCCGAGCAGGGAAAGGAGGGGTCCGCCGCCAGCCGAGACGGAGTCTTCGACGCCGAAGGGGCCGCCGGAGACGTTGTAGAAGATGAGGGCGATCAGGGGGAGCACCGCGAGCTTCTTCGGCGGCGGTCGAGGAGGGATCGAGACGGAGGAAGGAGAGGAGGAACCATCCTCGGCGGCGGTGGCGGAGACCTCGCCCATCCGAGAGACGGACCTCCGATGACCTATCTCCGCGGCTTTCCTATAACTTCGATGTGAATTATTGAGGAAGGTTGGAAGAACGGCGAAGGGGAAGGGCCCGTTACGTTGACAAGTTGCAGTGTGTGCGCATCGCAATTACTTGTAGGTTGCGGGGGGGATTGGATTCCGTACGACGGTCTCAGATTCTATATGACTTTTAAATTGTAGAAGGAAAATATTATAAAAAAATTATTTTATTTTATAATTTTCCTTGAGACGCAGGCGATCAACGACTCATAAATAAAATAATTTTTTATAACGGAGAAAAACAATCACGATAGGGTGGATCTGACAATTTTTAACTAGGATGCTCTACAAGAATTTTTCAAAATATTTTTTTTCTAAGAATTTATTTATTTAAATTAAAAATATCAAATGTTATAGATATATAATATATCTTATGGGCAAATCTACAACTACTAAATATCACTTGAGGCTTAATTGTAACTTTTAATTGATATTAATGTTTTTCATATATGATCGGAAGTACTTGTATTGATATTTAGAATTAAGAGATGTTTTGAGTGATCGATTGTATGGATTGTAGATATATTTTCAAAAGGTTTTTTTTCTATTTTCAAAGGACATTTTTATTTATTATCATTTTGAAATGTTCTTGATAAAGTAACTAGGAAATGTATCGATCCATACGATTAGCCCAGTTGCTTATAGGATATCAGACCTATTGGTACACCGATACATAAGGTACAAATCCCCATATATCATATTTATATTTTAATATATTTATAATTTTTTGATATATCCATCAAAATTTTATTTAAAACATTATAATTAAAGTAAATAACTCAAAATCAAATAACATTAGGTTTATATCACATTCTAAATCTTTTTTCACAAGACTATAATATCTATACATAGATATATCAAAATTTAAATAAATAAATATTAATTTACTTAATATGTATTATAAATATATAATAATTTATTTATTCATCAAAATAAAAATAAAAAATAATCATAGGCTTTATTAAAAAATATGTCCTGATCTCTTGCTAAGAAGATAACTTTATTCAAAAACACTTGATGTACAATAGAAAAAATAGAGAAAGGATAAAATAAGAATCCTAAAAGGCAAACAAATAGTCGCAAGTCCTCAAACAACTAGTTGCTGGGTGTCAAGCACATTAGCAAGTTTCCATAGACTTAACATACTAACTTGTGAATCTAATCAATGCACAACATCACTATCCCAAACTCTCATCCAACTATGTGCCACCGAGAGATTCTGGGTACTAAGATGAATGATATTTTATTTCTAATCGTAACATGTAAAAAATAGACTATGGCACATGAAAAGTGAATTATTTGGAATAATTTTATTTATTATGGTGAGTGATCTATAGCCTTGAAAACTATTCCTACTAATAATTTTTAAGTAAAAACACACACAAAAATAAGTCAAAACATATTGTAAAACATATGTACAACTAAACAAAAGAGACAAAAGGTTCATTGATAAAGGTGTTGCTAGTATATGATGACTGTTTGTGATAGTCTCCTCTCACTTAAAACTATCAATGCCCTCATTGACACTTGCTAGTAGGTGTTAATGATTACTTCTTCATATCAAAAGGCATCTTTAGGCTCTCAACTACCTCTTCTTCGAGTAACCTTTCATCACTTCATCAAGTACTTAATCTGCTCTACTTCATTGGGTAGTTTTGTCTTGTGATCTACTAAAATAGTTTCAACTTACTTTTAATAGGAGACTCTGGTGAGCGGTAGCCAAGTTGAAACACTTCAAGAAGTAACTTGCAGAACTAAGTGGTAGGTTTTTAAGTTATTTGTGTGAAAGCCATTATGAATTTTGAGCCACGTCGATAACTGTAACTTGTAAAAGATATTGCTTATCCTGTTAATAATTGAAAAGGGTCTTTCACATTTATACACTAGTCCTTTATGTACTTTATGCCGAAAAAATTGAAGTGGTGCTAGTTGGAGGTTTACTAAGACCAAGTCGTCAACTTTAAACTCCTATGGTAGCTTTTCTAAATTTACCTACTTCTTTATATTTTTGGTCGCTTTCTCCAAGTAAGTCTTAGCAATATATGTATTATGGTGTCTTTCTTATAAAAAATGATATGCTGACAAATTGCTCCTGATATAATCAATTGGCAAGGCCCTTCGTAATGATCTCGAAGGGGATTTTGTTAGATGCAAAGGTTCACTATAAGTTGAAAGAGAATTAAGCTATGTCCAATAGCTTCATCCAATCTCATTGGTTAGCACTCATGTAGTGTCAAATATATTATTTAATGAGTGAATTTATTCTTTTAATTTGAGCATCTGCCTAAGGATAGATGCTTATGGAGAATTATAATTTAGATCCCGATAGTTTGAATAACTCGGTCCAGAATTATTCCAAGAATCATGTATCTTAATCACTAATGATATTATGCAAGACTCTCCAATATTATTCTTTACTATCAACTTAGTTGCCTCCTCTATTGAGTAATATAAGAGTGCAATAATCAATGTTCTATGGTTTAAAAAATGATTGACCATCATGAGTATTAATCCAAATCTCCCTATTGTTAACAAGCTTAATATAAAGCCCAAAGAAATGCTTTCTCACGACCTTGGGCAATGACTCCAAGAGTCTCATCAGTTTACGCTATTATACTTTATCTTGTTGATGAGTAAAACATGTTTAAACATATTCCTCAACATTAGACCATATCTTCGGCTAATATAAGGTCCTCTCCACGAGCGTCAATGTACGATAAATATCAAATGTTTAAAGTAGATAGAATTATGGCACATTCTCAATAGTTCATACTTCAAATTATTCACTCAAGGAACATATAATCTATTATCTTTAAAGTAGATACTCTATTCTCTTTAAAGTAGATGAGTATCTTCTGGACCTAAAGTGGTGTTTTACATTTTTTGATCAATTATATTAGAGTTCCTACATAAGGATCATTATTCAGTTCATCCTTAATCTTGGAAAGGAAGTTATAGTTTAATTTACCTTTGGATTTCAATTGTATGGCATTCACCAACACAACTTCTAAATGCATTTGCCACGATATTTGTTCTTCGAGACTTGTATTTTATTGCTACATTAAATTTAGTCATGAAGTCCTATTATTGTTTGATTTAGAGAGAGTTTTACTTTAGTTTGAAAGTAACTATATGCGATGTTGTCTATCCTTAATACAAATCACATTTGAAAATGGTAATGTTGTCAAACTCATAGATAATAGACCAATATTGTAATCATCTTCTCGTGATGTGGCTATTATAAATTACCAAGTAACTCTCTTATATAATTACTCCCCTTATAACGAAGTTGAAAACATATATATATATATATATATATATATATATATATATATATATATATATATATATATATATAAGTGCAAATACTTTCAATTTAGCAAGAGTAGGTATCTAAAGAAATAATGAAAAACGCAGGTGATCTCCACGTATAACATGAAAAAAATAAAAAGAAAAAAACAAATGAACGGTAGCGATTTAGCTTGAAGATATACGCGGTCGCTGATGCATCGAGGATTTGGCCTATCCGCCGACGTTTCATAGGACGCTCTTCACGATGATAGTGGCCGGTTGCGATTGCCGTCGCCGCCGCAACGACCGGCACCACCACGTCGAATCCTCCAGCGTCGAAGAAGAACAGCCAATCCTCAAAGCTTCCTCTACTTCGTCTTCCGCTCCTTTATGCTCTTCTCCGATTAGAGGAAGCTTTGAGGATTGGCTGTTCTTCTTCTCTGTGGCTTCAGGAAAGCATAAACAACACCAATTCTGATAGTTACTAATTTTGGTGTCTACTGCCTTTGTGATTCTCTGTAATTTCTTGGGGGATATAATCCATAATAACAAATAATCTGATATGGGCTTGAAAGTGAAACAATTATCCCAGTTTCTCTGTTACCAGCAGTCTCTCTGGCACTTTTGTCTGGACATTTGCCCCCAGGAGATCTGTAGCTCATTTTTTTCTCATTTCACTGAGGTCTGAAACCAACTGTTCTTTGCTTGATGAGCCATGCCAGAGATCTTTTATCAATAATAGTGGATGATCATGTGAAGCTAAATCACCTCAACTTTGTTTGGATTTGGATGTGCTGTTAGTAGAAACTTCTGAACCAGGTTGGGTAGTTTGCTGTGGTACATGACACAAGCAGCAGCAGATCAAGCCCTGTTTGGTAGACTGTTTCTTTTGGTCAAACCTCTTATGGTCACTGATAAGTTGACAGTGAGAGTAGCAATAAATGACATGATGGGCTGTAGAAGAAAAAAAGGCTGAGTGAACTGCCACCCACCTTCTTATGCCAACTACGTATCACAAACAATGCCCACAACTTCAGGAAGCAGATCAGGTCTATGTGATGGTCCTTCTCAATTAAATACTGGCAGAGCTACCAAAAGAACAATCTGCAGAGCAGCAAATTCAAGTTGTCCATGTGAAGGCATGATC
The DNA here is from genome assembly GCA_021527575.1 of Ensete glaucum. NCBI lineage: Eukaryota > Viridiplantae > Streptophyta > Magnoliopsida > Zingiberales > Musaceae > Ensete > Ensete glaucum. Next base: position 48,424,056 of record CM038552.1, read on the forward strand.
ACATGACCTGTCATGGTGCATGCATGTATCATAAACCATCTCTTTGGAGTTGATTGGATAATGTTGCCATGCTACATGTAGGTCCCCAAGTTGCACCTTGCTGATGCTGTAGCAGCAAGGGCCATCTTATCTGCTTCTGTTGGAGTCACACTGGCCCTTGTGCATGGAAGGTGATATCTTAATATAAATACACATATGTAATGGGATGTACTCAGTGGCCAAACTTGGGTTCTAGATTCTGAATTTTTTTGAGGGGCAACACTTGTCTCTCCCTCAGGATTATTGTATTCAGAAACTCCAGAGATAAGATGCCTTGGCTTGGTGTCAGTCCTAAACAAGAGGTGAGATATATTTGGGGCTATGACCATGAGAACTTCCAAAGGACAATATCCCTTGGGCATCCACAGAGCTGTGAATCAAAAACAAAGGAAGGGTGAATCCTGGAGGCCAAACTCAAGTGGATAAGAACAGCAGCAGCATGCAGACCTAATCATTTGCCACTCAGATCCCAACTTGTTGGATAGACATGGCCTGGACCCCCCCACAGGAAAAAGAGCATGAGAAGATGGTGTTTTTTTTATTTATTTATTATTTAATGGCTTCGATATCTCCAGCCATGTGCATGGACAAGGTCATCTGCTTCCCATTACATTGGCAAGTTGGCAAAGGCTGTCAGAGCACATATGACATCCCAAAGGCAATATTAAAACTCAAAGAGTTCTGATGCTCCATGTCCCATAGGATAAAGCTGTGTGTGTAAGTGTGATGGTAGTGAGGGCACTTGTTCCTTGCCCAGGAAAGGAGTCACCTGGACAGGATCTCCTTTCCAGAATGGAGGTGTTCTTGCCACAGGATGTTGTGAGGTCTCATTTTAATGGCTGAAGAGCTCAGGAGCACACATGCCACAGTTTGATGCCACATATAAGAAGAGCCTGTCCATCTTTATCGATGAGATCTTTTTTCTTAATGAAAACAACAAGAGGTTTGGCTTTCGTTTTGCTGCAGCATCTTCTTATTCTACTCGTTCTTCTCTAGGTGGTGGACTGCACTGGATAGATAATGGTGAAACAAGCAGTGGAGATAGATATAGTGAGGCAATCAAGGATTCTTCATTGAATGCATTGTCCCTCTCCTCCAAAGATCAAGGGAGCAAATTGCACCACTGGCTCCATTTATTTTGTTAGTCTTAAAAGTTAGTTCCGATAATAATAATGAAAAAATAAATAACATATCCCACTTCTTTGCAGACTCCAACGCAGATTGCACTGAACTTTGTCGAATCTATTGGACATATTATTAATTAATTAGATGATTAAATCCATCATTTTGAGGAAGCATATGAGTAGGTGAGTGCGTGTGAGGAAGCTTCCATTTATTTTTTCCTTCTTACATCCATTAATTACAAAACGGTATTTTTATCTCTTTCCATTTTCCCCATAGTTTGATTTGAATATAAGAATAAATATTGTGAAATTGATTTGAACAAATCGCTTAATCTTCTAAATTAGGAAAGGGGAACAGACAGAAAAGCCATGAAGCACACTCATCTCCACTTTAGGAAAGAGAGAAATCTGTCATGGGATACTACTGGTCTCTGCATGCATGCATGCATCGCATGTGAACCATCATGAACATGAACATCTCGGCTGGTTCGTCTCTCTTTCTTGCCTCTGTGTCTTCTGGTTGAATTCGATCAAAAGAAAATACGAGAAAAAAAGAAGATAAAATATGTTTAATTACTTGGTGGCTTAAGCGACCCAGCACAAGGACAAAGATTAACGGCACAGGCGGGAAGAACACAGGCCGATTGTTAACACCCAGTGGATCAACACAAGTCACTTTAGTAGGAGACGAAGAAGAAACGGAGGAGGAGGAGGAAGAAGCAGAAGAAGCGAGGCAGATGGTCGGATTTCCTTTCCTGGGTGCTGAAACACCTTCATCGGAAAACCAGAAGCCGCGATGATCTGTTCCATCCTTTTGGCGCGACGACGATCAGCTGACGGATCCTTAGACGAAGAGATTTAGAAGCGTCGGTTTCTCCTCTGCCGTTTGATCTCCGGCACTTCCCTCGTTCGTCGTCGTCACCGAGCTCTCCGACGTTGCCGACGGCGTAGACGCGCGCCGATTGCCCTGCCCCTGTGCCTCCGGTGAACTTGGCATCAAGCAGAGGTCCAGATCGAACTTGGGAGACACCTTGCTCTCCGGATCCTTCGGCCTCTTCCGCGGCGGCGAGGAGGAAGAAGACGAGGCCCCTGCCTTCTGATACCTGTACAGCTCCTCCACGTCGGCATCGCCGCCGAGGTCCAGCAGCGGTCGAATGGTTCCGCCTCCCAGCACCGTGTCCACCGCCGCCTGGCACAAGTGCCAGTTCCCGGTCCACAGCAGCCCCGTGGCGCCGTTGACCGGGTTGATGGTGCGGCCGCACGCCTCGTAAAGCAAGGATCGGAAAGCAGCTGCATAAAGGAAATGGAAGAGGAAGCTTACGACCAGGGTTTTACTACGTAGAGGTGAGCACCTATGAAGTGTACATGTATACCTGGGCGATGGAAAAGGGGGACGGAGGAGAGGAAGGAGAGGAGGGTGGACCGGCCGACGAACTTGGCCACGAAGACGGTGGCGTGCGCCTGGGCGTCGGCCCCATCGATCCACTGGATGCACGGACGGAGGACGCAGGTGTCGCTACAGCCCTTGCGCAGTACCCGGCAACCGCTGCAGCTCATCTTCTACGTATCTCTCATCAATTGCAATCGACGTCAGCAGCACCTCTGCAACCCCGGGAATCAATCACAGGACGATCCCTCCTCCTCCGTTGTAGCGTCGGATGTGTGGTGGGAAGTCACGGCCGAGGGGCTAAAGCAGCCCATTATATATACATATAGGGAGAGAGAGAGAGAGAGAGAGAGAGAGAGTTCCGAGGTCATGGGGCGGAGTGAAGCGGCTCCATGTCTCCGCGGAAGCCGGTGGCGGACGTCTGTGGAGGTGTTTCAACCGTCGGATCCCGTGATGGAGGGGGGGGATCGGACACGACAACTCGGGTGCTACGCACTAACTTGGACGGGATCCGGGTTGCATGGCGTGAGGGATTACGTAGGCGGGGATGGCCAATTGGTATGCATCCCCTGGGGGAAGCCATGGGTCGCGTGTCCTCTACCCTCGCTTCAACGCCATGCGAGGGGACGCTGCGGGGCCCGATCGAGCGGGTCAACATGTGCTGCGGTGGTCCATCTACTACGAACCAAATATAATATATACTATACATATATCACAGTGAAGTGACGTAGTTTGGCATGTCAGTAAAAGAAGGAAAACAGAAGGTACTGCAATAATCCAACGGATGAGGAGCACACATGCCTGATTTAGATTTTATTCCTGAGGAAGTATACAAAAATAGATCAGGTCAGATCTCGTTTGATGCATCATATTCACAATTAAAAATTGACATTTAACATTAGCCTACGTCTCACTCACTGCTGTGACATGACGGGTTTCCTGTCCAGGAGAGTAAAGGCAGCAACTTGGACAACAGGAGTCAAATGCTTCCAGTGTTGATTTCCCTCCCTGGTAAATAGTACCAGGAGTCCATTCATCGAACTGCTCATTTTAATCCACATTTGTGACTCCTCCTTTCGAATCTAATCCAACGAGTTCCATACAAACATCAAATCTCCAGAGAGTGGCTTTATGTAGCTACAAATTCAAATCCCAACACCTCTCACATAAGACCCCACTGAGAACAGACATCTTATGGTGCATGGACAAAGGCTGGTTATCATTCATCCACACCCAAAAAAAAAAAAAAAAAACGAAGAAACCTATCAAAAAGCTAAAGACATGGCTTCTGCTTATCAGGTCCCCAAAAATTAGTATGATTTCTTTCTATCTGCTCACTATGAGACCGAATGCCTTGTGTTCCTTGAATGAGTAGATTTGGCTTCCTCTTGATTACTGGAGTCGGGGCTCTCGGACATGTCAGAGCTGCTGTTTTCGCTGGCTTGTCCTTTGCTTGACCACAGCTTGTTCAGTATCTTCTTGGACATCGGAATTCCCTTGACTTTGTCAATGGCTTTATCATCACCATGCTTATTGACATCACCGCTGCCGCTGCTCCGCTGACTCGCTCCACCTCTGCCGGACAAGTTCACAGACTTGAGAGAATTGAGGTTTCCGACAGTAGTCGGGACACCATCCCACTCGTCCTCGGTGTTGGTTGTGATGGCTGATCTGGAACTTCCGTAGGAACCACCATTTTCCCGGAGGAACGCCGCCCTGATGTTTCCAGGGAGCTCGGTTGCACCACCGGCCATAGCTCCAGCTGTTCGCATCTGCTCAAAGAAGAGAACTTGGACCACCACACGAAGAGGAAGCCGCTCGTTTTGCACAGCATGTATGCATGCATCTGCTGAGAGCTTTTTACAGTCCATCAGAGCACATATTTTCTTCTTTTCGCTTTTTGTTAGGTCTGGGTGCTCCTGCACAGCATTGGAGAAACATGCAAGGGGCTTGAACAATCAATTGCCATACTGTAAAACCTTCAGATGGTGTCAAAAGATTGTATAAATAGATGTTGCAAAGAATAGAACAGAAAACTAATTCATATCACGTCCGTAAGTACATCAAGGTTGCTCAATTTGTTAACTGATTTAGAGGTGTATCACATGTCAATGCTGCTGAAAATTTATTGTGAAGAACAAGGATAACAGGACTTAAGACAAACGTTGCCAAGGATCACTAATGAAGTGCAGTTAATGACGAACACAGAAGAAGAGACAATTCCAAAGATCCTAGAAGGATATTCTTGGATCGTCTTTAATGGAAGAAGTGACTTACCTACAACTATTCGGATGAAAACAATTAAAAGGATTTCACACTGATCTCCTCCACAATACTGTAGTTGACAATCATTTATTTACTATCGTCATTTTCTTGGTGACGAAATCGAAGTTTCCATCTTGTCTCTTTCTATGAGCCAAGATAGAAACAAAACCCAGCTAAAGCCAGGATGCCTAGCTGTTTAGTGTGTATTGCTGTTGTCGTTGTTTTAGCTGCCATTAAGGTGTCGCTGTAGCAGTGTCAAGCATAAGAAATCTACTGTGATTCAACAAGTGCAGGATTTTGAGTTATTACCTTTAGGTACGTATCAATAGCACAGTAAAGTCCATCATGCGCTGGCCTTGATGCAGCTGAAACCATTCCAGCAAGCTCAATAAACTTTGAAAGAGGTAGATTGGGGTCTTTTGCAATTTCAGCGAGGTACTCGTCAACCAGCTTTGCAACAAGAACTTTCGAACCTGCAGAAACAAAGATCGGGCTCACGATCTCCACAAGTTCCTCAGAGGCCTCAGGACTGCTCTGAGTAGTGCCACTGTCCTGCATCACAAACTCCTGGAGAACACTTGAAACTAAGTCGAGATCGTATACAGTCTCTCCTGCTGCAGCAGGTATCAGAAGGTCAGACACAGAAGCTTCATGTAACTGGCATCCGATTCTCTTGATCAATTCCTTCTTATATATTTCTCCACATTCCAATATGCTTGCAGCTCTTAACATCTTGAGCAGGAAACTGCATGAAACTGAACCTAATTCTGTTGGTAATAACCAAACAATTGTTTCGAGCACCATCCGAGTCTTCATGGAATCACTTCCGCGGGTCACTGTACCCTTGGAAAAACCTGGCAGCCTCCTGTATGCGTAAGCTTTCAGAGCTTCTCCGATCACAACATCCGACATCTTCCCCTCGGTCTTGATGGCAACTATAACCCGCTTATATAAATCCACTTCTAGATCACATAGGTCCTCAACCCACCAATCTTTGGGCACAGATTGTTGTTTCCTAACACCATTCCAGTGTGAATCAAGACCATTTTCAGATGGAAGTTTTCTCCTGTTGTAGGTGTAGGACCACTCAACGTCAGAAGGATCAATTGATGCTTTGGAAGCTATAGAGTCAATACAGTTGCTGACCACCTTCAAGTCCTCTGCCCAAGGTAACAGAGACTTTGTTGTCTGAAGAACAATGATGGAATCCTTCCAAGCACGTAAAATGCTGGAATTCAAGAAGACATCGATTTTGTAAATGAGGTTCCCCTTTTCAACGGTTTCATGCATTTCAAGATACTCTGCTGCGCAGCGAGCGGCAACCACGTTGTATGCATTCAAGGTGACAATCATGCCATAACAAAATTTAGCACAAATTTCAAAGGCAGCAGGGCCACCTGGAATATCAGGGATGTCAATCTCATCACTATTTCCGTCGTTTGTAGCTGCCACCAACCTTTGCAAGCGAGGACTTTTGGATAAAAGAGGGAACTGCATATTAATCATCAAAGAAAATAACAGTGTACATAAATGAGGCAGTTTGGATGGGACTACGATGTCATATTAGCAACCTACATATCAGATCATTGAATATGATAAACACGGTTGACATTTGTGTCAACTCATTACGGAAGCAGTTTCCAACGGGCGGGAACTACTTGCAATCCAGGATAGCAGATAGGGAAAGAATTACTAAATTAAACATGCAGGGGATGAACATAATTTTAACACTTTGATTTATGACAATAATTGATGTGTCAAAGGATGATAGGTCAATTAAGAACAACAGGATGAAGCAGAAGATGCAAAACATGCCCCCAAATTGAATGCATCAAATCGTAGGAGGAACACAAATCCAAGTTGATCATAGCCAAAACAATGCAGATCAATAATACAAATATTGGTACAATTCAAAATTGTTTCTGAGACTAAAACAATAATGATTCATGAGTTTAAAAAGAGTGGAAATGTGCAAGGAATTGCTAGCTTCTTATACTTTTTCGCCTACCACAAGTTCCTGGTTTTGCTTGCTGAGATGAGATCATCACCCAACCTTCATACTAGTAAAATCAGTAGACATGGAAATTACATGTACCCTTCATAAGGCACATGTTAGCACAAGGTATGCAAATTGTCCTATAATTCGATGAAATCCCATGTGGCGGCACGGGTACATAAAAAGGAAAGAGAGGGATGTGTTTCCGCGCTTTTGGCATAGCAGGCCTCGCACCAGGAGGCCCAATTGACGGGCCATTATCTCAGAGACTAACAGTGACTTACACAGGATTTTTCTCCACAAGAAAAAGATGAAGTCATACCTAAAAAAGACGAAGAGAACAAAATCCTGACAAATCATACCTAAAAGATTAAGTATCCATTACAAAGATGTTCTTTCTGCATCAACTGGTATAGGACAGTAGACACACTACATTCAGAAGAAGTCATATATATATACCTAGGTGTTATAAATAAATTGTTTACAAAAAACAACTTTCACAATAAAGAGTACGGTCCGTACCTTATGCAGATAAAACTTCACATCTCCTACATTAATCACAATGTCAGTTGCCAGCTCGGTCGCAACGAACCTGGAAACACAATTTTGAAAACTAGCTATCAGAAAATAAGAATTTGATAATGCAACAGAAAAGGAAATCATGTCTAGAAGGCATAAAATAGGGGTGGGTGTCTGCGCATGTTAGAAATAAAGCCAGAACAATCTGAAACACGTAGACAAAAGAATCGACTGATTCTGGACAGGCTGAGAATCCATCATATGACATTGTATTAATGAAGCAACAGGAAGTTCCTCCTTATACAGACTCTTCGAAACGGTATATATTCTTGCACTAATAGTTACTTCCATAAGGAACACTTAATCTCTAGAAGTATCACTGCCCAAAAGAAAACATCCTCGGTAGGCGTTTACAATTCCTGGACAGCAAGTTCTGAAGTGCAAGCAGGAGTAGAAGAATGAAAATTTACCATAATACAATCTCTTTCTGTTTGATGTTAGGCAAGTTTTTAATCTCCATACCTCTCTTCCCTCTTTCCCCCATTCATCTATCCTATCGGTGTTTGTTATTCTTCCATCATTTAATTTAGTATTTGGTGAAGAAAATTAGTTCTGCTGTATGCAACAGTAGCAATTTTCACCAAAAAAACTTAGCCACTGGATCAGCTGGAAGTGTACACAACCTCCCAGACAGAATCGGTGGAAGCAGTTTCCAGACGAGATCTATGGTAAAACAAGAGAAAGGTAGTTGTGATGATAAAAAGAAGCATGATCAAGAATCAACATAGACAAAGAGCAAGAAGCTAAATGAGCTTCCTATCAGCTTCTTATAAATTCGTATGAATAAATTGCTAGCTCACAAGTGCTTTACCTGATGTTGTTCCCATCGGCTTGAAAGGCATCCGGCTTTGATCCAAGCTTCATATACTTCATCTTGCCAAAACAGTAAGGGAAAAAAGAGAAAGAAAGAACCAAAAGGATCTTTCCACCTGGATCTACAAGAGGTGTAAAACCCTTGTCCCCTCTTAACTCAACATGAAACAGTCACCCAGCATGCCCAGTGATCATCAAGCACTGCAGCCATGTGAAAGGTGTTCTGTGCAGGTCGGTGAGCAGATTTTCCCAGCAGGAAGAACACCAAATGGCAAATATTTATGCACGACAAGCTAGAAGATAAAGAACATGATCAAGGTGGCAAGTGTTTCTTCCTTAAGAAGAGCAACTGGGTCTGAGATCCACACAGAGTGCAAAATTTTCTTCCAAATAGAAGGACCGGCTGTTTCCCAGGCAAATAGGTGGAGCACAGAAGCAGCAGAGCACAAGAGGCTCTCTAGATCAGTAAGCAATTCAATTCGCAATAAACCGATGCCGCTCTCTCAAACTGTTAAATCTTTATTCCCGGTAGCCTTCTCCGATTCTATCATTCCCCTTCTTCTTATTCCTCTGTTCTGTGGTCTCCGAGATCTGGTGGTGGTATCAGTCTCGGCTGGCCAATACTAGAATACACGGTCCTCACCGACACTATCCAAGTTGCCTTGATCACCTCGTATTGCCTGCAAAGAGAAGACATCACCTCGACAGTGAGGGGCTGGGGAACAGTGAAACCACAGACAGCGAGCATCTTTCTCCAGCAAAAGAGATGGGCGTGTAGGGAGAGCATCACAAAAACAACTTCCGAAGGAAGGATTCCTACCATAAATCCGAGAGAAACCACAACAGTCCGGAGCACTGAAATAAAAGCTACAGAGAAAGAAGACGGAAGAAGAGATAGATGAACGAGAAATTACCAGCCAAACACCAAAATTAGATCAGAGAAGTTGACAGCTCAAAAAGTACATATCTGTCTGCTAGATCTCGAAAAGCTACAGATCAGAAGATCCACAAGAAATGTAGCAGTGAGATAAGCAATTCTTCAGGAAACTACATAAGCCAAAAGAGAAGGAAAGGAAAACAAAAATAAAAACCTTGCATCAAATAAAGGAAAAGGTAAGCAAAGGAAGGTCAGAGATAGCCAACCTCCAAAGATGAATTGAAGGAGACTCTGAGGGATTCTTGGCGAGTCAGGTAGCCAATCTACCGGGCTGATTACGGTAGGGAGTGAAGGAGAGGAATTATAGCAAAAGAAATAAGAAAATAGAAGGAAAAATGAGGAGGAGGAGGAGGAGGAGGAAGCAGGCAGCGACTTCGAAAGGTGAGGAGGATCTTACCATCCCCCAGATGACCCACTGTGATCGCTCCAGAAGAAGCAGCAGCAGCAGCAGCAGCAAAGCCCATCATCTTCATCATGGCCCTCTGTCAATCTCCTTGCCTCCCTTGTCAGTCCTTCCCTTGATTCCACACCACCACCACCTCGCTCCAAACCAGGGAGATAAGTGGGCTAAATAATAAAAGGCAAGTACCGCCTACGTGCAGTCACCACAATGGCATGTTTGCCAGTGGAACAAGACAAAGGTTGAACTGTAGAAGACCACCTCTGTGTCTCAACGGGTCATGTTTCTCTCTCGACCGCTGCCTTGTGATGGCGCCAACTTGGCCTCGCATCAAATGCCCTGTGCTTCTCCTCTTCCAAGGCTCCGAAGGCTGCATGCACCCCATCCTCTTCTTAGTTCCCTCCTCCTCTCCCCACCAGCCCACAACTTTGGATTTGGGAACTGCACCGTCTCCTGTTGCATTCCTTTAAGAGCTTAACCACTGTGCTGACATCTCCTAACTTACTAATTTCTTGAATCATTTCTATTTCTTTTGCATGTGAGAGAAGAACTGTTCTCCATTGAAATTGGACTTGCTCAGACCACAACCTTCGATTGATACCATCCAGCAAAACTGGTATGAGTCTTTGTATTGTTAGGTGAGGCTGTTCAATCTTTATCAAGAACCCATCACCAAAGGAGGAAAAGTCCAGCCCAAGTGAATGGAAAAGAATTATTGGATATGGTGCACTCAAGAGCTGATGGTACTCTCTCGGATAGCTACAGTGACTTGGAAAAACTGGGATACACAACTTCAAAGCCATCCACTGGCACAAAATGTGACCAAGTGTCTCATTTTACTATCACTTTTTTCTTTGGGGCCTCCCCAATTCTCATCTCATGTAATCAACACATGTTAAAGGAGAAGGGACAAGTTCACCTGCATATAAGTGTCTTGTTCCCCAAGCAGAAATCAAGGTCTCAATCTTCCTTTTTTTTTTTCTGGTTGTCTCACATCTTCTTCAAGCACCACAATTGGCTGCCTCTCATTTCTTTGGGAGGCTCATTTTAAGAGAGAAACCGAGGCATGAGTTTTCTTTCACACATTGCATTCGTGAGTCACTCACCACAACACTCCAATGCATTTAGCTAAAATGTTCACAACCCAGGAATCGACTGCTCATCACCCCTCCCAAAAATTGGCCAATCACCATGATTTGCTCTTCTGAGATATCAGACAACGTAGGTTGTCAAATGTCAACTTCTCCATTTATAGTTTTGTCCCAAGTCCGACGTTGAACTATTTTTCAACCCCATTAGATCTGTGGCCCCCCCACATCTGGTCGGCCTCAGTGGATAAGAAGAAAGGGGCGATGAGAATAATGTGGACTGAGGTCGAGCTTATCTTCCAATGTGGATTCCAACCCTCGAAGCTTATGGTTTTGGACATGGGCATTGGATTGCATTCGAGGTACAATTTCCAATCCAAATCCAATCTGCAGTTGCAAGACAATAGCATCGGGTGACTGATACGTAACCACAAAACCTTCGTGTGAGACAGTGTCTCCTTCATAACAAGCATGTCTGTCTCAAACAATTCAAGCTTTGGTGGAAAACTTCCCCCCCTGCTGTACTAAGAACTGGACCAGAGCTGTGATTCTTTGAGCTAAAACATCAAGGAACAAGATGTGACTCTTTCTTTCTTTCTTTCTTTCTTCACACAGACATGAATTATTTCTCCATTGCTCTGCAGAAAGTACTACTACTCAGCACCTTCCTCCTCTTTCTTGCTTTTAGACAAGTTGTACAACTTGATATCTGAAAGCTACCGTTTGCCTGCATCACCTAATATGAAGGGACCATCCAACTCTTCTTGCCTAAAAGAAATCTTGATACTGAAACCACCCGTCAAAAGCTTCATTGATGTCCTGCAACATAAATAAATACGTCGCACTGCATGTCAAAAGGCCATCATTCTCTTCACATGGGAGTCCCAAACAGCACCTCCTCTCAGCTTAATAAACCCTTATTGGACAAAGAGTAAGCAGCTGCACTTGTCTTTCCAACCAGCATCTGCTGCTACTTTTTACCTCCAATGATCAGCTTTCCTGGTTCTGGTTCTCAAGGGGAACTTCTAAGTGGGTAGCTTTACAACTTCAAGAATGCTGTACTAACATGATGTTTCTCTCTTTCTCCCTTGTTACTAGGGCTTGAGAGCCCTTCTTCTTCTTCCTCTGGTCCTGTTTCAGCTCATGGCGGGCGACAAATGCTGTGCACATGCTGCTGACTCTGCATCCGGTGACCGCGAATCTGTTCCATACGTCGATGTCAAAGCCATGTACATTTTTTTCTCTTTCGGCACAACTCGATTCAGAAAGAAGATGAATTCGGCAGGCGTTCATACTCCACCCTTCTTATTCAAGATAATTAGAATCTTTATTTCTAGTTTCACTGCGCACAAAGACACACAAACACTCGTATAGATACAGCTGCAAGACATTGGCTGCCCAAAGGAAAAAGGCTACGATGACTCGGGGGTTGAAGCCATGAGGCAGTGATCCGCACACCGGAGTGTTGTAGTCCAACCCATCCTGTGCGCACCTCTTCATGTCTCCCACCAGATCTCTTCGATGGATGAGCTTGACCGACGAGAGCTGCATGGAAAAAGGCTTGTGGGATCAGCACAGGCCACGAAAGCATCTATTGCTCTTCTTATCTCCCTCCCCCACGAAGCCAGCCGATGCTTCCTCTGCCTCATCATCTTCCTCCCCTCAGAAGAAGGCTGGCTTCTTCCCCTCCATGTTTGCTGACTTCCTCGCAGTTAACGTAAAGCCCTGTGAAGTCAGCATGCGATCACGGGGACATCGGAGCGGTGTCCGAACAAAACAAAAGGACTGGATTCCAAGATGCTCATGGGCAGTAACTTGGAAGTCAGTGCCATTTTAGGACCCATCGACTGGGCGAAGGACCCATACCCCCTACATAGATCCGACTCTTGCGGAGCATCCATGACTAGAGAAAGAAGACATGGCACCTAATGCTGCTGTGGAAAAGTGCAATAGTTTTGGGCCACATGCATAATACTCCAATCCTTTTGCACTCTCCATGTCATTCAAATTATGACAGGAGGAATATTCTAAGAATACCATACTACCAACAAAGCATAACTTTCCAATGGCATAGAATTATTTTGTCGACTTTATCTTCCTTCTGCCTCGAAGAAATTTCACACCCTTAAGGTATAAAAGAATGATTTGGTGATGCTCTTACAGCCAATCTTGCAGCAGCAAATGCAGTGCCACTTTCAACCAGAAACGCCTGAGTCAAACAAAGCCCGTTCGACAGGGCAGCAGCGCATAGGATGGCCATTGTGTAGATCAATGACGGAGAAAGCATGCGGTGATCATGGCGTGCACAGTTGGGACTGTGAACAACGGCTGGTGCAGCGCATTGTTTAGTCCACCAAAACATGGAGCTGTGAACGCTGAGCAGGCCACGCCACAGTCGCCGCCGCTGCATGTGGTTACAGTCGAAGACGAGCCCCATAGTTAAATCCTTCGCCATGAAGTCGGTTCCTCTTCCTTCTATCTCTGCTTCGGGATTTTAAGCATCTTAAATAGATGGCGAGACAAGGGCAGAGATCTGCCTTCAAATGGTCTATACGCCAGGAAGATGATCTTGGAGCTTTAGCACCTCGGGAACACAAGCAAGTTATGTTAATACACACCCTCAAAACACAGAATCCAGCATTATGTTTTGCGTTATAGTAATTACCTCGAAACACCTGCTTATCATGATGGCATGTAATTTTTGATGAAATAAAACGATTAGTTCCTCAAAAGCAAAATGATGGGTTTAGGACCGACTTTGAAGTCAAATGTTTCAGCATGATGGATCTTGAAAGGCTTGCCACAGAATCAGATTTGGATTTGAATTTGAAGTGGTAGGCCTGAGATCATATTTGGGCTGGATTTTTGGGATCTGAACTTGTAGTTGAGAACACTTTTTATTCTGCTTCTGTTGCATATAGCTGCTGTCTTTTCTCTTTTGTCTGGTCATCAGAAGCCTCAGACCAACACCATCTCATGAACTGCTGCTTATTCCTATGGACTGTGGGAATTGTGATATCAACTGTGTCTTTTTCCTGGCTCCAAGTTGTGGACTTCTCCCATCTAGAACAGTAGGAAGGTGGTTCAGCGATCAGTAGTCTCATATCTTCTTCTATCACACTACCAGTCAACTTTTGTGCTCCATTCAAGTGATGGAACATTGCCTGTTCTCTCTCTCTCTCTCTCTCTCTCCGGTAGCTAGCTGGGTTAAGCTGTGACAACACTTGCTTACTGAGAACTGGTAAGAAGAAATTAATGTTCCTACTAACATATCCTTACCAAGACAAAGTCCCACATGAGCACAGCAGATAAGCTCAGGCTTTGGCCATGAGAAAGTTTCATAGAAGATAGCATGTTGATCCTTATCTGAATCAGTGATCTTCCAAGCAATTTATGAGGCAGTTGAAGAGTAGAAGAAGATTCCACTCTTTGGACTCTTCCAAGGTGTCATAAAATATTCCACCATCTTGAAGCCATGCAGACCTCACTCACTCTCTCAAGCTTTATTTATTATTGACTGCAGCAGTGGATGATCCAATGCTTGGTCCCCCTGCTTGATGCACTTACAGCTTGTACTCACTGTGCCAATTTGCATGTCCAAATGCTAGCCATTCAAATGCACATGGTTGCTGCTTAGTATGCAATCAATCTACTTCTGTGGCTAAGCAAACCCAACACTGCTTTTTCTCTTTCACTTTGGATTAAGTACGTTTTAGGTGGACCTTCAACCTAATTTAGTTAATGCAAGGCAGATAGGTACCAACTCAGCTCTTAACATTAATATACATAGTTTTTTTTTTTCAACTTAATGTAAACATAGCAACAAAAAAAAAAAAAAAAGCATTTGAACATTATGGGCTTACATTGGATTGAATGGATTTTTAGTTAGATAATTGTGGTTCAAAATGTGCTTCTTTGATTTCTGACCTTTTACCTTCACAATGGATTAGCTCCTTAATGACTTTTAACTTGGATTAGTTTGAATGAGTTTTATACCCTACTACCTGTGGTTAAGAAGTTTCTTAAAAGACTTGTGTCCTTTCTTGAGAAAAGTAAACAAATGTTGATTAACTCGAGATTAAAAATCTATAGTCAGATGTTCTTCCTCCCAATCTTGTTGTGATTGTGTCCTTTCATGTTTCATATCACCAACAAAGCCATGAATGAGTTTAGGTTTGAGTTCATAGTTGAGTTCCTCACTCTTTGTAAGGGTGTTAAAGCTCTTAATCTCCATTCCCGTTCATCATATCATCATCATCATCATCATCTCAATAACTAAAGAAGGATGGAGCCACTTGCATCTGCTGATTAAAGGAGTTAATCAAGAAGAAACAATCCCACCAATCTTGAAAATGAGAAAGAATAAATTGATTGGTTTTACTAAAGAAATCCATTAACACTACATCGAAGAAAAAAAATGGATATTGACTTTTATCAGCTACAATGAATTTTTTACACAAAAGAATTCTCTCTCTCCACGCGAAACAATTGAGGCAATGCAGTTGACTATCATCAAATGTCGGCGCTTAAGTCGGGATGAGAAGCCTCGGTTTCTTGAAAGCCAGTGGGCTCTGCACCTCCTCATCCTCCGCCGCCGCTGCCGCCAGATAGCGCCTGACGCCGTCGAACTCGAACTCGGGCAACGCCGTCACGTTGAGATCCAACCCCCGGTGGCTCGAGCTCGCGCCCTCCGACGTCGCCGGCGCCACCACGGCGGCGCTGCTGCCGAGGCTACCCTCGTAGTGGCGCCTCTTGTGGCCCCCGAGCGCCTGACCCGAAGGGAACGTCCTCAGGCACACCGAGCACTGGTGCAACCTGCCCCCGCCAGATGCGGCGCCGGCGGTGGAGGAGGCCGAGGCCGAGGCCGCCGTTGACGCGACGGAGGCTTCGTCAGCGCCACCGGTGAGTTTCCGGTGGCTGGTCTTGTGCCCGCCAAGGGCCTGGTACGAACCGAAGGCCTTTCCGCAGACGGAGCACTTGTACTCGAACTTCGCCGGCGGCGGCGCCGCCTCCGAGTGGGAGGTCAACGACGGCGGGCGATGACCCGATCCATCACGGGCGAGCATGACGAGACAGAGGGCCAAGTATTCCTCTTCCGTGGGCGGATGATCAAAGAAGCGGTGGCGCTTGGACCGCTTCCGCTTCGCCCACCCGTCGATGTGCGGCAACTCCTCGTCGCTCATCTCGGCGCTTGGCGGTGGGATCGAAACCGTCGTTCTCATCTCCACAGCTTCGATTGCCATGGAATTCTCCACAGAAATAGATGATAATACCAAGAAGAAGAAGAAGATAGGAAACAACAGAGGCTTGAGATCTTTGTGGACTTGTTGGAATGAAGGGTTGGCAGTGAAGCGTGGGTTCTTTATAGGAGAGGCGACAAGAGTTGAAGAAGTAGACTTGGACTTTTCAGCTGCTTACTTTGAACTGGCTCTTCTACTCTATTATTCGCCACATTTAAATGACCTAATAATGAATCATGCATATGCTTCATTTGAGCTTGACTTGACTTCATCTCCGAGCTATAACTTAGGTTTTGTTAGTCCTAAAGATCTAAAGAAGAGCAAGTGTGGAAGAAAACACAGTTGCATTCATATTAAATAAGCCCGCTGGCACGCTACAGCTCACATAGTTTTACAGCTAGAAAGGCAAGTACCAAAGCAGGGTTGGGTGGCTAAGGTTGGAAGAGAGCAGCAGCAAAGAAGAAGAAGAAGTAGAAAAAGTAGAAGAAGAAGAAGAAGAAGAAGAAGAAGAAGGAAGACGGGTCAACCAAAGAAGCATGGTGGGAAGGAGTGAGTGGCTACCGGCATGGAGCCAGAGAGGAAGGAGAGGTGTGAGTGCACGGTGTCTGTGACAGTGAGTTGGGGTGGAGACTGAAGACCCCACTCTCTCTCCGGTCAAAAACAATGAACGCCTAGTTTTTTCTATGTCGTGACATCAGGATGACCTGAGAATGGAGGAGATGATGCGCGTGCGTGGATGCGGATGGAGAGGGTGGGGGGAGGAGAGTTTGGCACTGTGGGAAAAAAGAAGAAATTGAACACAAGTTTGCTTCCTTACTTCCTTCCTTCCTTCCTTCTTCCAAATGCACACTTATGTGGGCAGGTAAACAGTCGACATGAACCGACGATGACCACATATCCGTTTGGAAGCCTACCAAATTTCTCGTGCAGATGTGATCGAGGAATCGTCTTCTCCTAAGGTTGATCATCTAATCTTGTGGTGACCATCTAAACTAGAAAACTCATTTCCCTGATGCCCAAAAAAAAAAAAAAACACTCCAGCTTTGTGAAGGGGTAATTATTCATTAACCCAGCAAAGATCTTTAGCTTCATTTTAATCATATAAACCATTCACTCTTGTTGATTTCTGTCCTCAGTTACAAGCAAACATGTGATCCTCCCACCTTGGAAAGTACCAAACAGTCCAACTAATGGCGTTTCTGATGGAAGAAGAAGAACAAAAAAAAAAAAGGGTGACTCACAGAGCTCCCACCGTACTTTCCATGCTTGCAATGGCAACGTGCCTTTGCTTCATCCATCTACCCCAAAATAAATATGTCTGAACCACAGTATGCTTTAAGCTTCTGATGCACTTCAACGTCGCATAAGAACTCTCAACTCCACCACCACCACCACCACCTCCTTTGGAGGGAGGGACGACAGCTGTCTCGCCTGTGAAGGCACTGGTTGTTGTTGGGCCCGGCTTTATTTGGGCCCTGAAGGCCCACTACACTTGTCGAATCCATGTTGATCGACGAATTAATATCAATAACATAATCCTAATAATAACTAAAAAAATGCCAAAAAAAAAAGGGGAAAAAAAAAAGAAGGAGAAAAGAGGAGGATGAGTTGGGGGGCGGGACAAAGCAGCAGCGTCGTCGCTATCCTACGCCGCTGACGTGCTCGTGCTGTAGCTGTATGGGTAGCTGTAGTTAATTGCTGTAGCGGCCGTGGCTTCGGCTTCGACATCATCAAAGCGCGCAGTGTGGGGGCACATGTGACTTGTCGCGTATCGGACATCCAACGTGCCCTGTGCCCAATCTCGCACCCCACACCCATGCCATGTTACTACATTACGCCGCCCCACTTTGGATTCCATGGGAGTACTCCATATTTCCCCAGCCCAGCAAATATATCCTGTCAACGCCACCGGTTGACGTCATAAATATCAAACACGTATACCGAAATATCATGCGGACGAGTCTCTGATGTATATATGATTTGATGGTACAAGGAAACGTCAATCCTGTGCACAAAGAGTATGTGGAGACTGGATTCCATGGGACTCCTGTGCTACAAGGAAATGTCGGATATATGTGCCCCCCGTGCATACTTACAGTACAACAACAGTATCCTACGTTGCCTCCTCCCCGTCTCTCTCCAAAGCTTCCATGCCTTTTTGTCGACGTACAGTGATTTGCATGTCGCAAGAGGAGAAGAGCAAGCGAATCCTGCAGCTCTACCATTTATGCATGTATGCATTCCTCGGTGCGTATAATTTGATTACGAGTCGGCTGGTCTTAAGCTTTTGGTCGATTCGAGATCGATACTGTAACTAAGCATTAGCTCATAATTCCAAGAAAATGAACTGTCCTCTCTCTCTCTCTCTCTCTTCAGCTCTCCGGAGAGGTTTGGATCAACGTGACAAAACACTATTGTGATGGCATTTTCAACGTCATCCTGAAAGGCACTTCATCGTTGTTTACAATGCCATTTCGGTTCCCCCATTGCTTTCATGGAGTTTATTAACATGCCATGTTGTCGTCGGTGTTCTCAAGGAGTTGAGACTTCAACGCCCACCAAGTTATTATTTCTCTTGGAAAAGTTGCAGTTCACTATTGGCTGTGTTCGATTCATACTAACTCAAAGTAGTATGATCTCCTTTGCGGCCAGCTGAATTGACTTATACTCATTTATCAATCCAAATAAAAAAAATATATTTATAATAGATATGCAATATGTTCTCCATGGGAGAATATAGAGATGTTCAAGTATACTTCCTTCTCTTTCTACATTACCTGTGAGGGTGACGCATGGAACCCATAGAGACCAACGGCGCAAGTGTAGTGAGTTAAGAGTAGTAGACTCGAGGGGAAGACACCTGCGAAGCATCACATCATGAATTATGATCCGAGGACATCAACTATCAAATTTAGCAGATAAAAATTTAGCAATAACTTCGACCTCCAATGAAAACATCATTCTACGCTGTTAATTTCTTCACTCCAATGTCTTAACCTTCCACGATACAAGGCCATGAAACCTAAGCTGCTCATCATATCGACTTCTCCCTTCTCCGCATGTTCGGCATAAGAACCTGTGAACCAGACTCGTAGAGGGAGGCAGCTAAGAGGAGTCTATGGTGTACTATCGTTCGTTCACAGCCTGCTCTCTCTAATAATTATTCCTCACAGCATGCAGTAGCCAAAATTCCTACGAGGGTCTACTAAGAGCCTCCGAGGCTCTATCTCTGTCACTTAGAAAGGGAAAGGAGAAGGGACCCTCGCGACACACTGCTACCTGTCATTGTTTGAGAGCACAAGATTTTGACCCAGTGATCATTGCTGTTCGCTGGAAGGAAGAAGGTGAACTGTTTTGTCCCTGTGCTGATGATTGTTGATGTTGATAGGAAGAGGGAATAGAGGTATGAAACAGAGGAAGAGTAGGACAAGGTTCAATCTTCTATATTTCTCTCAATAAAAAACTCTTTACAAATTTCAGAAACTCCCTTGCTTATCTCATGACTCAACATATGGGGTTTATATAGTCCCCAAAGATACATTATATTAATTGTATTCAAGATGAACCATTCTCTTTCAAGAAACCCTTTCAAGAACCAATAACCAATTTGACTTATCCTTCTATAGTCTTTTAATCCATTTTTTCTTCTTGATGTAATAAATCTCTCTCTTGATGCAATGAACCTCTTTTGATGAAATGAACCTCTTTATGATACTTGAACAAGTTTAATTCCAACATTTTCCCCCTTAAACTTGTTCCATCTAGCCAAGTTTCTTTCAAGTTGTTGAAGATATACCTCTTCTTCAAGAACTCCATTAAGAAATCGATTTCACATCCATTTGTAAAATCTTCCATTTCATTTGAGCTAGAGAGATAAGTAATCTTCTGCTCCAATCGAGCAACGCAAATACTTCTTCATAGTCAATTCCATATTGTTGTTTATATCCCTTTGCAACTAATCTAGCCTTGTATTTCTCCACCTCTCCTTTTGCATTTCTTTTGTTTTGAAGATCCACTTAACACCGATAGCTTGGTGGTCTTCCGGAAGTGTAGTAAGCTCCCATGTATTATTTTTGTTAATGGCATGAATCTCTTCATTCATAGCTTGTCGCCATTTTTCATCTCTATAAGCTTCTTCAAGATTAATGGATCATATCCTGCAAAAACAAAATAAAGAAAGTTCATCATTGTTAGTATCAATCCTTCGAGTCACATCATATAGGTCCCGAATCGGTCTTGTCCTTCTTATAATTGGACTTCTTGAATCATGTGACCTAGATCTAGGTGATGATTCGCAAAGTCACTTTGTTTGCTTGTATTATATCATCTTCTTAAGCTACAACTTTCTTATCGCTCATCACTTTTCCAGTTCAAATCATTGTTCATCAAACTCAACATCTCTTGACATCACAACTTTATTTGTGATAGGATTGTAGAGTTTGTAACCACGGAATTCTCTGGATAACCTAGCAAAATGCATTTTTGGCTTTTATCCTCCAATTTCGTTCTCTTTCTTCTTCGGTATCTTGGCAAATGCAACACTTCCAAAAATCCTCAAATGATCAACTCTTGGTTTTGTAAGCTCCATGCTTCTTCCGGTGTAATATTACCATCGCTTTGTTAAACTTAAGCAAATAAACCGCACAAGCAAGATCACCCCAAAATTCTTTGAATTTTTCTTTCCTTTAACATCGGACCATATTAAGGATAGTCCTATTTTTCTTTCCGAGACACCATTTTGTTGAGGTGTGTATGGCATGGTGAATTGATGTAGAATTCCATTATTTCTACAAAACTTTCAAATTCATTTGATATATATTCACCACCTCTATCTTCTTAGACATTTAATCTTACAACAACTTTGTCTTTCAACCAAATCCTTAAATTCTTTGAATTTGCTTAAAACTTCTTTCTTTTCTTTTAACATGTAAACCCAAGTTTTGCCACTATGATCATCGTGAATGTAAGAAAATACCGCTTCCTCCAAGTGATCTTTGGATTGATAGGGCCACAAACATCCGAGTGCACCGGATCGAGTCGATGCCATGCTCTTTTGTTCTTCTCACTTTGAAAGGTTTTCTTTCTTGTTTACCCATGACACATACTTCACATAATTTTCTTTGGGTGATCAATTTTGGCATTCTGTCACCATATTATACTTCTAGAAGTTTCAAAGCCTCAAAATTTAAGTGAGCATATCTAAGATGCCAAAGTGTAGAAATATCCTCAATAATGACTTTAAAACAATTTGATTGATCAAAATACTCAAATGTAGAGGAAACATTCTATTCCTTGCCATTTTCACATGTGATATCAATGTTTTATTCTTATCACGAATTGAGAGAGCCATATCTTTCATCTCAACTTCATAACCTTTTCAAGTAATTGTCCAATGCTTAAAATATTATTTTTCATATCAGAACATAATAAATATCTGAAATGCATAATTCCTTGCCATTATTAAGTTCAAGGAGAATTTTACCTTTGCCTCTTCGGTCTTTGAGACAAATCACCAAATGTAATGTTCTAATAACTTGTATCCATTTAAAATAGCTCTTTGATGCCACACATGTGATTTGAGGCTCCATCTAGATACCATGTCATAGATTGATCATTTTCAAATTTTCATAACTCATTAGCAAAACTTGATTTTCCTTCTTTTCTTCCTCAACAAAATTTGCCTCACCACTTTGATTGTTAGGATTATAATAACATTCATAAGAGTAATGTCCGTACCTTTTGCAAACATAACACGTATTGGACCTTTTAGAGTTTCACGCCCACTCACGTCCTCGACCATAACCTCGGCCTCTTTGGCTAGAATTTTCTTTAGCCTCTTCATTATATGGAGATTCTTGATTGGTCCGATTTACGCCTCCTCTTCCTCTTTGTCCTCGTCCTCTTCCTCTTTGAGAATTTGATTCTCCTTTTTTCAAGAGCAAACTTAGCTTGTAGTGCTTGCTCCATAGTTTTGTCTTCTCCTCTTTTGTAATTCTTTGTTCATGAACTTGAAGGAACCCATAAGTTCTTCTAAAGACATTTTTCCAAATCTTTAGATTCTTCAATCGCAATAGCAATAAAATCAAATTTGGTCTAGGGATCTCAATATTTTTCTATTACTCTCGATCATTTACTTGTTCACCATTTCGTCTCATTTGATGAACAATAGAAATGATTTTGAGAAGTAATCGAAATAGTTTCGTATACCTTGTTGTAGTTTTTCAAACTCGGCTCGTAAAACTTGTAGACGAAGTTTCTTTACCTTATCAACACCACCGAATGCTTTTTGAAGTATTTCCCAAGCCTCCTTTGAAGTATTTCTTTGGGCGATGATCTCGAACATTGTATCATCAAGCCCTTGGTAGATTGTGAACAAAGCCTTTTCTCCTTCTTCCTTCTTTCTTTGAGTTGCTTTCTTCCTTCGCATTCATTGCTCCTTCTTCCTGGAGTTGGTTCGTGAATCCATCTTCTACAAACTCCCATACATCTTGGGAGCCTAGAAGAACCTTCATTTGGATGCACCATATGTCATAATTTTCTTTTGTTAACTGGGATCCAAGTTGGATGGCACTTGAGGAAGAGGTCATAGCTTAACCTATGCTCGATACCGATGTTGATGTTGATAGGAAGAGGAATAGAGGTATGAAACAGAGGAAGAGTAGGACAAGGTTCAATCTTCTATATTTCTCTCAATAAAAACTCTTTACAAATTTGAAACTCCTTGCTTATCTCATGACTCAACATATGGGGTTTATATAGTCCCCAAAGATACATTATATTAATTGTATTCAAGATGAACCATTCTCTTTCAAGAAACCCTTTCAAGAACCAATAACCAATTTGACTTATCCTTCTATAGTCTTTTAATCCATTTTTTCTTCTTGATGTAATAAATCTCTCTCTTGATGCAATGAACCTCTTTTGATGAAATGAACCTCTTTATGATACTTGAACAAGTTTAATTCCAACAATGATTTGGGCGTCGAAATCCATGTGAAACAAAAGAAACGAATGCCTGCACGCATTGACATGCGTTTCCATTATACAGTCTTCTTTCTTTCCTTTGGACCAAGCAAGTGATGAACTGCCCAAGAGATCGTGGTCATGTAAAAACGTATTCCATGACAATTTGAAGCTCAAAGATGAAAGGATGAGATTGACCGAAATGAACAAGAGCTAAAATACAAGATGGTTACTGATATCACAGTGGCAGAAACCAAACTCACTGTGTCGAAATAGTCCAAAAGCTGTAGAAGGTGCAAAAAGAGAGCAGTTCAGATAAGAATATATCAGCAAAAGAGTCGGATGTTCACATGGCACAGAGAGATTATTCTAATTGTATTCTGCTGTGCCTGATGCCTACCACTGCTTACTTCTGCAACACAATGCTGCGCCATTCCTTTTGCTTGTCCGTTCCCCTGGTAAGCTTTCTCCCTCCGGTTGCATCTCTGACCATTTCCCCACCCGCGAGGCAAAGTTCAAGCAGCAAGGGCTGTCTCCTTCATCGAACTTGAGCAAATGGCTGTATCACGAGGCTACCAATGTGTTAATCTTTCCATTCATCTTTCTCTCTTTCGAGTCTTCATCGCCATACCCAACTTGAAATCAATTAGGATTAACTTTTTTTTTTTTTCTTCTCTCCAAGAAGATGTACTCATGCATGAAGGATTAGCTGTTACTCGATGTGGTGAAACGAACAAGAACAGAACAATGTCACATAAAATTCCAGTGATGCTTGCTTGCACTGCCATTTGTGGACGGTACATACTCTGATTTGCTCACCCAGCTTATTATTGCTGACTTTGGAGACAGTGATCTGTGAGAGTAACCTTCACAATACAAAGGGACAGAAAGAATCCATACCACCGAGAAATGAAGGAGAGATCCCTAGCTTTTGCTCGGGAAGGATAGCCTAGAAGCATCAGGAGCTAACCCTCCACTCCTCTCGTGATGATGGCCAGAGCTCCTCCCCATCTGCAGCACCTGCTGTTTTGGGATATGCTGCTGTTGCACACACGAGAGTCCATCAAAAGCCGTCGGACAATATCCCCGGCCGCCGCCTTCCATCGGCACGGGACAGAATCTGGCGAGCTCCTTCTGCTGTTGCTCGTAGCTCCTCGGCATTTCTTGCTCTCTGGTAGATGCAACTGCAGTTGCTGCGATCTGCTGCACCGCCGCCATTTGTTGTTGCAGTTCGTGCATCAAGATCTGCTGGTGCGATGACGCTTCTGGCGTCGCGAGACCCAAGGTCATCACCGTCACGGTTGGCGGCGCGGCTGATGGAGACGCCCCCTGGAGCCGTTGGCGGTAGTGTAGCAGTCGATGGGCAGGTTTCTGCGGATCTGCAATCGGAGTGCTGAGGTATGTGGAGAGCTCCTTCTTGGCATCGTAGAGATCGCGCTGCACCTGATTGAGCTGGTGCTGGAGGAGCCAAATGTAGCCGACACAGCCATACACCGGGTCGTGGAGCCGTGCCTCCGCTTCGTAGGCCAGCGAATTCACTGCGTCCTCCCGCTGCGACGGGCTGAGCTCGTTGAGCAGCTTCGCCACGTTGCTCGCCCCGAACACCCGGTGCACGCTGGCGAACTTGGTCGGCTGGTCCGGCGGGAAGTACGGCGCGAACACGCAGGCCGGCGTGCACTTCCGCCGCAAGAGCTTGCACGCGGCGCACGGCGGGCTCGTTGACGGCGACATGCTCCTCCTCTTTGACCTTCCTGAGAACAGCAAAATCAAATTACGCATCAGGCTCGCGCAGGCCTCATCTGTCCCTTGTTGTCAGACAGTAATTGCAGAGAAGCTGAAGAAGGCAGCTCTCAAAGGTAGGTTTAGGGTTAGGGTTTCTCTTATATCCTCAAAAAGATCTTTGAAGTCAGAAAAAGGATATTGGATTTGGTCCAATACCTGGTGGAACTCAGACAGAATGATCAAGATCTATGCATAGATCGCTGAGAGTGCAAAAAGAAGCCTCTCCTGCTCCTCCTGCTCCCGCTCCTGCTTCTCTTTTTCTAGGGCTTTTCAAGCAAAAGCTACCTGAAAAGTCACACTTTTCTTCCTTCCCTCTTAATTCATACAAGAACAAATATAGACGGCGAAAAGTAAATTGATCGCAAGTAATACAAGACTCAAAGAGCTGGGATTTCTTTCTGTTCTTTTGAGACTGCAGCTCAAAGCAAAGAGACTGATCATAAACGAAAAGAAAGGTGGCAGATGAAGAGAAGAGAAGATAATAAGAGAAAAAGGAAGATGGCAGTCTCCGGCTCCGCTTTGGCTTTGATCCGATGGACTTGTGATTCCGAAACGAAGTGGAGAAAAGAAGGCGGCCAGCTACCTTAAAAGAGGAAATTTCCTATCTACGATTGACCTGTCTCCTCCATCGTATCCTAAGTGAACAGAACGCGTAGAATACATGGCGATCGAGTCCACTACTACATACATGCACTGTGAGACAGGAAGACATGCCGGTCGCTCTGGTCGAGACTTAGGGTTTCGGATGAGGTGAAGGAAGAAGACGCACACTCGCATTGCATCTCGAATACACCTACGATGCCTCCGAGCACTCTCGGATTTGCATCAGTGGAGCTTTTAGGATCGGTGTAAAGCCAAATCTCCAAATCCTAAGCTAAGCAGCGTTGAAGGGGTTGGGTTAATCGAGCGACGTAGGCCAGGCTAATAATGCATGGTCCCACTTGGAAGGCATGTCCACTGCTCCCTAGCTTGCTAATACTCTGGTGACGATGACGTTGTGGCCTCTCATGTCTTCCTCGGGGACCAAGTTGATCTTACATTTGTCTGCTACAGTTTGGAGGCTGCCCAGAATCCATCAATCATCATGAATTTTTACGGTGAACTCAACTCAGCACTTCCATACAAAAGTATCCAGCAATCCGATCCACGAAGTTAGACTTCATTTGGAGATACAAAGACTGCTGATTGACAGATTTTGGGTGGAAGCCAATTTATGCTTTTTTTTTCTCTCTTAAATTTCTTTATCCTGTTTCTGCTTTTTCATAACAGTACTTTATTTAATTTGAACAAAAATAACAATTAAAAAAAAAGTTAATACGACTGACAAAGAATATTTCTTGCCAAGAACGATATTTCTCAAATAAAATTCATGCAATGCTACTTCTATCATGTTGTTTTCGGTGATGTAGTAATCACATCAGTAAAGAGTGGTGGCTTTTATAGGGTCTTTGCAGATTAAACGTTTAAGACATCTTATTATCAATGATGTTTCTATCCTATCTTTTTCTTATTGTAATTATTTATATTTAATGAAAGTATCAACTAGTTTAGTCGGTAATGATCTTGATAGTTCATCTCAAGGCATACCATATATGTATTCAAGAAATAGGAATTGTATCGTCATAGAGAAACTTGATAGTGAATTCATTTTCTTATGTAGATGTAGGCTTTCCTTTCCAATTCTACTGATGTGTAATGTGGATGTTGCCTCTTGTTCCCATTGCTAAGTTCTACCTCTTCGAACTATTTGTTTTGGCAAAAAGAAAACCTTTATCAGAAGAATCTGCACTCAAAAAGGATAAAAGAGGATTTGGCTGGTGGCTTCTTCACCAAAAAAGAAATAGAAAAAAATTGACTCAACATATGGAGCCAAACCAATTAGTATATTTATTTCCTAAGAAAAATAAAGAACTTTGACATTTTTAGAAAGGAAAGGAATCCACCAAAGATTTAAAACTTTGTGGAGACATGAATTGGTCCCGGAGGCGGCTCGAATGCGTTTCACCATCTCCATGGAGGAGGAGCTTCAAGAAGAGACAACGAACAGCTCATCATCCCTTTGTAGTACTACTCCTTTGGAATGCCAAAGGATATACATATATATATATATATATATATACTCTTGTTTTTAACTTGTGTGCTGCGACTTTAAACAAAAATCCATCCTCTTGAGACGATTCCTAGCTAATTTAGATCCTTTTTTATCAGCATGGGTGGGCACAATCGATCGTTGTCTTCTGGTGCAGTGCGGGAGGAATGGGAGAACGGCGACGTACTTTGCAACTCCGTAGGAATGGTGAGAGATGACAGGCCAGGGATTTTAGTGCCTGTGGCTGAGGCAGACGACGACGACCTCCCTTTTAGTAAGGAGACAACTGCAGCTATATTTGTATACGACCGAAGCATGCAAATAAATCATCAAATGAAGATGAATAGAGAATAATAATAATAAAAAAAGGGTACTTTGCGCTCATACAAATGTGCATTCTAATAGAAATCAAACTGGGTGGGGTTTTAACGAGAAGGAATGGATGGCACAAAACGCGTCGGCTTCTCTCCCACACCTGCATGCAGCTAGCTAGCTAGCTAGCTGCTTCTTCTTCTTCCTTCCTTCCTTCCTTCAGCTGGACGAGCGACATGTCTCGGCTTCACACCTCTAATTACGGTGAGCAAAAAGAGACATCAGGATCAGAAGGCAGTGCTCGTCGTCCATGGCGGATACAGTCTGGTGAATAGAGAAGTGCTAAAGTGGTGGTGGGCTCTCGTTTTCTCTATTTTCCTCTAATTCTAAGCTTTTGAGCTTCTCACGGTGATCATGCTGTGACTCCACAGTTTCCTTATCTTTCTCTAACGCGTGTTTCCGAGGCCAGATCTTTTCTACGGAGTTCGGATGGAAATGATGGGAGCAGCATTTAATAACTGAGAGAGATCATCATCTTTCTCGCTCGCATCCAAGGTTGGAGCACTAATTTAGGCAGATGGGGTGTCAGCAAGAGTAGTAGTAACCCAAGACAAAGTTCAACAAGGCAGCAGAGAAGAATCATCATCGTCAGCAGCAGCAGCAGCTGAAGTTAATGGGAGCATTCACCACCAAACCAAACATCTTGCAGTACAGTAGGTTTGATTTAAATGCCAATCAGATGTCTTCCTATATCTATGCTGGAATTAGATTGCAGCAGCTGACAACCAGGTTGATGGAATCAGCAAGGTAAGATTTGCAAGACACCAATACAAAAAAAAAAAGAGAGAGAGAGAGAGAGAGAGCACTATCCAGCCCCTATGATGCAAGGAGAACAAAAGGATCTGCAGAGAGATGGAGACAGAGAGATGGATCCATCTGGTTGAGGTTTAAATCTTGTAGAGTAATATTCTCAGAGTTACAGAAGGGTAACGACAAGATTGTATGGTGGAAGACTCTCTCGTCAATCCACCCACTGGTAACTACGAGTTTATTTGGTGACATCTACTATCAACTAGCAGCATCAGACATGCAATAACCGGAAGAGGAATAGCAATGACACAGTGAAATCATGGTGAAAACTATCGATCAGGAAGAGGAAGATGACCTGATTGCAGGGGTGTGTCAGATCTGAGCAAGTGAGTATTAAGATTGAGTTTCCTGGTATTTTTCCTGCACCACAAGTATCTCTTGTTCATGAGCTCTTTGACTGCTACAACAACCTGTCATAGGAAGCAACAGATGAGAGAAATATGTCAAACTTGATCTCAAACCAAGCCAAGCTGTTGAAAGAGGATCAACCTGTCCAAAATCTTTTAACAAAAATTTTTATGATACTACTCTACTTGATGATGATGATGATGAAACTGTGCCAACATAACCCTCATATTGTCCACAAAACAAAAATGGAAAAAGGAAATAGAAGAAACTGAGGGGAGAGCTTCAAGACTCCTCTATCACCTTGTTACCACCCCTCTTCATTTTTCTTTTTTTCTTTTCTGTAAGACATTGAATTAATTATACTCCGACCTCATCGGGTCTTGCCGGGTATCGTATCAGCAAAATTGTTTGTTCTCTCTCTCTCTCTCTCTCTCTCGCTATACATTGATCTCTGTGTGCCGGTCGGTCTCTTCACAAAAGTGCCTTAAAAGCCTCACCTCAAAATTCAAATTACACCTCTCTAACTTCAAGATCAATTATTTCTAGCCGTAAATTTCCTTCATCTCCAGCTATAACTCTCTGATCTGCCGTCTTCCTCAGAGCTATCTGCAGCGATGACCGACAGTGCTCGAGTAGAGCCAGCTAACTGAAGAGGGCTCATTGGAGAACCAGCTTGTGAAATGCTCTGCTGTGAGGAACTGGTGTATTGCTCCTCACGAACCCATAACAGAGGAACTGAATGACTTGCTGTAGCCCAAGAAGTGGTCATCCTTCGAGTGTGCAATCGGTATTTCTGAAACAGCAGCAACATATCAAATCATCATCAAACGTAGCCATCTAACGACAAATCTATGCGAATTATGTTCAGGAAGCAGTATGGCAATCGACATGGAGTGCAGAACCCCCCCCACCCCCACCTGCAGATGGCTTTTCACTTCATCATTGGTGAGCCCATCCACCTTCATCAGTTCTCGTATCTGCTTGGGAGTAGCCACTGCATCAATGAAGGACCAGAGTCAGTTTCGACCCAGAATCTTACAGAAGTTCTTTACTCGGATGTAACATGCATCAATCTTCTGATCCCTCTTTTTTCTGAACCAAATTTCTTTGATCCTGTCATCAATCGACTTCTTCTCTGTTCCTTGCGTTTGTTTGTCCAGGGAAGGAATCAGAGGCAAAAGAAAAAGGACAATTTTGCAATCCGAATAGTTAAAAGATAGGATTTCGTCAAAAGGAAATCTTGAAATCGACTTATATCAACTTTAAAATAACATGTAAAATTGAGGAAGAATTGTTGTGTTGTCTCTCACCTTGTGTGCCGCCGAGTTGTTCGATGGCGAGAACAAACCGGCGATGCAGATCCTGCGACCAGCACCTCCTCTCCTTCCTCGGAGGCTGCTGCTGGGACTGCACGCTAAGCGTCGCCCGAAACAACTCCGGAGATTTTCTGGCACCTTTAGCGCTACCACCGCGGTGGTCCACGGTGACCGGGGTTACCACGTTGGGGTTGCTCTTGATCACCGCCGACCGCAGCGAGAGCTCAGGCAAAGAGGCAGTGGGCTTATCCTCCGTCATGGAGCTCGCAGCAAGCGGCGGGAGCCCTTTAAATAGCAACAATGCGGCCCCGCTTCTCCGGTTCTTGCATTCCAAGTTACTCTGCTCCTCCCGTCTGCGATCGACGACTCCATCTTTCTGCAATCAGAGCCAGACCATCCATTTTTAGAGAAATCTCTCGAAGATACGAAGAAAGATATATTTTCTTTTCCTTTCTTTTCTTTCTTTCTTTCTTTCCGTAAAGATTCCTGCGTTTCACCTCTTTAGCGATCGCTTTATCGTCATCATTGTTCTCGCTATAATTATCGCTCCAGAGTTGGACAGAACTCATCCAGTTCATCTTATCTTTGCAATCGCTTTCCACTTTTATCCCTCCGTCCTCACCGACTTTACTCTTAACAGGAATGAATTCCTCGACTACACATCCGAAACCCTCGCCATGGCACCGATCGATCTCCCTTCTCAATTCTTCGATCACTGCAATCGAAATCCAAGGAACTCATATTTTCCCATCAAAAACAAGAGCCTAAAAAAAAGATGTTTTAAAACGACGACGAGGAAAAGGGAAGCATCGCACGGACCCTCGGAGAGGAGACGCATGCAGAGAGGGAGCTCGCGTCTGAAAGCGTCGATCTTACGCTTCTCCTCCTCTAAACTCCTGATGGACGCCTCCAGCCTGGTCGCCCTCCCGCGATCCCCGCTCTCGATCGCCGACGCCTCCTTCACGAAACTGCCGACGGTCCGCATGGCGCACAGCTCCAACTCCAGGCCCATCTCCGCCACCGCCGAGCCCATCGCCGCTCCACCTCCCAACTCCTTTTCTCCGGGATCTCTATCGCGTTTACTATAAATGAGAACGGAAGCCGCAGGGGAAAGGGCAGAGAAGGCACGCGTTATATAATAACCCACACCACCAGACGGGGGAAGAGTCGAACCGGAAGGATGCCGAAATGGACCGGATATCCACGAGCTCAAGTCGTCGCATAACGGGACGCGATTAAATCGGACAGGATCGAGATACCGCTTCGCACGCGCGATTAGAATCTTGTATTATTTTATTGGGGTTTTCTTCTTCTTTTTTTTTTTTTTCTTTTCTCCTTCTAATTTTTGTGGTGGGTTGATGGCGTTGCCTGCGGTCAAAGAGACCTCGAAGAATCTTGAGAGGGTATCTGCAAGTAGAACAGGAAAGATTGCAGATATGCCCGCCCTATAATGTCGGAAGAAAATTCTGTATCTGCCCATCTAGATTTCAGATACAACTATTTGTACGTAACAATATCAACATTTAAATTAATATTACATACATCCCTCTTATATTAATATTTTCTTAGTTATCTTTTTAGAAGATGTGGATCCAAATGGTTTAGAAATTTAGTGTAGGACACGCTTTTTCTTCTCTTATCAGAATAAAATGGGTAAGCAGCTAAAGATTGGAGTGATCAATGAAATCTAAGATGGCTACATGTCAAACATAGAATGTTATTGTTGGAATTGACAGGATGACATGTTATCTGTGGCCTTATACATTGAGCATATCAGTTGGTCCCTTTGGTGTGCTGGCAATCACTTGAAGGATGAGTTGGTGGAGATTTCCTTCCTAACCTAGATGCAGAATGATGCCTTTCCCTGTCACACATTTACAGTGAATTATCACCATGAATTATTGGCAGGGTTTGCATCATAAACAAAAAAAAAAAAAAGGGTGATCTCTTAGATTTGGCATCAAGATTTAAATGTAATATACAGAAGAGTTCCACCACAAATCTCTCTCTCTCTCTCTCTCTCTCTCTCTCTCTCTCTCACACACACACACAATGAAAAGTTTGGCACATGAGGAACATTGTATTCTTGTCACATGGTTCTTGTCTTGTTTCTATCAGCCATTAGATGTGAGATTGATTCTTTTGAGAGATTCTTATTGGTCGCATCCAAGGCATCACGAATTTAAAAGACTGGATGTTGAGAGAGATGCCATGCCGTAGGGGACGAACACCTCTCTCTCAAAAGCCAACCTTGTGTGTGATTCATGACAAAAAGCAAAAAGATAATGGAGAAGGAAGGAAGAAAAAGAGTCTCTTGATTCAAGGGGGTGATGGGTGAGTGGGTAAAGGGAAATAAAATAATTGGCAGGTAAAGGAAATATCATCATCCAATCCAAATTTAATTCTACAATTTTATGTCAATTTGTTCAAGTGTTCATGGAGATCAATTTCTCCTGTAACTGTTGAAGTTAATTTAATGTATAATCTATTTTAGGTTTTGTTGCTAAGAATATAATATCAACAACAAGAGTTTGTTCATAACATCGGCACCAATATTTTCTGTCCTCAAAAAGGGAATACTTGCAATTGACCAACCCCTATAGTTGTGTTTTGTATCCTCTAATAAAATGTCAAGATATCTAAAATTGTTGTATTGTGGCCAATAGTAGGTTGTCCTTGGCCATGCTAGCCAGGGATAACCTATTGCAATAGGCTTTGTCACCAATAACACAACTAATCTCATTACCGATCATCCAAGCGATACATGTCACTTTGTTATTGTATGACTCTTTTAAAATCATTGTTTTTTTTTTTTCTAATTTCAACAGTCCATATATTAGTAATTAAAAAATAAATAAATATCATTTTACCTGGAAGGCTCAAAGGTGCTGTCATGATGGCATATATGGCACGACGTCTACATATCCTGCCAAAGGTGTGTGTGGTAGCATGATGAAGTCCTCCATTTCCTTGCAAGACATGACAAAATAACATGAGTGTTGCTTTCGGGAGAAGGGGGGAGGGGGAGGAGACAAAAGGCTTTATGTGATCTACCATGTGTACAGCCAAAAGGCTCATTTATGATTGGCATTGGATGCTCAATTGGATTCCAGCCCCACCCAGAACTAAAAGAGTGGTTAGGATAGCAGGAGCATGCATGGGATGGAAGAAGCCAAGATACCCAAGCAGTAGCTGCAGAAATATGCTGATCTCTCTCTCTCTCTCTCTCTCTCTCTGTGCTTCTTTTGGTGGTCAAGTTCTTCCATGTGATTCCAGGTAATACACTAGCTGTGGGATCAGCACCTGGCAGAGAAAAGACCATAAGAGATTGGCCTTTAGTTTATTTTCTCTCACTAATAATTTATGAGTAAGTTGAAGGATCAGGTAAAGGAAGCTCACCAGGACGACCGCGTTAATGGCTTGAGAGAAGCGCTGAATCATTTTACCCATCAGAAAGTTCCCTGCTTGGTAATTGGATGAAAGCTTTATTAAGAACCCACAATGTTTGAATCAAAAGAACTGAGAAATAACCTGTGGTAGTGTCGATCTTACATGCTCCAAACATGGTAGCAAGTCTGGCCGTGCGTGCTTGGTTCCTTGGGTATCAAATAACAATCTTTGCATGATTGTGGGGAATTGCTACTGCATGATTCATTCCAATTTGACTTTTCCAAGTACTGTTTTGGCTTTTGGGGCAGGCAAAGGCCACAAATTCCTCAACCTCATCCACGGAAGGACTTTTTGCCTTCTTGCTTTGTGGTTTGGAGAATCTTCCCGTACTTGAAAGCTAATGATTGCCCCCTGAAGAAGTTGGAAGTTCTTGCACTGAAACAAAACAGGTTCATTCACCTTCGACATTGTTCACTTCTTTCTGCTTACCCTTTAAGATTGGAAGTCACTGTATGAACAACAGCAACTTCCCTCCACATTTTCTGAAATCATTCTATGCAGTATCCTGCACCAATTTTACCAGTCGCCATGAAGACCTCCTGCAACGCAGAACATGAGTTTTTTTAAGAAGGCATATAATAAGTTCTGGGAAATGTAACCAATTGGTCTACATGCTTCATTCAGAGTTAAGCAAGACCATCCCTGAAGCAAATAAATGCATTAGCATCATTAGTCTTTGTTGCTTGAGGCCCCCACTTACTCTCTGATTTAAGACCAAAAGCCTGGATTAGAAAATAGACGCATTAGATTATGACCCAAAAGATCCAATATGATATCAAAATGGTGCATGTGATAATTATATATAACGAACCCGAGTCAGAATACTGGATTTAACTATTGAAACTGGAGACTGATCCACTGATGTTCTTCAGGGGATACTGAGAAATAATGCAAACACTGAAACACATGAATTGTCATTGCATGATAATTTTGAAGTTCATAAATGAACAGAACAAACTGAATCTAATAAGTTGACAAATAACTGGTAACCAACAAATGAGATTTAAAAAGCCAAATTGAGTTCACTTAATTGTCAGCTTACCACAATTCAACATCCATCTCAGCTGCATCAGAATCATTCGACCACAGGTTCCTAACAGGTTCCACCTCAATGCAATACAAGAAAAGCTCCTTGTCAAGCTCTGAGAATTATCACTTCAATCTAAGTAAAAGATATATAAGCAAGAGGAGATGTTAAACCACGACCATCAGTTTTCAACCGACTCTCTTTCCATAGCCGAATGATGGAAAAGAAATGACTTAAGTATTCCTCCTCTACTTTAAGCAACCAATGGAGTAATAGTACATTCAGTGTCACTGCTTGTTCCTTCAAAACCTAACATTCCCAATACACAAATTTGTTGTTTACAGTCCATCACCCATTTGAGCAATTCTTCTTCTAACACTTCATTTACAGAACTGATTAGAAATATTTTACCATTGGAACTCCATGAACAAAAGAGATTTAGTAATTTACTGCTACTATGTAAAGAGACAAGAACCTAATGACATTCATTAGTTGCCAGTCTCTTTAAAGCACCAACATATTTGATCATACAAAGTTCAAGTTACACGAAGGACAAAATTTTCCATTTCCATGGATTTTAGAAAAATATTAGAAGGTATATCACACTGTTTTGCCTTGTTGAAATGAGGTGCCAGCAACTTCCAAACTGTAAATTCATGGAAGGAATCAACCTTGAGAAGTGCTCTTAACTTCTCGTCACATATAACATTCCTCTTATCAGCAGGATCCTTGGATGGATAATGGAAGAGACAAAGGTATTAATTGCATCAAATGCAAAAAGCAAAAAAAAAGACAACATTGAATTGATAATAACACCGCAATAGACCTTAATAGAAGAGAATCCAACTACGTGTGTAACATAGCATAGACTGTGAGTTTCATTACATACACAAGTGAATTATATATATACACAAAGATATTCCACCTAGCACTTGAAGATGAGTTTCATTATATGAATTTTTATACTAAAATACTATTAATTGGGCGAAGTTGTTATTTATGATGTTTCATGATATTATCCTTTCTCCTTCTGGTACTCCATATGAAAAGCAGAGCTGGTATTTGAAGGAAAAAATGACAACTACCACAGCCAATTAGACTGCCACTGAAAATATGTTCTAATAGGTCTTGGCAACACATTTGTAAGGGATCCATGAATGAGAATTTTTGTTGTAAGCATTTCAATTATGTAAAAGAAGCATGTCAGTCATTGAGTCAGAGAAAAATTGCATATGTCAAACTGGTTAACTATGCTCCATGAATAATCATTAGACAGTAAAGATCAATTATTATTTTGTAGTCACGTTGAAATTAAGAATACACAATAGCATAATGCATTTCCCATCCAAATGTGGCAATATACCTGCAAGTTGTTTTGTTTTATGTACTCCCACATCCTTTTCACAACCTCAGATCGTTATTATGTGTTTTCACCAGTACCAAAGACCTTCCTCAGATCATCTGAAAATGGAAGGGGCACAAGGAGACCTGATGATCCTCCTTTTTGCTGCTTACCTATTAAGTAAATTTAGCCGAGCCCAATAAATTTACGAAGAGCTAACTTTCTAATAGTTTAATGATACTGATTATGCTTAAACAGAAAGTTATTCTAACCTTCTCTTTCTTTCTTGGACTTCTTGTTATTTTGTTCTGGCTTCACTGGAGTCACTGGGCCTGCTGAATTACATAACAACCAAATCAGATTTTAGCCTAGTGATGTATAGAGAACATCTCATTCTTCAAAATGCTGGCCACAATAAATTTAGTCTTGGATTGAGTCAAGAAGAGATCCCCAGGAATAAGGTTTAAAACATTTATTCACATACCTGAAATGATATAATAAGAAAACTAAAAGGCACATACAGAGGGCATGGTAGAACTAAGAGATTCTGTTGGACATGGGTGTTTCACAGTTAGTTTAGTGACATGAGTTCGAAGATTGTTGATATGGAAAATTAGAGGGAGCTTAACTTTTTCAGGATCATACTTGCATAAGAGTTTTAATAATAGTATATAAAACCCAAGGCTAACCATAACAGCGCAAAATGTTGTATTAACCTGCTCCATTGGTAATGCAAAGTGACAGACAATATAATATAGCAATTGGATGAAGGGAAACATATGACCAACCTCTGGTTAATAAATGCTCACTGCCAGACATGAAGTCTCAGTATAACTCCAAATAAAACTAATATATATGAACATAAGCATAATCCTGCATTTTTAACCCTACGAGGCAATCACAAAAAAAAGGAATAACTCTCTGATATGCCTAAAATCTGGATTTCATCTGAACAGTTGATACATTCATTTATACTGAGCATACAGAAAATGCAAGAATTATAATCATTGGATTCCTATAATATGAGCAAATAGGGGAAAGCTCATTCGTTGTTAAACACCAACGGAAAGAAGAAGCATAACTCTTTACCAGGCCTACCAGAATTTGGCTCTTGAAATCTACTCTTCACATCTTTATCTCACTGTATACAAGAACAAGACTACATATACATTCTTGTATATCTCACTGTCACAAGGTCTTTATATCGATACTTTCTACCACCCACTTATTCTTGTCATGAACATCGAGTTCACAAGTATCAAGCATAACCTAAAATCATTCCCAGGGTCGAACAAATTCCTTCATTCAAAGGTACTAAATTATTCAAAAATATATCTCACTTGGATGTCATTAATAACAGGTCAAAGTTAGTAAAACAATTTAGCAAATACTTGCACAAGTCCACAATTCTAATAGCATTAAAGAAAAACATGAGAGGTACTTTTGTAGGTGACATGTATAAATGGCTTTTAAGGGGATTATTAAATAACTAATTAGATTTTCTATTGGATCATTTACCAAGGCATTGACTTCCGTGCATTACCATCTTCATAATTCAAAGACCAAACATGCTTTGACAAAGCTTTATTCATTTGAAAGATGTTAATTCTCTTGGCATTCAAAAGTGGCAGCAATCTTCTGTCACATATGATCTTTCTTCTGTTATATCGGTCATGCAATTTCTTTTCATGAATAAAAGCCCATCACGTTTTAACAACCTGAAACAATAGAAGGAAAAAAAAGATAGCAGGAATGATTAATACAAGGACAAATTGCCTTATTCGAAAATGTAAGCAACATAAATATCTGAGGCGGGAGGACTACAACATATTTAATGAGCATTACCTCAGTTCTAGCTAATCTAATTTGCCAACAAAATCCTGTAGAGGAGAAAGACTACAAAGTTTGGTAAAAGCCACCTCCCCGCTTCCTGACTTCATCACTGATTTATTTGATCTTACATCAATAACGCAAAAAGACATGTTAAGGATACATATAAGAGCACTTCATCAAAAACAAGAAAGTTAATAGACAGATTGTAAGGAGAAAAAAAAATCATGAAAATGATAAAATTCTTTCTGGGGTTTTCAAAGATATCATGGCACAGAAATCAGTCAATTAGGTAGTCCAAATATAAAACATTGATGGAATGTCTAGACTACATAATTGCAAGGTAAAACAAAATGAAAGCAGTATGGAACAAAATATTAGCTTCTTGTAAATAGTTCAAAACTAGAAGACTTTTAGTTCAAAACATAATTCGATCTATGGCTTTGCTTCTTCCCTTCAATTTCTGCAAACTCAAAATGTGCATAACGCCAAAATCAAAGATATAGATTGATATAGGATCCTGCTGTTGAACACACAGCAAACCATGAAGACACTATCTTGAATCCTCCAACATAATATATCAAACACAAAACAAACTAGGAGAAAGCTACTTTCGAACCTCCAACACTATATATCATAATCACCATCTTCCAGTGTGACAAATAGTATTGCAAAAATCAATGATGGTACCGGTGCTCTTATGAGAACTGGAATTGTGACTGTTAATCTCTCCACGCCTTTAATTGACAAACAATTTCACCATAAAACAATTTACTGCATATGTCATAGAAAAAGAAGGCTTGAAATCATAAACTTTATATTCAATCTAATTCATTAGGCCCTCTAGCATACCTTAAAAAGGGGAAAGGTGTGTCTAGGTCAACCATGAAGCTCTTAGGTGGTCCTTAATCAAATATAATATCCCTCGCTGGAGACATGCGAAAGCCAAAGATGACATCTCTTACCCGGCCGCTGAGCCGAACCCTAATTAAACCCGACTCTCGCAATGTGACCATCAAAACCTAACAAAGTTAAGAGGGCAATGCGAGATCACAAGACAAAAAGGGAAAAAGAAAAGAACTCGCTCTCTCTTCTTGTTGCTTCCTTCATTACTCCTCTCTTCATCCTCCCCTTCTTCCTCCTCCTCCTCGTCCAAGACCTCCTCACTGCCTCCATATTCTTCTCCTCCTTCCTCCTCTTCCTCTCTGGAACCTTCCTGGTCCTCCTCCTGCTCCGGGGTCTCCTCTTCCTCCTTGTTGTCCATGAGGTCGGCTACGGAAGAGGTCGAACTGCTGCCTTATGAAGGCCTTCTCGTCCGAGATATCGACGCCGAAGTCATCCTGGAGCAATCGGCGGACGGCAGTGGTGGAGGTGGTTGTGGAGACGTCGGATGCCCATAGGAATCCCCGAAGCCGCTCGGCGAGCTCTGCGTCCGACATCTTGTGCCTTCCCTCGCTTCTCACGCCTTCTAGCCATCCCCCGCTCTCGCTGCCTGTGCTTTTATACCCTCCTCTTGGCTTTACGTCAAAAGGTTAACGGGCCCCTTTCCGTCTTCTCCTTCCCCGGCCATCCCCAGTGGACAAATTCTTTGTTATATAGTGATAAATCTTCTTCTGCTTCCACTAATTAAATTATTTCCTTTTTGTTGGACATGTGATGTCATATGTCAGACAGATTGGATGCATATATCATCTAATTTTCCTATATAACTTAATAATTATAATCCATTTGTATATGGTGTTCTTCATTCCATAAAATTTTTAAAGCCATTTTATTTTGTCATATTATTCAATAAATTACTCTCTCTGCCTACTTTGCTTTGACTGTGATCAGATCACACTGATATATAAACTAATAAAAACACCAAATGCTATTGTTAGTGAATGGTGGAAAATATTTAGTCGTGTTTGGTTCCACATGCTAATTAATACTGGGAGATGTCTTCACTTTAATTCTTCTTTTTTAAATTATAAGGAACACACGTTTGGTGATAGATGAGGAAAAGCCATCGTAAACCTTCACCGTCTGATCAAAAAAGTAACGGTGATCCTTTGATCCCCCGCGGTCGGATGCGTGGTATGGCAGTTTGCCACCGCCTCTTCCTCTCTCCGTTTTCTTTGTGTTCACGTTAACGGCGAAAGTGAGCGAGATTATGTGAGCTCTCGCCCCGCGCCTTCCCCTCGACTGCCACCGCCGGATCCCAAAACCCTGACTGTGGCGACAGCGAAAGCGATCGGAAAGGCGAGAGGAAGTGGGAATTGAGTCGAGCTCCACGGCGATCGATCGAGCACGGGATCGGACTGGTCACAGGGGCGGACGCGCTCGCCTCGTTAGCTGTCTCTTTACGCAACCGATCGGGGCGGGTGGCCCTCGTCGCGCCACGATCGGAGCGGAGCGCTGGCCCCGGTGGCTTGGGAGTATTTGATTGAGCTTAGGGGAGGAGGTTGATGTGAGAGCGGCGCGACGGCATGGATCGGGCGGCGGTGACGGTCGGTCCGGGCATGGATATGCCGATAATGCACGACAGTGACCGGTACGAGCTAGTGAGGGACATCGGTTCGGGGAACTTCGGGATCGCCAGGCTAATGAGGGACAAGCAGACCAGGGAGCTGGTGGCCGTCAAGTACATCGTGAGAGGGAAGAAGGTCGGTTGGTCGTCCGTACGTGGTTTTTCTATTTGGTTTGTTTGACATATAAAGTTCCTATCTTTATTAGATTTTCATTCAATTCAGTTGACTACAATAATTTTGGTACGGATATGCCGAAAACCTGAATATCTTTTTTTCAAATATCTATTTTTAGTTATTTGATGTTAGAAAATCTTGCCTTTGATGCTTTTTTATACATTTAGTGGTTGATTATATCCTGGCTCTATGCATATTCTCTAGTAAGAACTTAGTTGATGGCAAACTCTCTTCTTCTAGATTGGGGGCTTCTTAATTCAGTTAATTTAACATGTTATCATCTCTAATTCAGATAATTCCCCTATCAATTAAGTCAGTTATAACACTTGGGTGCCATTGGCACTTGCTGTAGTCTTTTATCTTGCTGATTATGGCATAAATGGAGTCAACGTTGCCTTCAATATAATCTACCACCCAATAGTATATTCAGAACGAGAATTTTATGCCTGTCTATGACCTTTTCCACTCTTTGTCTGGATGAGAAAATTTTCAAACATAACATTATTTTGTCATAGAGTTCTTTCTTGTATCTGTGAAATTTCCTTTTTTTTTTTTTCATTTTTACCATTGGGCATTATTTAGGTTTTGGACCATTTACATTTTGTGCTTGAGTTACTCTCATTGTCTTCTACCTTGAATAGGTTGTTTTTTCTGTATAATATTATTGGTCTTAGAATTTCAGCCCAAATATTGAGGAAGATATGTTTATATACATGAATATCTATGTTGATCTGTTTGGCCAGAGTGCAGTCCAGATTTTTCTTGTTTCATGTTAAATATGTAGTCGAGATTTGAAATGTTCTAGGTGTTAATATCTATTTAGTTCCACCCTTTTCTGTTATCCTTTTTCATTTGTTGCATTTGAGGTCTTTGAATGAATGCATTTTAAAGGGCTTAATCTCCAGTCTTTATGAAAATATAGGATGCAATATTATTTGAAAATAAGTAGAGCATTACTATGTCAGAATCCTTTTCTAAGCTTATTGGCTTCTACCCTAGTCAGTTCCATGAAGATTTCTCTATTCTTAAGATCTCATGAAGTTTGCTAATAAGTGGTTTTGGGGCTTTTTCTTTTACATCTCATTTAATAGATAAAACCATGTTCACGGTAATTTTTATTGTCGTTCTTGTATGATCTTTGTCGTGTTGAAGTTCACATGATGTTTGACTCTCTCCATATCATGTTAAAAGTGATGTACATTGAATAGCTGCTGTTGGGGAACCACATATCTTTAACTTCTGTGCTAGCAATAAGCA
This sequence comes from Ensete glaucum, assembly GCA_021527575.1. Lineage (NCBI taxonomy): Eukaryota > Viridiplantae > Streptophyta > Magnoliopsida > Zingiberales > Musaceae > Ensete > Ensete glaucum. The sequence continues at coordinate 48,465,194 of CM038552.1, forward strand.
GCTATTACAGAAACTCCATGTCTTATGTCATACACTTATTTTCTATCTTTGAAGAGGTATTAGGTATATTGAGTAGAGACTCCATAATCGTCATAGTTTGTCATCTAACTTGCCAAGTAAGCAAAAACAAAGGGCAGTATGGTGTATAAGCTAGGAGTTGGCAACAATACTAAGGATTTTTTTTTAAAAATTTCTAATGTCTATATGTTTGGTCAGCTTCATTATGGCTTTTAGTAACATTGAACTTGAGATAGATGTAGTCAGACACACTACTACATGCACACAACTGATGTCTTAATTGGTCTCTGTTTTCTTGTACAGATAGATGAAAATGTTCAAAGAGAGATAATTAACCACAGATCTTTAAGGCATCCAAATATCATCAGGTTCAAAGAGGTAACTTCATGTCCAAAGGCATATCTTCTTGCTTTTAGGAAATAATTGGTAATTTTTCATCTGTTTATGCTGCTGCAATTTCCTTAGGTTATATTAACTCCAACACATCTGGCTATTGTAATGGAATATGCCTCTGGTGGCGAGCTTTTTGAGCGCATCTGCAATGCTGGACGTTTCAGCGAGGATGAGGTTCTAGTTTACCTTATTTTTACTCTTTCAGAATATCTGTTTTATGCTTAAACTGGTCCCAACTTTATGCATTCTTCCTTGAAGGCACGATTCTTCTTCCAGCAACTAATATCAGGAGTTAGCTACTGTCATTCTATGGTATGTTGAAAAATAATTCTATTGGAATGTTTAGAAAAGAAATCTGACTTCTATTTTTGATTTATTTTGTTTGTGGGTCTCTTATTGTCAAGCAAGTATGTCATCGTGACTTGAAGCTGGAGAACACCTTACTAGATGGAAGTACTGCACCATGTCTGAAGATATGTGATTTCGGATATTCCAAGGTAAAAATTAGTGTTAGGTTATTGCGAAGTAGGTAGATAGAAATTTCTAAACCAAAGATGATTCGCACATTTAAATACCCTCCTTTTTTTTCCAAAACATTTAGCTTATATAACTAAGTTACTAGCATGCTGCATTTTCAGTCATCGGTTCTGCATTCACAACCAAAGTCGACTGTTGGAACTCCTGCATACATTGCTCCTGAAGTACTACGCAAGAAGGAATATGACGGCAAGGTATATTTTTCTTACATAGCATTCCATGTCATAACGTTTTTTTCTAGTTCCATACTGAATAAGGATGAGGTTTACATAGCATTCAAATGGTCTGCCTTTTTATCGCTAGTAATGCCATTATGTTATCAGATCTTTTAACTTGATGTGCATCTAGAAATGCTGTGATGCTTTTCCTATAATATACATAGAGTCAGACCTAAAAAAACTATTAAAATATTTGGCTCCTGTTAAATTATCCCATTATGACTTAAGAATTTGTCCTAGAACAACTATGGATATATTTGTCCGCATTGGACTATTGATATTAGTTGTTCGTTTCTTTTTTCTTGAGGTTCACTTGCTGGTTTAAAAATAGGATCTTTTATGCTGAAAAAAAACGGAGTATACTCTTATATAATCTGCATTGGAAGGTGGATTCTTAATTTCTTGAAGGATGAACTCAATATTTATGATTGAAACCATGGTTCACAATCTAGTACCGTACCGATATATCGATCAATTGTTGGTACTTCATGTACTGAGCTGTACTGAGCATACCGACACATGGTACACTAAGGTACCAAGTTATACTAAGCGTACTGGTCCTCTATTGGATTGGTATGTACCAAGTGTACTAAGCGGCAAGGTTTTCTTTACCGGTAAGGTCCATACCGCCCGATACGTACCAGTCTGGCAGCTGACCGGTACGTAGGCCAGTTGCTATCAGGCGGTATTGCTAAAATCGACCGTCGACGGTTGATTTCGGCCGCCGTCGGTCGATTGAGGAAGAAAAAGGGAAGAGGAAAAGAAGAAAGAAGAAGAAGAAGAAGAGGAGAAGAAGAAATACCTCGCCTGTGCGCCCTCGCTGCCCACGGGTCGCCCGCGAGCCCTCGCCGCCCTCGTCTTTCGCAGTGAGAGAGATCGAGGCGGCATCGCTTTATTTGATTTTTTAAATATATTTAATATTTTAATATTATATTATATTATAAAAATATTATAAAATATTTATTATACCGGGTGGTACGCACTGTGTATACCACCCGGTACCGATATCGATAAAATGTCGGTATGCCGGTATGGACCAGTACGTAAAACCTTGCTGAGCGATACAATACAGCATTGCAAACCCTGATTGAAACCCTAGATTAAAATCCAACAATACAATTAGGTTTGGTTTATCATGTGTCGTCTAAGTACAGGCTGAATTAGAAGGTCTTTATCATAAATGTGGTGCTCTAGCTCAAAAGGGAGAAATAAATTATTTAAACTAACAGTATTGATCTTACTGTTCATGCTTATGAAACTGTTATTTGCCACTTTTTTGTGGTGAATAATAATTTCTTCTTTCTATAACTTAATGATGGTAATTTCATCAGGGGTATGAAAATTAAAAGAGGATGCTTCTGCTACATTTTGCATAGGAGTCCTAGTTGCTAGTTTATATAACTTCATGTCACATTCATCAAAGTGTTTGTTTTCTTTATCAAAAACAATGTATCCATAACTAGTGATGGCCAAGAAGAGTTACATTTTAGGAATCATGGATTAGAAAATAGGGGTGGCAGGGTAAGAAGTGGGTTAAAAAGATCGAATATGTATGGGAGAATCTGAGATATCACTTAGGGTGGGTGAAAGTTTGGATGGTAGTTTATGATGGGGAATCCAAGGACTTGGGTACATTTGAAAAGATGAAGGCGGCTGATAAAAACGGGGAAGATAGGATATGAGATCTCATTGCAAGTCCAAGTTCAATTTTAGTCTTATTAGACTTTAGATTGGATCCAAACAAAGGTGGTCTTAGATTTTCATATTTGTTGTGTTTATGGATTAATTTCATCATTAATTTTTGAGTTCTTTTTGATGCAGATATAGGGTTATTTTTTAGTCCAGTAGGTGTTTACCATGTGTTTTTTATCAGAACCATGTTGTGCTATGTATATTTTGGGATTTTGCCTGACTTTGATTGGTTTAGGTTCATATATATGAGGATATAGTTTTAAGGTACTATTTATGGATGTCATGGTGATTGCAGCACAATGTGCTGACTCTGACCAGTTGATTAGTTTGGTTGGATAAGGGCTGTAAACTACTGAACATTAAGAGTCCTATTTGGTTGTCTGTAATCAAAGTAACTCTAATTTGTATGGAAAATTAGTGTCCTATATCTTAGTATCAGTTGTAAGAATCAGAGGTAAATGCATGTAGTGTTGCTTTGTTATAGTATTTCTTCACTAGTTTCGTCATGACTTCGCATAAAATTTTACAGATCACCTAAAATCATGTAACTATTTTCCATATTTGTAACCACATTTTATGTTACTATTTTAGTGCTATACCTTATAACACTTGTGAGACTTCTGTAGATCGCTGACGTGTGGTCTTGTGGAGTTACTTTATATGTAATGTTAGTCGGTGCATATCCTTTCGAGGATCCAGAAGAGCCTAAAAATTTTCGAAAGACGTTAGAGGTAATTGGTTTCTTAATGCTTTATTGTCTGAACATTCAATTATCTAACTGACCTACCTACTGTCTGTTGCAGCGTATATTGACTGTTCAGTACTCAATTCCAGACTATATTTATATATCTCCAGAGTGTCGACAGCTAATCTCAAGGATTTTTGTTGCCAATCCTGCCACTGTAAGCATTTTATGCTCAGATAGTAGTCATTAAGACCAAATGACAACTTCAAGCGTGTACTGCGAAAAGACTAATCTTCAGTTGCAATTTGAGGAAAAATAATATAACAGAATGACCTTCTAATCCCAAAACCTGCCATTTTTTCCCCATTAGTTAAGGAACTTGTGTTCTTGTTAAACAAAAATTAACTTGTTAGTACTGTATGTCATAAGTAAGAAGGTTGTTTCTTTTTAAGGGTGCCAAGGTTTTTGAAATGGTACAAAATGATAATCGGGGCCAGGAGCATACAGGGAGGTGAATGGAACATATTTTTGTTCCAGGTAGGGAGGATATCATTATGTTATTGAGAAATTGCACCAGGAATTGACTTGCATTGGGCCGTTTTGTTTTTACCAACCAGGATGATTGTCTATTCATAGTTTGAGATGTATCTTATGCATCTCTGGAGGAATACTATTCTGAGACTAGATTCTGATTTTGTGACAATTACTCAGTTCATCGAGGGATAGAATTCTTACTGTGGATCTTATGAAGTTGATATTTGGTTGATTTCTTGCCATATGTTGATTATGTTAATCTGCAGAGAATTACAATTCCTGAGATATGCAACGACAAGTGGTTCTCGAGGAACCTTCCTGCTGATCTGATGGACGATCACAGGACGAGCAACCAGTACGAAGAGCCTGAACAACCAATGCAAAGCATTGATGAGATAATGCAGATCTTAGCTGAGGCAACCATACCTGCAGCCCGCACTCGTGGACTCAATCAGTACCTGGCAGATGGTCTTGACACTGATGATGATGATGATGACGATGATATGGAGGATTTGGACTCTGATCTTGATGTCGACAGTAGCGGAGAGATGATTTATGCCATGTAAACTTGTGGTTGGATCGGACACTAACCGTCTCGAGCTAAATGGAGGGAGTAAGATGGTTGTTGTGGCCCTTTTGATCACACGAGGTATCAAATCCCAGTTCTCTTATTTCCTTATGTCTAAGGGACTTGTATTAAAGCAAATGCATACCAACTGTAGTTGTACATTATCTTTTGGGATTGTTGTTCATTATCTACTGATAGCTAAGTAATCGGTGCTCTGTTACTATGGTTTTTCATGAAGTCGGCCATATGCTGTCCCTTGTTGATCTTTTAAGACACACCTCATTTAGTGGATATTTGGCAGACGAGTCAGTGTGGTAGGTAACGAGTTTTACCTGTAGACAAAAAGTGCTGCTGTTCATGTTCGACCTGTATTTATTTTTCGCTTAATGGCATATTTACATCGGCTTTGACGGTGCCGGAATTAATTCGGTCTTCACTTTTTTTTTTTTTTGCCATCACTGCAGCTTTGCATATGATGTGTCAAATGTGTAATGGTCGTGGGATGAGTAGAATGTTCATTTTGTTTTCTAGACAAATATTTTAGTCAAGAAAATACATTTTTTATTTATTTTAAAGTAAGTTTTTAATGTTACTCCAGCATGCTTAATAGTTTGACATTCATCATCATAATCATTCTCTTAAAAAGTTTTCTGAAAAATAATATTAAAATAATAACGTTTTATTAAAAAAATAATAACGTTAATTATAAACCAGACTCGGTAAGGGTTAACAAGCACAAAACTAACCATATAGCTCTCTCGCTGATCCGAGACCCAAATGATGAGTATTATCTAATTCTACAGGATCAACACAATTAACATTAAAATCAAAGCATTGCGGTACATCGGTCGGAGACACCTGCGAACAACGGAAAACGTGGGCCGATCCATAGAGAAACCAAAACTGGAGAGGCCCCCACGACACACAATATTCACGGGGAATGCCATCGTCTTCAGCTGTCTCGCTAGCGGAACTCCCTCGCCGGCGCGGAGCCACCATCCGCTGGGGCGGAGATCGCGAGGTCCGTCCACGCCGAGGTGGCGGGTCCCGGAGCGGCGAAGCAGTCGGCGCCGCTGACTCCGGCACCCAGCCGCCAAGCGTCCCCGGGCCCGTCGAGCAGCGAGTGGGGCCACAGCAGGGTGGACCCCAGCCCGAACCCCATCTCCTCCGCGGCCCCGGCGCTGCACCCGAGCCCCAGCCCCAGGCCGAGCCCGAAGCCGGTCCGGCCGGGGAGGAACGGCTCGTCCAGCCCCAGGAGCCCTGCCTGGACCGGGCCGCTGGGGATCAGCGAACCGTGGCTGGGCGGTGGTGGCACGTCGGGGGGGCCCACGAGGTCCGCCGCTGACGGGGGCTGTGGCGCGGAGAGGGCCGGCAGGGCGAGACCGGGCCTCAAGGCGGCCGCGGCGGAGGGCGACGGGGAGGGACGGAGACGCTTGCGGGAGGCGCCGCCGATGGGCACGTTGCGGAGAGAGCCGCCGAGGGTCCAGTACCGGCGGCACGACTTGCAGAAGTGGCGGGGCTGCGACATGTTGTAGTTGTTGTAGTAGCAGAACTTGGTGTCACGCGACTCGCACCGCGGGCACCGCTCCTTCGCTGTAGCCGCCACCGCCGGCAGCTCTCCCTCCGCCGGACGCCGCCGTCCCTCGCCAGACTCCACCGGCATCCTGCTTTCCCCTCAACTTCTCCGGGAGCAAGGATCAAACTCTCACGTTGCGGTTTCGTGCGTGTCTACTATGTATATATGCGGGGGCTCAATAGCTCGCTCTCAGGGTTTTCGAGTGGCGAAGTTGGCGATGTTAATTTATATAGACAGGGAAGGAGAGTCCTCTGGGAAGGTGCGATGAAGAAAGAGATCAACATATTCCACGTCGTTGTCTTGGTCTGTACGGGATGGCTCCAAAGGCTGAGTTCAAGAGGAGGGGGGGCGCCTCATTTGCAGTGATCAGAAGCTGCTCTCTTTGGCTCTCAGGAACTTTTGGCTCTATCTCTCTCTCTCTCTCTCTCTCTCTCTCTCTCTCTCTCTCAGAGACATACCTTCAAGTGCTTCAGCTCTGAACGAGAACAGTTTCACAACAGTGCAAGATTTGGAGAGCAGATTACAAAATATCGACACCGCCCTCCGTTCTTGATGCAGCATGTACCAAATCTGTAGCCAGGAAGGGAGAGCGGTATACTGCGGTAAGCCTCTGTGAGGGGAGGGGGAAGGTGGCCTCCTGGAGCTAAAGCTCTGTGGGGTCATGTGTAGCCTGGTGCTGCATTGGCCACAGGATTCTCGGCGCCCCGGCGGGGTTTCCAGTAGCCGACTGGCCCGCTGGAGCCGCTGACTGGGTGCCTGCCTGCGAGACCAAGCGCCATTGGCCGCTGCCGCTGCTGCTGCTGCAACTTTGGCTGCTAGCATTTGGAATTTTCTGACATGATGGATCGAGGGAGGAGCTCCTCTCGACAGGTACGTTGGCGTGGATACGGTAGCAGGGGGGAGGAGACGAGAAACCTTCTGCGCGAGGACGAATGCATCAGTCTGATCATCAACTCTAAACCAGTCCTCTGTCACTGTTCAACTAAACAGTGTCGCAACAGTGTTCGACAAATATGTCTCTCTGTCTCTACCCTTTTACTCCTTCCCACTGCCGATTCTGCTCGTCCTTTCTCTCTCTCTCTCTCTCTCTCTCATCATATATATCTCCATCAACATCAACATGTAAAGCTTGGACGCATCAGGGATGAAGGAGGCCAGATGCATACGCACAAGTGCATTGAGCTCAAAATAAAAAACCTAGCCTCCCCGTTGATGCAACTCGAAGATCCAAGAAGGAAGAGATTTCGTGGTAGAACGGCATCCTCCGTTGACGGATTCTGATACGATTTCATGAATGCTTGACGTGGGAAATAGATTCTCGTTTTTATACTCTTATAATATTCATTGGTAAACTAAAAATAATAATTAAAAGATGGGGGGTGCTCTTTGGTAATTTATCCATCCTCGCACAGACGGAGGAGGATTAGGGAACGCGCCGAGCTCGATGAGTGGAATCACTGCTGATGGATCGCGATGCGATGCGGTACGGCGTGGCGAGGCTGATGGGCGCCATGGCCACCCTCTCCATCACGCTCACGGGTTTGTTCCTCGATCGCGCCGCCGGGCCCGGGCCGGGCAGGGTGGCGGCCGGCGGACCGCTCGTTCTCCCTCGCCTGGGGAGGCGGGGAACCGACGCGTGTCGGCCGGCGCCCGGTGGTGGACGGTGGGCGCGAGCACCAAGGCAGCGCCCTTGTCGTGGCCTTTCTGGTTACGTCTCTTTCATCGTCCCCTGCGTGCGCCGAAAGACATGCTCCTGCTTCCTGACCGTCGCGCCGCTGTCGCATCGAGAGCTACGAATCATGGTGTTCGAGGAAATTACATCTGGTGATGGGATTGATTACCACACTCATGCTACCAATCATTTTGATATAGGATCGATTCTTACTGTTGCCATCACAACCTCAGAAGTGTATAAGCATCAGTGGCAAATGTTGTGAGCAAAATGCTGCCGCTGGCCACAATAATCACCACCACCAATCCGATTGATTGCCTATTGTTTCTCAAGTGAAAGGGAACGGGAAAATGAAGAAAGACGGAATAGCTGGAAGCGATCCGTCATTTCACAAGGTGGAAGTGTCATTTCTCAGCATTACAGGTCTTGGCTTCTCCTCCAAAGTTGGGTTTTTGAGAGAATTGAGCCTACATAGATCAGCCATCGAGCACCAGAAACAACTCAATCGATCTCATGCTCTGCGACCAGGAATCATCCATCCCTTTCTGCCAAGTTGGCCTGGTGAAAACAAGAATCCGGCTTACTGGCCTTCTCTGCTTCCTCACGTTCTTCTGCCATCGACCAGGTACATGAAAAGGCCTCTCTTTGAGTTCCTGTGCTTACTGCTTTAGGTTGTCGGACTTTGTATTCCTTCTTCTTTGGCATTATCGTGATGAACTCGATCCCACCAGCCTAACTCACAAGCTTTTCCACATCTTCTGTCAGCTCTTGATGCAAGTAATGGCAGAGTAGAACTGACATCTTAAGAATTGAAAAGTCCTTATCCAGGTGCACGTTGCTTCGAGATCAAATAAGCCCTCTGACGGCTATAGGAGTCATCATCTCCAAGTGTTGAACAGAGAGAATCGAAAGATCTAGCACGCTTTAAAGAACATCCAACATGGCGCTGAATACACCAACAAGCAAGAAGATGACACTTCTGTGGGCTACAGCATATTTCATATGAAGGCTTAAACAACAAGGTATCATTTTGCAGGGCATGTTCTTATTGCAATCTCCTGAGCTTTGGATTTTATCCTCCACATGTTGGATTTTATGTGGATGTTTGTTTTATATCTCACTACTGTTCAAGTTACAATCTTACTTGGGTAAATTTTCTTTGCTTGAAGGAGAGACAAATAGTAAAGACCACTGTTTGTCTCCTTTTCTGCACTTATTTTTGAGGGGTTAAGAGCTTCATGTAAGAGTAAGCCCATGAACTAGTAATCTTGTGGGTAGCACAAACCCTTAAAGAGGGACCATGGGCCTAAGTAACCTATGAACTTGAACTGGAGAGTGTATTTATTGTCCTATTCATCTTGTAAACATTATGTGGATGTTTGTTTTATATCTCAGTGCTGTTCAAGTTACAATCTTATTGGGTAAATTTTCTTTGCTTGAAGGAGAGACAAATAGTAAAGACCACTGTTTGCCTCCTTTTCTGCACTTATTTTTGAGGGGTTTAAGAGCTTCACGTAAGAGTAAGCCCATGAACTAGTAATCTTGTGGGTAGCACAAACCCTTAAAGAGGGACCATGGGCCTAAGTAACCTATGAACTTGAACTGGAGAGTGTATTTATTGTCCTATTCATCTTGTAAACACCATTTTATTCGGTTTGTGTTACTGCCAGTCTGCCATCTATAGTTTCATTTATGAAATTAATTTATGATGCATACACAATTGTAGATAAGTGCAGTACTTTTTTGTATGGCCCAATCTGAAGTCATGAAGATTGTGCATTATTCTGTAAGATTAAAGTTAACACTTCATAATTGAAAGTAACAGGTTTGACACTTTCATAATTGAAAGTAACAGGTTTGACAACAAAACAACATGTAGAAGGAAAAGAAGAACATCATGGACTCATGGCTTCAACCCTAAACCACTGATTTAGGTCAAGAAGCAATGGTGGGTTTTCTGCTGCTGCAGCATCAGTCCAGATGGGAAAATAAAGGGCAATTTCCTACGACTAAGCATGTATTATGAAATATTCCGAGTGAAGCATGTAGCAGTTCAGCAATCCTATGGAAATTTCAGTTTCACTGAGAACAAGGATGATAATGGAACCTTTAACAAAGTTGTGAAAGACTGATACTTTCTTGCAGGCACAGTATGCAATCATCCAATGTACTGGGGTGATTTCTGCTTCAGATATCTGACTGACCATTTAACTGAATTCAAGAAGGGAAGATTGATTTAGTGGCTTACCTTTGTAAAGCTTTCAGTTCATCATCTCTGAAGATCTAATGATGAAATTTCTTTTTTACAGACTTTCTGGTGGGGCACAAAGTGCATCCTAACAATTACATTCAACCAACTGCCTCACTCTTTGGGGACATAAACAAGCAATCTTGAGGAGCTCAGCCAATCACCTGGGAGGCTTGTGCTTGAATGGAGTAGGCAATAAGGCTACTTTATTTTGTAGCTCAGAGACCTAGGTCCATGATCCTCAGTTTTGAGTCAGAGTCCAAGATCTACCACTGCACTGTTCCAGCATCATCAACCAAGGATGCAATCAGGTGCAGTTTATTTGAATCACAGAAGCAAAGTTCTTGATTCCACCAAAATTTATTGAATTGTTCATGAGTTTTTCTTTTTCCCTTTTAGCTCAGAAGAAAATTCTCTGAACAATTCTCCAGAGCTTACTTTTTTCTCAGAAGTCAGTATCACTTACTTTATGCTGTTCATCTATCATCTCTTGCATGATTATTCTTAACTACAAATTCTGATTTTTCTTTTATGATCAAACAACTATTCTGTTTTTATTTTCTCAAAGGAAAATAAATCTGTCATCATATATTCATCTTTTTTTTTCTCTCTTTTTCTTTGTCCTGAACTAATTGCTTTTTTTTTAGGCTAAATCTTTTGGCCCTAACCATCACTGGAAAAGAACAAGAGGGACATGAGGAAAGAGATGGGGTCTGAGCTCCATCTGAGATAAAGATGACACCTCTTGATTGATCCATAAAGCACATCCACTAAATATTGTCCAAGTGGGCCAAATCTTTTATTAGTAGACTATGAACCAACTAAAGCTTTGTTTTGGTCTCTAAAGAAGAAGGCAAGCGGGGAACCCCAAAAGGGTGCATTGGGACTATAGAGAACAGTATCATAAGTTTTGGCTGCTTCTTTCTTCAACGCTGCAAGCCATGCGCTGCCGCCACCGTTTGCTTAGGAAATGAGGCATTGGAAGCGCACAGTGCACAGGCTTAGTCAATGCTTCAGAGGCAGACATCAGCTATTTGCACAATAGATAACAACAAATGATAAGGAGATGTGAACAACTCCAAAGTCCACTCTCGAGACATATCAATAATCCATGGTGTGGTGGGGTTGTGTCCTTGGGATGTGACAGGTGGGTAGTCCTCCAAGTATATAAAGTTTTGACAGACAAATTTGATGCACTGTGCACCCCTCTCTCCATGCATGCATTGATGAGGGAAAAATATGCTTTCGATCGAGATGTCACATTGCAGAAAGAAACTACCAGGTGGAAGTTACTTCAAGGCCATGCCAGTAGTTCTAGTGATCGTGTATTGTTCTCCATGACTAGTAATGTGATTGATTGATTCATCAACAGACCATTCTTTTCATGTGAGATCAGTGGATACTGTTCAGATGGAAGTTTACTGCAGCAAACAGAGGTAAGGCTCAGGTAATTTCCTTGTGGCATCTGATAAAGAACATGTGTAATGCTCCCACCAAAGTTTTTTACTGCAGTCATTTCAAGCAGTGACTGCATTTTTTGGGTTCTATGAGAACAAAGCCTACCTTAAACACAGCAAAATGACTATTTAAGCCACATTCATTTGTTAACATCTGAACTGCTGCTAGCAAGAGCCAAAGGAGGGGGCATTTCCCATGTCAACTTTTTGTTGCTTGAGGCTTGTGCTACTTGGCAAGAAGAAGACAATTAAGTGCCTTTGGTCAACAGGAAAAAGAAGACAAGAGAGAATCTATCTGAAAGCAGATGGAGATAGAACAGGCTATGTTAACAGAGAAGCAAATAAAAATCTCAGGGATTGACTTTTTTGTTGGTAGCAGAAAGATTTTTTTGGTTTGAATGGAAGATTGAGTGGCTGAAATCTTCCTGTGTTGACCTGGCAACATCTCCAATGTCAATGTTACAAACACACAGCCTGAATTCCACATGACTCCTCCCCAGTGAGATGGCTTCTTATCAAGCTCCTGGTCAAATTATATGACCTTTCTTTTCATAAATAGCTGTCAAAGTGTTTCAAACAAGGAAAGACACAAACCATGCATCCAAAATTGTTGTGATCATAGTTAGGTTTTTTTTTCTTCCATAGAAGTTGACAATGATTTGCTGGAATGATGGTGACCAAATTGATAATTGTGATGAGTGTGGCCCAATCCAAGCTTCTGTTTGATTTGGATATATTATATTATGGTAACAAATTTCAAAGGAAGTTTCACTTCCACATCATGATGACCCATTGAAGATCATGCTTGACCTTGTCTCATGAGCATTTGGAAATATAATTGTCTCAATCATACACTGACCATTCGTTTGTTGATGATGTTTATTAAAGACACCAGTAGCACTGTCAGACTTGTCAATTTAGGAAGGAGGTTACATGGAACTTCTGATGATTTTTTTCTCTCATGAGCAATCAATCATGTTTGGCTTTTGTTTATAGTATGCAGCTAATGGGTTATAGAAGTTTTTACAAAGAAATTGCAGTTTTTACAGTATGCTATATGGATCTCTTTTATTCTATCATTCAGTTAAAGTCTGTACTCAGTATGATGTTCAGTGATTCAACTCAATCCTTTCCCTTGTAGGAGGTAAGATGACAATGAATGGCATAAGATGTAGATAGAACTATACTAATTTGCTCCTAATGGAAGGAAACAAAAGGCCAATCCCAACATCTTGATCACAGAGTAGTTTCCATGAACAGTGATTTAGGCAGCACCACAGTAACTCAATGTAGAGAAGGTGATTGATTGACTACAGTACACATTCCATGATGGATTGGGTGATGAGAGTACTGTGGCAGTTTGATAAGTCAATGAGCATCCTATTCTTGTTGTTCTTAACACCGTAAAGATAATAAACAATGAGCTCATTTGTTTGTTTTTGCTCTTTTACTGGGAGTTGAGGAGGAGAGAGAGAGAGAGAGAGAGAGAGAGGAGAGCTGAGAGGCGTCGTCTTGGGTGGTAGAACACAATCAATGCATGCTTGTGTTGCTTGACCATTGTAGTAATGGAGCTGATGGGAGAGGTGGCCTGCCTTTAATTTGCTGCAGGGAAGGGTTGGTGAAGCTGAACAAACAGGGAGGGAGACATTAAAAGAGAAAGGGTGAGGAGGGACAGAAAGAAAGAAGAGAGAGAGAGAGAGAGAGAGAGAGAGAAAAGTAGTTGGCAGGGAGAGTGAGTGAGCGAGTTGGGTGCTGTTTTGACAAGGAAAGATCTGTTTCGACTTCTTTCTGGACTGCCTTTGAGGCCACAAGATCATTCCCGTTGATCTGTTATGTGTGCTGTGTTGCTTCTCTCTTTGGTCGAATTGTTGAGGTTTCGCTGGATCTCTGTTCCATTTGCTTGCCTTCCTCCACCTCCTTGTTCTGGTCTGAATCCAGCTCCCTTGGGTTTGGCTCTTTGGCCTCTGATCTGATTGAGGAAAAGGAAAAGGAAAAGGGGTTTTGTGTTTGGAAATCATACTTCCAACCTTTTGTTTCGCTACTCCCCCCTCTCTCTTTCCTTCGATGGATGAGGTCCGAGTCTTCTCAAAGTTGTCATCTTTGCGAGCCTTCAATGGGAGCGGCAGAGATTAGGGTTTGAATGTTGCAAAAGCAAAAGTTTACTGAATCTTTACCTTTACTTCCATTCTCTTTTCCAGCTCGATCTCGTCTGGATCATTTGGAGTTTAGTTTTTGAAAGAAAGTTCGGATCTTTACACTCTTTGAGCTCCTTCGAAGCGAGGCTTTTGATCCGAGCCTGATGGCCTTCTAGGGTTCTTGGCCGGGAGGGCTTGGATGAGCAGCATACATGCATCTCTCTCTATGGAAGCCCATCTCCCACTGCGCCGCCCTGATCTTCGACAAGAAGAGCCGGTGGCGAGGCGGCGCCGCCACCGGTGGTTCGTCGGAGGAAGGGGCCAGGCACCGGCGGCCCTCGATGCTCCGGCAGCTGCAGGAGAGCAAGCTCCGGGAAGCCCTGGAGGAGGCCTCTGAGGACGGCTCCCTGTCCAAGTCCCAGGGCATCGACCGCGAGGCCGAAGACGAGGGCTCCATCAGCCGGTCGAGATCGCTCGCCTGCCTCCGCGCCCAGCGGGAGTTCCTGCGGGCCACCGCCCCCGCCACCGAGCGCACCTTCCTCTCCGCCGATGCCATCCCCGCCCTCGAGGAGGCCTTCTCCAAGTTCGTCACCATGTACCCCGAGTACCAGTCGTCGAACAAGATCGACAGGCTGAGGTTGGACGAGTACTGCCACCTCTCCGCCGCGGGCGCCAGGGTGTGCCTCGACTACTGTGGTTTCGGCTTGTTCTCCTACCTCCAGAGCTCGGAGTCCTCGGCATTTAGCCTCTCGGAGATCACTGCCAATTTGAGCAACCATGCTCTCTATGGTGGTGCCGAGAAAGGCACCGCCGAGTACGACATCAAGACTCGGATCATGGACTACCTGAACATTCCTGAGAATGAGTACGGTCTAGTCTTCACCTTCAGTAGAGGTTCTGCTTTCAAATTGCTTGGCGAGAGCTACCCATTTCGTGCGAACAAGAAGCTGTTGACAATGTTTGACCATGAGAGCCAGTCTGTGAATTTGTTGGCCCAGAGCGCGAGGGAGAAGGGAGCCAAGATCCATAGCGCGTGGTTCAAGTGGCCGACGCTCAAGCCCTGCTCTACGGAGCTGAGGAAGCAGATCTGTGGCAAGAAGAGGAAGAAGAAGAAGAAGAAGAAGAAGGACTCGGCGACCGGGCTCTTCGTGTTCCCCGTTCAATCGAGAGTGACTGGGGCAAAGTACTCGTACCAGTGGATGGCTTTGGCCCAGCAGAATAATTGGCATGTGCTGCTTGGTGGTTTGAATGGAAGATTGAGTGGCTGAAATCTTCCTGTGTTGACCTGGCAACATCTCCAATGTCAATGTTACAAACACACAGCCTGAATTCCACATGACTCCTCCCCAGTGAGATGGCTTCTTATCAAGCTCCTGGTCAAATTATATGACCTTTCTTTTCATAAATAGCTGTCAAAGTGTTTCAAACAAGGAAAGACACAAACCATGCATCCAAAATTGTTGTGATCATAGTTAGGTTTTTTTTTCTTCCATAGAAGTTGACAATGATTTGCTGGAATGATGGTGACCAAATTGATAATTGTGATGAGTGTGGCCCAATCCAAGCTTCTGTTTGATTTGGATATATTATATTATGGTAACAAATTTCAAAGGAAGTTTCACTTCCACATCATGATGACCCATTGAAGATCATGCTTGACCTTGTCTCATGAGCATTTGGAAATATAATTGTCTCAATCATACACTGACCATTCGTTTGTTGATGATGTTTATTAAAGACACCAGTAGCACTGTCAGACTTGTCAATTTAGGAAGGAGGTTACATGGAACTTCTGATGATTTTTTTCTCTCATGAGCAATCAATCATGTTTGGCTTTTGTTTATAGTATGCAGCTAATGGGTTATAGAAGTTTTTACAAAGAAATTGCAGTTTTTACAGTATGCTATATGGATCTCTTTTATTCTATCATTCAGTTAAAGTCTGTACTCAGTATGATGTTCAGTGATTCAACTCAATCCTTTCCCTTGTAGGAGGTAAGATGACAATGAATGGCATAAGATGTAGATAGAACTATACTAATTTGCTCCTAATGGAAGGAAACAAAAGGCCAATCCCAACATCTTGATCACAGAGTAGTTTCCATGAACAGTGATTTAGGCAGCACCACAGTAACTCAATGTAGAGAAGGTGATTGATTGACTACAGTACACATTCCATGATGGATTGGGTGATGAGAGTACTGTGGCAGTTTGATAAGTCAATGAGCATCCTATTCTTGTTGTTCTTAACACCGTAAAGATAATAAACAATGAGCTCATTTGTTTGTTTTTGCTCTTTTACTGGGAGTTGAGGAGGAGAGAGAGAGAGAGAGAGAGAGAGAGCTGAGAGGCGTCGTCTTGGGTGGTAGAACACAATCAATGCATGCTTGTGTTGCTTGACCATTGTAGTAATGGAGCTGATGGGAGAGGTGGCCTGCCTTTAATTTGCTGCAGGGAAGGGTTGGTGAAGCTGAACAAACAGGGAGGAGACATTAAAGAGAAAGGGTGAGGAGGGACAGAAAGAAAGAAGAGAGAGAGAGAGAGAGAGAGAGAGAGAAAAGTAGTTGGCAGGGAGAGTGAGTGAGCGAGTTGGGTGCTGTTTTGACAAGGAAAGATCTGTTTCGACTTCTTTCTGGACTGCCTTTGAGGCCACAAGATCATTCCGTTGATCTGTTATGTGTGCTGTGTTGCTTCTCTCTTTGGTCGAATTGTTGAGGTTTCGCTGGATCTCTGTTCCATTTGCTTGCCTTCCTCCACCTCCTTGTTCTGGTCTGAATCCAGCTCCCTTGGGTTTGGCTCTTTGGCCTCTGATCTGATTGAGGAAAAGGAAAAGGAAAAGGGGTTTTGTGTTTGGAAATCATACTTCCAACCTTTTGTTTCCTTCTCCTCTCTCTTTCCTTCGATGGATGAGGTCCGAGTCTTCTCAAAGTTGTCATCTTTGCGAGCCTTCAATGGGAGCGGCAGAGATTAGGGTTTGAATGTTGCAAAAGCAAAAGTTTACTGAATCTTTACCTTTACTTCCATTCTCTTTTCCAGCTCGATCTCGTCTGGATCATTTGGAGTTTAGTTTTTGAAAGAAAGTTCGGATCTTTACACTCTTTGAGCTCCTTCGAAGCGAGGCTTTTGATCCGAGCCTGATGGCCTTCTAGGGTTCTTGGCCGGGAGGGCTTGGATGAGCAGCATACATGCATCTCTCTCTATGGAAGCCCATCTCCCACTGCGCCGCCCTGATCTTCGACAAGAAGAGCCGGTGGCGAGGCGGCGCCGCCACCGGTGGTTCGTCGGAGGAAGGGCCAGGCACCGGCGGCCTCGATGCTCCGGCAGCTGCAGGAGAGCAAGCTCCGGGAAGCCCTGGAGGAGGCCTCTGAGGACGGCTCCCTGTCCAAGTCCCAGGGCATCGACCGCGAGGCCGAAGACGAGGGCTCCATCAGCCGGTCGAGATCGCTCGCCTGCCTCCGCGCCCAGCGGGAGTTCCTCGGGCGCCAGGGAAAGGCACCGCCGAGTACGACATCAAGACTCGGATCATGGACTACCTGAACATTCCTGAGAATGAGTACGGTCTAGTCTTCACCTTCAGTAGAGGTTCTGCTTTCAAATTGCTTGGCGAGAGCTACCCATTTCGTGCGAACAAGAAGCTGTTGACAATGTTTGACCATGAGAGCCAGTCTGTGAATTTGTTGGCCCAGAGCGCGAGGGAGAAGGGAGCCAAGATCCATAGCGCGTGGTTCAAGTGGCCGACGCTCAAGCCCTGCTCTACGGAGCTGAGGAAGCAGATCTGTGGCAAGAAGAGGAAGAAGAAGAAGAAGAAGAAGAAGGACTCGGCGACCGGGCTCTTCGTGTTCGTTCAATCGAGAGTGACTGGGGCAAAGTACTCGTACCAGTGGATGGCTTTGGCCCAGCAGAATAATTGGCATGTGCTGCTTGACGCCGGGTCTCTGGGTCCCAAGAGATGGGATCTCTCTGTCTGTCGCTCCAGATTTCATCATCACATCCTTCTACCGGGTGTTTGGATTTGATCCGACAGGTTTCGGATGCCTCCTAATCAAGAAATCTGTGATGGGAAGCTTGCACAACCAGAATGGCAGTACTGGATCAGGAATGGTGAAGATTGTTCCTGTGTTTCCTCAATATCTGAGTGATTCCATAGATGGTCTTGATTTGTTGGCTGGAATCGATAACGAAGCGATCGTTGAAAGTGGTGAATCATCCATGTCCAACACTCATAGAGGATCCCTGTTGCCTGCATTCTCAGGTGCATTCACATCAGCTCAAGTAAGAGATGTGTTTGAGAGCGAGATGGATCAGGACAACAGCTCTGACCGTGATGGGGCAAGTACAATCTTTGAGGAGACAGAGAGCATCTCGGTCGGGAGGTAATGAAGAGCCCAGTTTTTAGTGAGGATGAATTATCAGACACTTCCTTCTGGATTGATTTGGGGCAGAGCCCATTTGCATCAGACCATTCAGGGCAGTTGAACAAGGTTAAGAAGTCGGGGTCTCCAATTCCGCCATCATGGTTTACCAGAAGGAAGAATAACAAAAGGGTGTCACCGAAAGTTGCATCCATGAACTCGAGGACGCCTATTGGTGATGATCATGTCCTATCTTTTGATGCAGCTGTTCTATCAGCCTCGCAAGAACTAAACCATGTAAAGGAAGACCGAGAAGAACCTTCAGATTATGGGACAAAGGATTCATGCTTCCATTATGTGAGTGAGATTAAGGAAGAATCCAAAGTAAAAGATGCAACAGGCAAACGTGCCGTCAAGTTTTCTTCCGCCAATGGAAGTAAAGCCATTAGCTCAACTTCTATTTGTGGATGCCACGCTGATTATGAGAATGGCACAACTTCTGAAATTGATCCTGAAAGCCATACTGAGTTCAAAGACAGTGCCATAAGAAGGGAAACAGAAGGTGAGTTTCGGCTGCTAGGGAGGAGGGGAGGAGATAACAGCAGGTTTATGGGTGGGAAGTTCCTGGGTATGCAAGAAAGTGAACTAGTGTCAAGTATGGATCGGAAGGTCTCTTTCAGCATGGAGGGCAACAGAACTGCACAAGTATCCTATCGTAATTCTGATGCTGGCGAAGTGTCTGGGCGTGCACTAGGTTTAGGTTATGACGATTATTATGACAATGCCATTCATGATGCTGATGACGATGATGCTCAGGAGTGGGGCAGATTGGAGCCTGAAATTATGTGCAGAAATCTTGATCATGCGAACATGATGGGTCTCAATAAAACAACTCTAAGACTACGATATCTGATCAACTGGCTTGTGACATCATTACTGCAGTTGAAATTACCAGATCCGGCTGGGGGCAGCGACGTGCCGATTGTCCAGATCTATGGTCCAAAGATTAAATACGAAAGGGGTGCAGCTGTGGCATTCAATGTGAAGGATCGTAGTGGGGCATTGATCAAGCCAGAAATCGTTCAAAAGCTGGCTGAAAAAAATGGTATCTTCCTGGGCATCGGCTTTCTTAGTCATGTAAGTGTCATGAACAATCAGAAAAATCTACATGGAGAAGGTTTAGCTGAAACTTCATTCCACCATCAGGCAAACAATCGCCAGGAGACTAAAAGTAATAGTAAGAATACCGTGATCAGGGTGGAAGTTGTTACTGCCTCGTTGGGGTTCCTCACAAACTTTGAGGATGTGTACAGGTTGTGGGCATTCGCGGCCAAGTTTTTGGATCCTTCGTTTCTCAAGAATGATAGATTGTCCACCATTGCAGAGACTTCAGAGACGTAGCACTGATGTTTGATTCCTCCAGATTTTCAAGATTGAAGTGAAACCGGCAGCCTCCTATGTGGCTCAACAAACATGAACTATCATGAGCAGCTGCGAAGGTTTGTTTAGGAGATGCAGATAATTAAAAGCACAAGATGGGAATTTAATCCTTTTCTGTATTTCTTATGCATCATCGATACTTTTGATCCAAAATAATGACAATTTGTGGTGCTCGGTTTGTTGTGCTTCACGTGAATTCATTCATTCATCTTTTTCTAGGAATCGATATTTTTGTTTGATGTAGAGTTTGCCTTTGCAATATGTATCACAAAGTTATGAACAGAGCTTCTCTATCAAATGATGTTTGTAAACCTGAAATTGGGTGGGCACAAAATTACATTTGCTATTTTGTGAGATTCTCCTTGCTTTGAGAGGAAGACAAAACAAGCAAATTTCCAAGTTTCTCTTTCTCTATTCTTATAAGCTCTGTGTCATATCTGCAAGTGTTGCTTTTTGTTCATTGTTTTGATAAAGCTTTTGATTGAAGCAAACGTTAGTCACAAGTGTTCCTTAATGAGCTCAGTTTCCTGTTGGCTATGTGGAACTAACAGATGCTTTTGTATGTCTCTCAAATTTGCTAAGATTATGGTGAGCTGTATTGGTTTTCTTTCATTTGGCCTAAAATGTAGTAATACCAACTGCATTACTTGTATTGATATCAATCATGAAGAAGTAAGCTGGCTTGTGGAGTTTCCACAGAAGTTTTGATATGTCCTCTTCCATGAGACAAAAAGTGAGAATTGATAGAATGATAAAGATGCTTGTTGTTGTATTTCCAAATCTCTTTTCCTATTGAAATATACTTCCAACATATTGATTTTGTTTTGTTTGGCCCACACTTGTTTTGCCAAAACACATGTATGTGATGAGGTGGATGTTTGTGGGTGGATTGCTACCTCATTTGACAGGTAAACCTGAAGGATTTTGAGATGAGATTTTCTTACCTTACTGCAAGCTTTTACCAAAATGGCTAAGAATTGTGTTGCTGATCCTGACATTTTGTCCATCATCAATAGCATATTATTCAAGAAAAGCCTTTAACTGTACTTTGTATATGGCAGACTAATCTTGCCATTTCCACCATGTTCATGCTGATATTGAGGCTCTCTCTCTCTCTCTCTCTCTCTCTCTCTGATGACCTGAAAGAGATCAATTACCATGTACTATTAAGTTGCAATCTTTACTATGCAAGAAAAAGAGTGAAAAGAATATGTTCACCAAAATCTGCAGAAAAAGCATATGTGCAGATCTTACTAGTGAACAAAGAGTTATCCTTGAGGCTGTTTACATCACAATAAAAATCGCTATCATTACCATGCATTTAACTCTTATTAATAGTACCTATTGAACATTCAAGGGAAGAAAACATTATAAGTTATTAATGACAAGCAGCACAAATACAAATGTAATCATCGAAAAAGGCAATGCTACAGTTCTTGAATACTTGAACGTTTGTGTTACAGGACAAGGGTGATCAACAGGTCAAACTTCCAAACAAATGTTCCAATTATGATATGTTGTTGGGTAGTGCCAGATAACAACAAATAGAGAAAGAAATCCAACAATGTAATATACTCGAGTACAAACTGCCAATGATCATTATTAATGGACCTAATCCACTTCAAACAGTTTTTAACCGTAATACCTGAAGCTTTCTGATGCATATTACTCATATGGGACAGTCTCTAAGTACACTATAATAAAGAGATAATTGAATTAGATAAGTGAATCCATCACACCAGATTAGGAAAAAGAGTTTTTAAGGAGCTCAGTCCATGCTTGGGACCATAAGAGATTAACAACTTTTGCATCAGGACCCCCACAGTTTAACCAGACATGTAACACTCAGACCAATATTTAACATACTATTAACTTGAATTTTCCAGATGACCAACAGAGTATTCTGTTTGGGGATTGCAATATCACCTTGAAGCAGCCAAGAATAGAGTTTCAATAAAGAAATGACATGTTAGTGGCTCATGCAAAAAGTCATCTTAAAGGCAATTTGGTAAACACCCTGTGAAGAAAAAAAGGCATAATCTAGGTGTCATCTCAAAAGGTGTAGGAAGCATCCAGGAAGAGACAAAGTTAATCTCTGTATTAGTAGATAATGTGGAAAACCTTTGGTAGGCAAACAAATTGTACAGGAATTGATGAATCATGTAAAAGTTCTCCTTTTTGAGTCCTTTAACATTCAAAACAGAGTCAGAAGAAACTCTGCATATGTATGCATCCCAATCAGGAAAAGAAAAGGGTTGCCTGCCTCCTTAAACATCAAAAATTTCAGAGATAAAGGTATTTGATTGATTTTAGTAAAACATAGTTTATACACAACATGATAGTTTTTTTTTTTTTTCTCTTTCCTTCGGAATAAATCGCCTAACAATTAATTCACTTCGCAAAGATCAACTGGGAATAGAGGAAAAATATACATCATCCCAGACAGTGATGCCCATCGAACGACGCCCTGCGTCTTGCACAAGCCATCTTTCCCAATTTCTCCTATCAAATACCAATTCCAATTTCCTTATATCGACCAATACTCAAATTCTAAAGAAAAAAATAGAAACTTGCACAATTAACCACGGTATCTATCATACAATCGACAAACAGAGAAGAAAGGGTTTCATATTTTGGGAGAACTTCGCATGCCTTACAGTGATCCTGACGAGTCCACACGAGGAGAGGTAACCAAGCTGTGGAGCCAAAGGAAGGACTGCGGGCGTCCTGTTTCTCTCAGATGGACGCACCTCCGGGATCGATAGAGCAGAGAAGGAAGAGGGAAAAGAATGGAGGGCTTTTAGGTTTATGGATGTACCGGGGAATGGCGCAGGCGGGGGGCTGCCGGAGCAGATCGAGAGGGGGGCGATGTATACGCGCCAATCCATTTGGAGGCAGAGGGCGGTATCGCGTTTGATCGGGACGACGAGACATGGGCTTGCGTATGTTTGCAAGGGACCGGCCCACGGGCCTCTTACTTGAAATCAATTTGTTCGCACGAATCATAAAGCGCCGATTACGGTTCGAATCAGAAAGCGCCATGGCGGAGTGCGATAATACTCATCCCCCTTTCACCATCACCATCTCGCTGTCGTTCCTCATTAAAGACATCGGACGTCACTCTATACGTATATAACATGGATCGATGCTGCTTTTACTACTGAACGAGACGTTCTAAGGCATAGTTTTGATCGTCGCCATCTCTCTATACTTCAACCGGGAGATGGTCGACAGCTTGACTCGGTGCTAAAACCCAGAAAGAGAAACGAGAACGAGATTCCCCAGGCCTTTGATGGAGCACGTAAGAACCCTAACGCGACAGCTTTGGGGATGGAATGCGACTGTTTGGTGAGAATAGAGATGTGGAGGTTGGATTTACATGCATTGGGACGAACAAAGAGAAAAATGCTTCCGACTGTGGAAGAATATAATGTGGCATGAGTTCTTACATGGATGCGTTTGCTGATGGAAGTGCAGTGATGTCTCTTGCAACCAAAGAACAGACAAGGCCATGGAGATCAGTGATAGAACGAAGAAAAAGGTAGAACTTTCCAATTATTTCCGCCAATAATCTATTCACCACTATCATTTGAATGACCGTACCATGTAGTTCTTGAGTTTGGTCTTCTACTGTCTTCTGCTTCAATTCCGAGGTGAGTTACAGGTTCGGCTTCATGTGGCAAAGCCTCTAAAGTTGCGAATTATTTCTTGCAATCTAATTTATCACATCAGAAAGATCGAACACATCAATTACTTGGCAGCAAATTTTGATCTGATACAGATGGACTGAAACTTGGACGTGATTCAGTTATAAGTCCAAAACCTACTTGTCTGCTAACGTAAACCAAATGTTCTTGGGACTTCACCCAGCTAAAATCTCCATTAGGCTCAGATCACATCCACCGATGCTGTATGGGTTTCCGTACACGACGAAGGTGCAACATTTATAGTTCTCATGCACCGATATTAATCGACTCAACCCCAAATCCAACATGCATCCGCAGCTACAAGAACACTGGTACCTCTGCAAGCGTTGGAGGTTCCCCTACAGATTAATAACACTGCTCCAACCTTCGAGGCGACAGATTGGCATGGACACGAACGCATGTTCCCTTGTTTTCACCCTTGCGTAAAGAAGAATGGAGACTTGTAAGGCAGCAGAAGAATAGTCGTTGTGTAGCCTGTTCTTTTCGTTCCTAGCTAGGGTTTGTGACTTCAAATGAAGTTTCTGGCCATAGATTTGTGTGAAGACTTGACAGGGCTAAGTTGAAGCAGGTAAAAAGGTTGGGCTCCCTTTGATAGGAGAGAAAAGATAAAAGGTTGGGGTGGTGTGAAAAGGTGGCAAGCTTTTGAGCTCAATTATTGAGTTCTTGATGTGGGGTTTGACTGAAGCATATTATTGCTGCTAAAGAACCTCCATGGTTGCACGTAGCTGTGTGTGCACAATACTCGGTGGTCTGCTTGATGCCGATCGACAACTCAGCAAGTCATGAACGAGAGAGAATAGAGTGAGTTCAGCATACCACACACACAGTTGGAGTGGCTCGATGCCACTTGACATATAAATAGATGAAGAACTATATGATACATACACCCCATATATATATATGTGTGTGTATGTATGAAATGATTTAAACATCGTGGCAGCATACTTTTCCTTTTTCATGTAAAAGCAGAGGAAAAGGGATCTTTTAATTTTTTCTGGTTTTCTCCATGTGACCAAACTTTCCAGAGAGACAAAAAGCTGAGAGGACAAAAAAGTTGAAGGAGTACAATGCATGGTGGCCTTGACACAAGCTGTGGGCACAAAGGTGATTGAAATCAGTGGGAGGGCTGAAGCCATGAAGAAGATGCTTCGATGGGGCTGCAAAAAGCTCCTCTATTGCCTGACAAATCACACAGAACCGATTCAGATCTCTCCCGATAAGATGAGAGTTACCGAGTTCTTCAACCCATTCACATCACATGACCAAGATTTAGCAGTGTTGCAACTCTTAAATCCGTAGCACCACTCGAGAAAAGCTGTTCTTCCTATTGACCTCTCATCATGCAAGCAAAGATACCCCCACACATCAACGATGAGTGTGAGTGATCCAGGTTAGGATAAGATTGGAATAGATCAGTTAATACGATAGTTTATATTTTACATTCTCACTTCCGATCCCTTCTCCCGATAAATGGTCATAAACATAATTGATATAGACAAAGTTGCCTCGGCCACCACCTTCCTTGTGAATTGCACTTGACCGATTAAATGGTCACGTCCCTCCATGAAAGGAAAGTAAAAAAAAAAAGAAGAAGAACAAGAACAAGAATAAGCTATTTTTATACTGCTACATGATCTAAAACCGAAGGACGTAATAGCCATGCAATAATAGAAGTCGTATGGCCCGAGGAGATCACCGTGTCTAGCGCTGACCACAGCTTCGAAATCCAGTAACAAATGGTCAACCGTCTCTTACTTTAATCCCCACCGCTGTGCTCAAATGCTTCTTCCTCCTTGTTTTTACCCGTCCACTAGAAGAATGGAATAAAACAATCGTACAATACTGTCTACTTCGAGCTTACATGCATGCAGGTGACACTTTGGATTAGTATTTAATGCCTCATCCTTATTAATCCAGTAGCTCGAGGTTTGATCCCTCTATTTTATGCATCAAACAGTGAAACTACAATTCTAGTCAAAACCTCACATCGATTAGGCTCATAAAAAAAATGGAGAATGACTCGAACAATCGTTTGTATTACTATCAGCCAAGTTTCTATTACACTAGAGAACAAGAGATAGGGAGAGTGAGAGTGTGTGTATTATACTCGGTGTCACGTGTGAGGGGCACGGTAGCCTCGAGGGGCTCGAGAATATTTAGACAGGAAGAGGGAATACAGGGAAGGCGGAGGAGACGACAAATGCTAGCCGTCGAGGGTTGCAGCGTAGGGTCCAGATCGGCCAAGTCCCATGCACGTAGAGCGCAGCTCCGCTGTCGCCGGCCATCCCTGCAACCCCGCGCCAACCAATGGCGAGAGAAGGATGAGCTGCGAGGCTATTAGTTCTTCCCCTCTGATTGGGCGATACCTCATCACCACGCGTGCAGCGTGTGCACGTCCGATCGCCATGGCAATGACATGGCACCTGTGTACACTTGGCCTTTACTGTGAACCATTTTGGAGCATCTCTACGATCGATCCCATGGAATCACTTTGTTCGTCTTGAGCTGATCACTATGGGTGCAACTGCTGCTGTTCTTTTCAGCTTAATAGCATTCTCTGCGCAAGTTTCGATATCAGCAAGTCAAAGTAGATCGGCAATCTGTAGTGGATTGGATCGACTGGTGATGGTTCGATTAGTCTTCTACATGCAAAGAAATGCTGACAGTAACTGAGCCTACTTCTATTGTTAGGCTGGGATGTGATGAGGAACCGAATCTTAAAGCATGCCAGTCTCGTCTTCTTCCTTTTAGTTTGACTGGTTGGCTTAATGGCAGTTTCCCAATCCCTTTTGCCAGAGGCCAATTCAGGCACGTCTCAAGAGGCATAATGGGTAAGTTAGGTCTCAGTCTGATGATGTCAAATGACTACTACTCCTATTCTTCTCAAAATCCAAGGCTCTCTCTCTCTCTCTCTCTCTCTCTCTCTGTGTGTGTGTACCCATTTCGATCTGTTACCTGCACCATCCTTCCCTTCCTTTTCATGGAAGAGGAAAGATATCTTACAGTCTCTCACTAGGTATTATACCTCTGCTTGCTTAAAATATGTACTGTTCTCCTTTGCTCTAGGGTTCAGTCTCTTTGCATTTGATGCCTTGTTGACTAGCTATCTGCAGGACCTGCAATTCCTTCACATCTTGCTGCCATTCTCCAGCATTAATTATCCTCTCGCTAGTCTCTGCACTTTTGCCTCTTCACTCTCTCTCTCTCTATCCTCTTTATAGTTTATACTCTCTCAGCATAACACCCTCGGGAATCATAACCCACTCATGACCTAATCACTGAAACACTTCTATTTTTCTCAGCACTTCCTTTCCTCTCCACTTTTCATCCCTCGGTAATATACCTGTCCAAAGACCTCTCGTCCTTCCAAAAGCTTTTCAACAAACCTCCACTCTCAGCCTGCCGACCTTGGCGATCTTCATCTTCCCCCATCCGATCCATTGAGCTCAAATGGCAACCGTCTTCCCTGACCTCTCACTCCACATCAGCCCACCGTCGATCTCTGTAGACGGAGCCTCGGCCATGGGGGTTTTCTTTGGGGATCATAACAGTTCGGCACCACCGACGAACTCCGGTAGCAGCGAGAGCAACATGAGCCTTGATCAAGCCTTCTTGAACCGTGACCGAGGACGGGAGCCTGGCCACGCCGAGCCGACGCTGAGCCTGGGGCTGGAAGCCCCGGCGTCTAGTCTCACCAATCACCATGACTGCCACCACCACCACCTTCATCACCCTCAGATCTATGGATTCAAGCGGCATCAGCGACCCACCCGTGGAGGGAAGAAAAGCCTCAGGGCTCCGAGAATGAGGTGGACTACCACCCTCCACGCCCACTTTGTTCATGCGGTGGAGCTCCTCGGTGGCCACGAGAGTAAGCATGGCAACTCGAGTGTTCTCACTGTGGCACACGGCAACCGTTCTTTGTTGTGTTTAGGAGTCATATTCTTATGATCCTTCTTGGCAGGAGCTACACCGAAATCAGTTCTGGAGCTGATGAACGTGAAGGATCTGACACTAGCTCATGTAAAGAGCCATCTGCAGGTATGGAAAAGGAGATCAAAAACATGTATTTGTCTTCTTCTCATGAACCGAAACAAACCCAAGAGCTTGGTGGTAACCTCTCCTCTCTCTCCTGCACAAGCCCTGATGATGAGAGTAGGGTTAGGGTACTGTGTTGGGTTAACAACATGCACCCAAGTACAAAGGACAAAACGGCATCTACTTCTAATCTTTTTCCTCTAGTTTAATTTGGTTACATGTTAATATTCATGTGGACGCTGCTGCAGATGTATAGAACCGTGAAGAGCACTGACAGAGGAGCGGCAGGTACTTGAGTTTTCTTTCCTTCGCTTCCACAATACATGTCTTTGGTGTTTGTTCTGTCACACAGTCATCTCACTGGTGGCCGGGTTGGCCTTTCCTTGCTTGAATTATTAGTCTGTTGTTTCATGAAGTACAACCATTTGGATCTTAGTGGTAGATGAAATGGTTTGCTGCTGCAGCACAAGGTCAGGCAGGCATGGGCTTCAACCAGAGGACAGGGTTGGAGGAAGTGGAGGGAGACCTACCGAGTGGTAAAGCTGGGGATGACATTACCCCTTGTTATGATTTCCCCATCACACCAACCCCTGCAACACCACTGCTCAAGTCCTCTAGGTCTGTGAACTACTCCATCCATCTCCTCCTCACTGAATCATGCATTCAAAATGCTTCTTGCTTGATATGGTTGGTTAATACAATTAGCATGATGTTGGCATCATGTTCAGATGGGTTTTTTTTTTTTTTTGCATATTAATGCCGATGAGTATTCATTCTTCTGTCCATTTTCTGGTCTTGAAATCTGCCAAAAGTTTGATGTTTCAAAGAAGAAACAAAATGGCCTCAAATAATATTTAAGACTGATCAGTACTGTAATCTAAATGTATTATTCTATACAACCTGAAACAAAAATGCCTAATGAATGAAGATAGCATTCTCTATCCAACATAAGAAGCTCGAAAGACGACCTACCCTATTCGGAATGAAAGTTGCTTCAGAAGTTTTCTCGGATAACAAAAAGAAATGTCAGATGAAGAAGAAAAGAAAAAGGTTGACTTCAGAAGAAGAAGAAGAAGAAGAAGAAGAGTGAGATCAAAAGGGAGGATGGCCTTTAGCAAACAGAAATAGGGTGATGCTACATAAGTTTCTTTTACATCTAGGAATCTGTGATCTTGTCGCATAGAGAAACTTAGGGAAGAGGAAGAAGAGGATCCCAAGAATTGCCACAGAGGAGATGATAAGGGTTATTGTACATTGTGTCATACATCCAGTAATCTAATCCTTCTAAAACAGTCAACAGTTCATACTTTGCTGCCTTAGACCTAAGTTACCAGAGAAATCAAAAGCATTCTCAAATAAGTTCTCCTTTTTCCTACAAAAATAAAATTAGAGTAATCAGTCATTTCTATTACAATTTTCAAAAGAAAAAAGGCAAACTTATTGCCCTTTTGGCTTAGTTATGATAGTTTTTTCTTTTGTGGGGGGACAGCAAGATAGTTGAGCATATATATGTTATAAAGATCAAGGAGAAACTTCTTGACAACTTTGCTTTAATATTTCCTGAAAGTTTCAAGATAAACACATAATGAATGAAAAGTAAATGTTATTACAGACTCCATGAACTATTTAACTCTGCCACATGAAGAAGAGATAAAGCTAGAAGAGGGCCCACTTTCCTGTGTCTCCATTGATGGAAGCTGAGAAGAGAACAGTAATGTTAACATATATGAGGACCAACAGGAAGGTTGATCGAAGTCCTCTTAGGATGCTTAGCTATCTCTGTCCCATTAACTTTGAACGCCGAAAGGTCATAGCTACAAACAATGACAAAAGACAAGCCAATATTTCGGTTTCTTTCCGAACTGGTGATGCAGCTTGAGCAGTGAAAACTGTGCATAATAGTGTTGTTGAAGATTGGATATTCTCATCAAACATTGGCACCTACGAAGATCTTCTTCTCTAAGTTGCCGATTTCTATTTCCATCTTTGCGTGTGCAGAGAGCTTCATCCATCCACGGCTGGGCGTGCTTGGAATCCATCGAACAAACACAACTCCTCATCATATCCCTACTTCAGAAATGATAATTTGCTTAGCAATGACAGTCAGGTTTGTGGACAACATTTTCCAATTGTTTGTTTTGTACTGACTTTACTCTAGTTAAGCATACTACTGTTCATTGATGTTTCAGTAGGCATCACAAATGCATCCTCGAATAGGTGATACAGCATGCGCTTTGTAGTCTCAAATCAATAGCAGTGGATGATGGAGACACAGAGTTATTTGCCAATATATCATTGTGTTGATCTTTCTCCAGTAAGATAATTGGATCCTTCATCTCCATCAACAGGTACTGGGGGAAGATCTTCTACTCACTCGGTCGCAGGTAGTGGTTCCAAATGTTGAGCTGATCTCCACGCCTACTGCACACACTGATCTCAGAGCTTTCTCCAAGCTGCCTGACCTTGAGATAGGTGATGCTCAATTAGTCTGGTGATCATGTCGAACCAAAGCTGAAGAAGAAGAAACCCATCAAGATTTTGAAAGATGCCTTCTAGGTTTTCCCAAGTCTTGCTTAGAAATCCATCCATAGACAAGCATACTTGGGGAGTTGCAGTGTCAGTCAGTGTACATGTAGAAGCATCTTGTTCTTCTGAGAGAATCTTGCTCGAATTCAAGTCACTGTGTATGCTTTTGAATTGACTGAAGCTTGTCGGAAAAAATCATATTTTTAGAGAGCTAAGTTTAAAAGATCAGCCTAGCAGACAAAGATAAAAGGTCAAAAAAAAAAAAAGAATGAAAAATATTCTTTGAATATTTTATAATTAAAAAAATATATTTTTCCAATCACTTGTGATTAGGAACTCAACTATACCAATATCATAGGACTTCTTCTTTCCCACCACTATACTACTCATATTGAGATTTCCTAATTTGACCATCAGAAAAAAAATATCTATCTATCTATATATATATATATATATATATATATATATATATAAGACATATGACATCAACTAAAAAATATATATATATTGAGAAGCACAAATGTTTATCTAAAGAAAAAGTCCAAACAAATATCTCCTAGAAAATGCTACAGATATTTGATCCCAATGGCTTTCACCTATGCACACATCACCATCAGTCATATAGATCATTTCTAAAACATGTCATAGTCTCGAGAAATTGACAAAACCATATTAGAATATTATTATTGCTCACATGTTCAGAAAGAGTTGAGGAATGGAGATACTTCATTTAATAATTAAAATTATAATTCTTTTTAAATAAAAGACTTGTCGACGTCTAAATTATTGATCCAAAATATCTAAAATCAAATAATACGTTTACCTAATCTTATACCTTTCTCTCGTTTTTAGGATCAAACTAAAATGAGATGTCACAATCGATCTAATATATAATTTAGAATCCACACTAGTAAAGTACATGTCTCTAGTGGCATGCATAGTACTAAGTTCACTCCAATATCATTTATCATATGATAAAATAAATAAATAAATAAATATTTATTAAAAATTTAGGTCTCTCTCTCTCTCTCTCTCTATATATATATATATATATATATGCCCATCATAAATCCAATAAGGCTTAGAAAACATCGCCGGACTCGGCTACTCTGCGACAAAATGGATAAGAAGAGACGACCGCGAAGTTGGACCGCTACCAAAACCGTGTGTGACTACTCCCCGTTTCCTCGAATCCTCTTCCGTGTTCCTTCGCTTCTTCTTCAAGGCTCCATCTATATATAGTTCCACAGTGCTCTGCTCCGTTTCACAGAAACCTGCAGTTCTTGAAGCAAAAGCATTCTGAAAAGAAGAGGGAGAGATGTCAGGCTTTGTCGGAGTATGGATGGGTGTGATTGCCAAGCTCGGGATAGAGCAGCAGACCACAGCCAGCTGCAGCTTCATGAGGCGAGAGGAAGACGAAGATAAGGGGAGAGAGAAGTCGCTTTCAGTGAAGAAGAAGAAGGAAGCTGTGCAGGAGAAGAAGATTAGAGTGAGCCTGTCGGAAGCCACTGTGTGCATGCTCATGGATCGGTTCGCTCCCAGTTGATCTGCCTTCCTTGGAACTCTGTATCACCACCCTATGTGTATTGCGTATTTGAATGATCACTGTACGTAAATGATCTAAATCCAACCGAGTTTTCTGCTCTCTTTTCTCTTGTGATTGAGAGAGAACAAATCCGGTAATTCCATTCAATCGACGCCTGATTGCTTAATAAGTGGAATGACATGCCCGCAAGTAATAATTTTGCTCTCTTCTCTCCTGTGAGAATAGAGACCTTTTGTCTGATCCAGAAGAAATGTAAACTGATGAATGACATCATGAGAGATCAACAAATGCTTGTCCGAGAAGCTTACTCAAGTCTTTCTGCATTGCACAATCTACTGATGTACAAGTAAGTCATCGTCAAAATTCTTGAAACATGTAATCTGTCCCTCCTACAATGAACTATATTACAAACAATGGATACATACAATGGATGACAACATAGATGGAGGCAAAATGAAAGGGAAAGCCTATACATTTACATCTGTGTTCACAGGAAATGTCAGTAAGAAAAGAAACTTGGTTCTGTGTTATACATCGACTCGACCGAGTCACACATCGACCATTCTTCATCCCACTTGATTATCTCACTTGCATATCGAATTGCTGCATCGACGGAATCCGAATCCAACCCATTTGCCCGTGTAACGAAGAGTCTTCTACCCGTAATAGACAGGAATAACCTCTTGAATTTCACAGCAACATACTGAAATGCTTGCTCAGCCCTGGTGGACTCGATGTTGGTTCCTTGGTTGTTCCTGCTATTATTACGTGGATGATGGCTTACTACAGGATCGAAGTCGTCGAACCATTTGCACAAGGTTAGAGGAGCTGTGTCTATCTTCTGTTCAAGCAAATCGAACTTACTGAGCATCAAAAGAAAATTTATCTGTTCGAAAGCCCTGGCAATGATCTCAAAGAGCCTTTTGTTCTCCATCATCTTGTTCAATACCACCCCGTTCAAATCTTCACCGTACTCGTCGTAGTCAGTCAGAGAGATGCAGAAAATGACTATCCGGACATCTTCAAACAAGTGGAGCCATCTGCAGTTCTCTCCAAGGCCTTTGTTCTGAACTCTGATGAGCTGGTACCTGCAGCACATGAAAAGTTAAGTTTTCAGAAAATGGACTAATAACAAGAAGAAAGATCCTATCATCAACATTGCATCATTCTTTTGAGTGGGCTCAAGCTTCTTGTCATTTAAATGGAAAAAACTCAGTGAATCATTCATTATATGCTGCTCTGTCATAAATCCACAAAGATATTGCTTCTTGAGAACCATTGAGGATTTGGTCAAGATGATACAGAATACAAAAAGAAATATCAGCATGGAAACTAGCTGATGCAGAATAGCGTTATCTTCATAAGGTGAGGTGTTCAACCGTATGAAAATCTAGAATATGCATTTCCCTTTACCTTCTCTTACCTATTCCATGGCAACTAATTTTAAATTTCTCCAAATTTCTCCAACATATTACATCATCAAATCAAATTACTGCAGATACACCATTGACCAACCTTGACGATGTTTCCTGATGATCATGGTCATTAATACTAATTCCAGCACAAGGCAACTGTGGAAAATGGAAGTCCACGCATGCTAGTCCATTGGAAGAAGTTATTCCATCAGCATAAAGTATATCCATATCAGATGGCTCATACTCAACTCTGGATATATCAACAACCTGAAGAATTATCAATAACATAATCAGTATCAACTTCTAACCATGGAATAAAAGTTTTTTAAGTGTGTTCGCAACCACAGTTTCATCATATCAGTCATAAAAAGGTGATGTTGAATTTGCATATTCTTATTTTAATGTTAATTTGGAGAAAAGCGAAGCTCTACAGCTTTTCAATTTTGTTTAAGGGGTCATGGTTTGAGAGCACTACCCAAAAGTCCTGCTTCCGCTGTCGATTCAACCACAAGTCAAAGGTGAAGGGAGTAACTTAGGTATCTCCACATGTGCACCTCATAAAATTTAACTTAGTTATTCAAAAAGCTTCTTTCTGGTTTAAAAAAGTAAATTTCTTCAATTCTCCGAGTGTTTTAATATGGCTGCTTGCATTTCTCTTTATCCTGTGTCAACAACGGGAGATATAATTGTTCACATTTCAGAATTGAGCTTATGTTTCTCTATCTTGTCTATGGCAAAAAAAAAATTCATTGTACCTATATCACATGTGCAAAGGGTTTCTAGAGCTTTTGTTTATTAATCCTTATTAATATAAAAGATCAAAGATCCCCAGCGTACCTAAGAATTCAAACGGTTCTCAATCTATATAGTGATGGATAGATTCTGTTCATCATTGTGCTTCCAATAGAACACCACTGCTCTCCTTACACCCCATTCGCTCCATTGACTTAAAAATCCTAGTATTTAAATTTCAATACTTGAATCAGACAAACCATCCTACCCTATAGTTGCCTACTTGAACACCAAAACAGTTATCAACTGATGATGCAGGTTTTGCTAGATCACCACCAAAATCAATAAAGCATTCTTATGCATTCCCAAAGCACTAGTTAAATAACCACTACCACAAATTCAAAGTCCATCTCCTTGGTTAATTTCATTTCAGTAGTCAATTCTATCCTGTATTTTGCCACGCAGAGCTTTTCAAAGTACCTTTACTCTCACATACTATGCCAACATAACCATATTTGAAGGAGTCCATTCTATCTGATCATAATAGAGATGAACAGTCATTTTTGAATGTTTGGTGTAAGAACTCCAGACTACATGAACTGGAGTTGCAAAATAACAGAAAAAGAGATACTGAAAGAGAACGTTACCCGTTCTAAGAAGTAACTGGCAATACTAGGGATTGGTTGAAGTTCACTTCTGCGCTTGTATGTAGCTTGAATAGCAGAATCATGCCACAGCTCCTCTACTAGTGGGGCATATTCCCGAGTAGCAGCTGGAAAAATATCTTCAAGGTTGCCAGAAGCCATAACTTTAAGAAGCCAATCAGAAAATGCTTTCAGCCGTGGATTGATGGAGTACTCTGTCACAATCTTCTCTTTGTCTAATTCTGCATCTCCTGCTTTCAACAAATTGAATTAAACAGTTTAATTATTATATATACTCCTGCTTTTCATAGAATTATAGACTTAGAATTTGAATTCTATTATATCAAACTGCCAATAAAAAAGGACCACAAAGTAGTTTGACTAAGAGTATACATCAACACCAAACAAATAAAAATCCATGTAAAACCTAAACCTTATATTATGATAAACCAAAGGATTATATCATTCTATTCAATATCATCCGAGGATGTAAAATAATTGCACATTTTGACATAATGCCAACAAAAAGGAATTAGAAAAGAATACATGGCAAAAACTTTATGGGAGTTATTAAATCAGATTTAATTACTGAAAGATCCAGGTAATGCGTGAGACATAAATTTACAAAAGAAACTTAAACAAACAAAGTAAGAATTACAATGAAACTGTAAATTGGCTTGTCAATCAAGGATGCTGTAATCAGGTGGAAAAAGATATTTGTTCTGGGAATTTTACATTTAACCCCATGGTTATAGCTTGTTATATGGTCAACCTCTGAAACTAATTTACAACCACCTGTCTTATTTATCCCAAAACAAAATTAGCATTTACAATGAAATTAAATGTTTCGTTCAAATAAGTCCACTTGTAAAGAATTATACCATTCTATTCAATATCATCCAAGGATGTAAAGAATTGCACATTTTAACATAATGCCAACAAAAAGGAATTAGAAAAGAATATATGGCAAAAACTTTATGGGAGTTATTAAATCAGAATTAATTACTGAAAGATCCAGGTAATGCGTGAGAGATAAATTTATAAAAGAAACCTAAAACAAAGAAGTAAGAATTATAATGAAACTGTAAATTGGCTTGTGAATAAAGGATGTTGTAATCAGGTGGAAAAAGATATTTGTTCCGGGAATTTTAGATTTAACCCCATGGTTATAGCTTGTTATATGGTCAACCTCTGAAACTAATTTA
Organism: Ensete glaucum; assembly: GCA_021527575.1. Taxonomy (NCBI): domain Eukaryota; kingdom Viridiplantae; phylum Streptophyta; class Magnoliopsida; order Zingiberales; family Musaceae; genus Ensete; species Ensete glaucum. Next base: position 48,500,531 of record CM038552.1, read on the forward strand.
CAACCACCTGTCTTATTTATCCCAAAACACAATTATCATTTACAATGAAATTAAATGTTACATTCAAATTAGTGCACTTGTAAAACCAAACTTGACGACCACACTACCAGAGCTCATGGCCTCAGTTGGATTTATCCCATAATGCATCAGAGAATAGAGTCATACCTCAGACACCCTCACAAAGGCTGAGATGAGGGCAAGTGATATTCAAACACAATAAGCCAAGTGAAATTCAAATATTCTTTGAACCAATATAATGCAACCTAAGATTATTCTGTAAGCAACTTCCACAAACTTTAAAGAACAATGTGGCAGAACTTGACTAGCATTTAACTAATATGTTACCCTCTCGGCACAAAGTTCTGTATCCCATATCTGGAGTAATTAAATTTCAAAATCTTCAGTATTCATTTCTACAAAGATTTCTTGAATATAAAATGTTCAACTTCGCTCAGAATTTCCCCAACAGCCCTCCGCAGCAGTGATTTTCTCAGTTTCGATACCCATACAAATCACGAGTTGGATTGCTATTGTATGCTAATATCATTGTTATCCTGGTCATTGCAGGCCAATGAAACAAAAGAAAACAAATACAAAAAGCAGAGAAATAGTTTTCAGAAAAAAAAAATATCTTAAACTTTTTCATCATTTCCCCAAGTGGCTTACAGCACAGTCTCCTTCGGTGCTGTTAGTGAACAGGGTGAACAGGGAGTTAGGATTCTAAATTCATGATTGATTTAGATTGAAATCCAGTTGGTGTCATTCAGTACGTGCTCCACAGCATATGCCACTCAAAACTGCAACATTGTCAGACCAATCCCCCAAGCATGGTGGTATACCATAGTAAAGCCCAAGATTCACCAGAAAGAACATGAGGATAAGGTTAACCATCACCATTATGTTTTCCACAAGACCAAAAAGGCACTATATGTTATCAATAGTAACTTAGATATGGAAGTGACTACTATAAATAGATTACCAACATAGAATCTATAAAACTATGATTCTGTATAAGTACGTTATTTGCGTGAACTCATCTCTTAACAAAATGAATTGTTAATAAGCATTAACTTTTTATTAGATGAATACCAGTGATACTCAGAATTAATAGTATGATCCTCGTACCTGAAGAATGTAGTTGCTGGTTTCCCTTTCTTTCAGCCAAACTCTCTTCTTCGAACAATTCACGACCCTCAAGCAGTATGCCAATATAGTTGTATATGCTGGTTTGTATCATAAGCTTAATATCTTGACGCTCATCCTCTGAGAAAGGTACACTCCTATACAAGAACTTGGCCTAATAAATCGGCCATTAAACTCAGTAGCTAGTCAAAGTTGACAAATATGGCAAACATTAAATGAGCTATCAAATCCAATCTCCAAGATATACAAAGTAGATGCACACGCAACATTTTAAATAAGAACCACAATCACAAGATATCACAAGATGGAACATGCACAAAGTAGTTCTAAAATCATTTAGAATAAGGATTGTCATCCCAATCAGGACATCTCAGCATGTGTCAAAAAGTAATGTATCTAAAGGCTAGGAGCACATGGCATCTCCAACTCATGCTGAAGGGCCAATTTTTGGCATGTATCAGTGTGCAAATCACACTATGCAAGAAATCATCCTGCCAACTCAGTTAATGCCACAAGATGACAATTCTAGGCCTACATATATCACAAACATGACAATGGTCAATAAATGAAGTTGGCATCAGAAGAAAACAAAATTTATTGCAAGCAAAACATTATTATTATCGCCAACTTCAGCAGCAGTTGTTGTAATAATCCTCTTCAAGGAAGCCAAGTGCTGGTTACCGTCGCCTTTTAACAACCAAAGAATAGACACTACATACAGAAAGAAAATGTAAATTTACTCGAGTGATGGATGCTGTGATTTCAGTACCTAAAAAAAATCAAGCTTCTTTCTAACTCCTTAATTTGATGTTCAAGCTTCATAGGATGCACTAACTTAGGCGAGTTCCATTCAAGAATGAGATCCTACATAGAAAATCAGGACTACAAAAGTTAACATGCTTCATAAACGCCAATGACATGCTTTCTACTTTATGATGTACCTCTATAAGACTAAATTAACACAATAGGCCAGACGGTTCCCATAGTTGACTGTGCTTAACATGAAATTACTGACTAAAGTATGGGGTTTTTTCTGTGACTGCAGTGTTCATCTAAGAGGTACCTGTTTGAAAATGGTACTTGTCCCTGATCCATGGTTTCCAACCAACAGAAGCTTCTGGAATGTTTTTTTATCAAGGTACTCAGAAACAACTCTTCTGACCAAGTCATTTACCTCTTCGCCAGAAGGATTTGCAACCTTATCAGGAAATGGCAATGAAAGAACAGGGCAGAGTAGCTTCATAACAGGCTGCAAAATGGGAAACCATTGCAAAATCAGTTTTTGGACAGTCTACAAGTTGTAGAAGAAAATTCATAACGAACATTAAGAGGGGTCACCTTTGCCCAAATCTTCCCTTTTATATTCTTCTGCCCTTCCTCCAGGTATGTCCCATCAGCATTTAGCCAAAAATGAGGATTCCCGGCACAACTGACTCCCGCCCACTGCAAGGCAGGTTTTAGATGCATCTAATTCCAAACATCTAACGAAGCATTAAATTTTTTGCATGTACCTTTAGCATCTGAAGCTCAACTTTCGTAATTTCCCGACCGTTTATGAGGATTCCAGTGCTTCCATTGCTTGCATTTTGCATCAGGGCTCCTCCAATATTCAGATTTGGAGTAATGATTCTGTCAGGCCTGTGTCCTTCCTGTTGATTTTTCAAGCAACATCATAGCCAAATTATCGATACAACATAGAAAATGAAGAGCCAAGATGCGTAGACAACACATGTTTGCTGAACCCAGCCATCCAACTTTGCTTATATAGGAGAAGAACATTTAACAGTAACTATTAATATCCATTTAGGGCACCAATTTACCCCACTGGTAAACTAGACGCAACAAAAGATAAGCAAACCTGGTGTATGAAGATCCCACCAATGAGAGGGGTTTGAGGATTACTAGCTTGGGTTGTTTCCATAAACTAGACCTAAAGCACAAGACTAATGATAGAAGATTTTTGTGTATTTTCTCGCAGATGGTTTCGGTTTGTCCCTTTCATCTCAAATGGATCTTAGAGACAGGGAACCCGGAGAACAAAACGCAGGGGTCCTACATGAAAGATTGTAGCTCACCTTTCCCCAGTAACCAGAGACTTTGTCATACCAATATAATCCAGGCTTCAGCGTAGGAGGAGGACAAGGACAGCTCTGCAACAGGACCATCTCCTCCAGGCTAAGCTTCTTTCCATTCACACAGATGTGTTCCGGTCTCAACTGGTTTGCTTCGCTGTTCTTTTCAGCCTTTACCACTTGCTCAACTTCCAGGGAGCTCAGCAACCTCTTCAACAACCGGGAGCTCTTCCCCAGTCTCTCCCTATTCGACTCCAGTATCGGAGAACCAATGCAAGAAACGCACTTCCTCCCTTCTGGCATGGAGCCCATCGCCGTCAACACGCAACTACTACAATACCTCGCATCGCAGACCAAGCAAGTCTCTTTCTCCGTGAAACGGCTTCCTTTCAAGCACATGTAGCAAGCTCCCTTTTTTATCTTCGTTTCCAATTCCTCTGATCTCGTTTGGGGAGTGACTCCGATCGAGGGCGACACAGAATAACTGGACTGGCCAGACTCTTGGAAGGTCCCAAGCGACGCTTCCTCCGCCTGCATAGCGATATCATCTTCGCCGTCCTCGTAACACGAAGCGGGCGACCGGCAGCTGAACCCCGAGCTGAGGGCCGACTCCAACGATAGCCGGTTCGGGATGATATCGCTGGACGAAGCCGCGACACCCTTCAGATCGCCAGAGAACCAAACGGCGCCGGACCCGTCGGCGACCTCCGAGGGCTCCGTGGAGGGGTCGAGGAAGCCGGACGAGCCAAGCGCCCCGGAGACGTCGGCGTGGTTCTCGATGACGGAGGTCGGGGAGGCGAAGGGAACCTGCGGCGACCTCTTGGGCGAGGGGAAGGGAAGGACGAGGGGGGGGTCGGGGCGCGAAGCGGAGGGTGGGGCCAACGCGGCGAGGGGGATGCGGTCGACGTCGATGGGGCAGGCCCGAGGGATGTCGTATGTGAGCGGAGGGCCATCGTATTCGGTGGCGAAGGAGTAGCCGTCAGCCTCCGTCGGCGGATCCGCCTCGAGGAACCGGCCCATGGCCGAAGAAGAAGAAGAAGAAGAAGAAGAAGAAGAAGAAGAAGAAGAAAAGGATGACGAGGGATCGAGGACACTCGAGAGAGGCAAAGGAAAGCAAAGCCGTGATCCCGGAGCGTGAGCCTTACTGTGAGAAAGGTGGCGACTTTGGGACCGGAGCAAGCGAGAAAGAGAGTGGTGATAGAGATGAGGAGGGAGTGGGTTGACGGGTGGGGCCCGGACGGGAATCATCGTCGGCAGCGTTGAACGTGTCAGAGAGGGAGAGCAGTGGCAGACGACATATTAAACGGCGCAAAAGTTTTGTCCTTTTCCTACCTTTCACTGGATCAGAAAAAATTATATCGTCAGTTTTTTTTTTTTTGGGGGGGAGTGGATTGTAAAATGTTATTTTGCCCTTTTTTGCAGTATATTTTATTTTTCCTCACCTATGCAAAAACGGAAAAGCCTTTATTGTAAAATGTAAAAACCTAATTATTCATCTCCAATCAAATCAAAATAAAATAGGCAAATAAACATAGTTGTATAATAAAACTAATTTTAGATTAAAAATAAAATATGAACTTTCAATAATTATATTTAAAGATGTAACAATCGATAATAACAAAAATATTTGATTTACCTGTTAATTTCTGTCACGTTGACATTCACAGAAAAATATTTGCATCATCTTTCCTAGCGACATACAATAATGAAACAATCATATACCTTCGTAAAATTACAATTCTAAAAAGAGCAAAATTGTAATTTGCACCATACTCCTGGCTCAAAGGAGGGCCTGAAGTCTCACCATCATATAGTGTTGAACTGTAATACTGCAATTGGTAACTTCAATGGTGGTTCACCTTTTCCCAAGTGATTTTTATATGTTTTTTATGCTCATTTATTATGGATCTCCTCGGGATCTTGAAGTATCGTCTTGCCTCTATCAAGGGCAGTCTAAGGGTCTTCATGGGCGACACGTTAGAGATCATGAGGTTGTTGCCTTTGCCTCGTTCCTATGGCCTCAGTTGGTCTTTATAAACTCTAATCTTCGAAGAAAAGAATATGGCTTTGGTCATACGCTTCCCTGGCGCTTACATTCTCTTGCTCCCTCAATTGTCGTCTTCCATTCATCTCGTCGTCTTGAGTCAGTTGAGCTTTCCTCCCCCCTCTTGTTATTTCATTTTTCGTGTAGTCGCCACCATGTCTTCTTCGTCTTCTAATGAGGAGAGAAATTTTGATGATTGTTCCCCTTTTGAGTCATCGTTCTCGATAGATGAAAGGTCTTCTAAGGCCCTGAAGGCCATGCCTAGAGAGTAGGATGAGGATTCGGTCATCAGTGAATCATATCTGTCCAAGATTAGGGCTACATATTGTATCCCCAACGATTTTGATCTACATGTCCCAGAAGTTGGACAGTGTCCCTTCGACCCTTTCCTGAATAGGTTCAGCCTATCTGTTGATGCCTTAGAAGCGGGGGTGAGATTCCCCCTGCACCCCTTGGTGATTTTGTGCCTTTGGTATTGGCGGATCTCCCCCTCTCAGATTGCACTGAACTTATGGCGCTATATTATTACATTTATTGGAGAGTGCCAATGATGCAAATTGAGCTGACCCTTACCCTTTTTCTGGCCTACGTGGCCTCAACGTTCGTACTCGGGTTGGGTGTCAGTTCCGGGAAGAACCTTCCTGCTTGTCCAAGGTCTATCAATTCGCTTGTTTCCCAACTTGACTCCCGCATCCAGCACCAAGGTCCTACTCGGATGATTGGGGGTGCTTCGACTTAGTCTCTCCGATGATCAAGTTAATTATGTATAGAACTTTGAGTGTACATTCTATGTATCGAGAGGGAGGCCCTCGCTACAATTTACCTCGACCTTTTATACTACCTGCTAAGAGAGGAGTTCGTATAAGATTATTTCATGCATGCGGGTTCTGGTGCAGAGTCATACATTGTCGTGCTTCTCGGGTGAGGGGAGGATCAAAGGTCTATATGTTGATGCCAACTGGTGCGTCCTTATCTCCCAATGCTCATTGAGCAATGAGTTGGGGTGATGTCCCTTCCCGAGGCCATGGTATGAGCCGTGTCAAATGTGTTGATTTGGCGCTAAGGGGTAACGTGACAATCTTTGTTGGACGAACTAAAATATGACATATCAACTACGATGATCTCTAAAGCTTGGAATGAATAAAATAAATAAAACTAATTTTTAGATGCAAGAATTAACGAGAATAATTCTCTTATTTTTTTGTGTTACAAGTACATCATATGATATTTATTTATGATGACATCTCTAACTACAAGATTTGAGGTATCTGTTTGAAGTCTATATAGTCAGATTAGAAAAAAAAAACCATGTGATAAAATTAAGAGAACATTCAAAATATTTTATCAACAAAAGAAAAATCCAATTTTCAATCTCTACTAAGTACATATAAATTGATATATACTTCTAATATATTCAAACTCACCTGAGTCTAATTATCCAATCAAATCTACTAATATTTTTCACATAAAATCCTCAAATCTTTGCAAACAATCTTTTGAAATGGGTGTGAATTGATACAAAACCGAAATAGAGTTTGATCAATGGTTGCCACCACCACCACCAAATTTTAAAAAAGGATAATATAACATAAAAATATGTTTCTTAGTAGATTCAATCAATTTAATAAGATGCATTGGTTTAGGTGAAGACCAAAAATTGAGAGAAAAAAAAAGAAAAGAAAAGAAAAGAAAAGAGAACTCTTTTGGTCCACACCACTAAAACCTTTTGTCACGTGCATCCCACGCGCCAGCATCCAACATAACCCCCAAGCCACCAAGTGGTCAACGCGACCTGTGACTCCAAAGATATCCGTGAACTTGGCGAGAATAACGAAGGTGCCATTCTTCCCTGCGCCTCAGAAGGTAGCTTTCTTCAGCGAAGTTAGCTTGACCGACGTCCCGAGCGTGGACGTGCCGACCTCGATCTCGAAGGAGTCGTAACGCAGGAAGAGCTCGACAAGCAGAAGGCGCGCCACCATCACCACGAAGTCCTTCCCGGCGCACTGCTTGTTCTCTGCAGTGGGCGCCTCCGTCTCGGGGCCGTTCGACCACACCACGTGCCGCAGCAGCGGCGCACCCCCCGCCCCCACGAAGCGGTCCGCCACGAACTCCTCCGCCCGCTCGAACACCCGCGGGTCCCGGGTGGCGAAGGGCTGGTACCCGAACAGCATCTCCCCAGCCCGCACCTGGAACGCCGCGTCGTGGCTCGCCACCACCATGTCCCGCTTCGCCCGCCCGTACTGCAGCGGCACCGGCGGCTCGATCCGGAGCGCCTCGTAGGCCGCCGATGCCGTCAGCGGCATCGCCTCGATCGCCCGCATCGTCACCTCCCCGCCACCGATCTCTTGCACCGCCGTCCGCACCTCCTCCGCCAACCGACCGTGGAGTGGGGCCCCGGCCCTCCCGATCCACTTGACGAGGCTCGGGAATAGGAACTTCAACCCGCCAAAGGAGTTGAAGCAGGTGGCGAAGAGGATGTTGTGGAGCGCTTCCTCCCGTGAGATCCCAAGCCGCTCCGCCTCGTCGAGTACCGTCCCGGCTGACTCGCGGAAGAAGGCGGCTAGCCGGTCGTAGTCGCCCCGCACCAGCGCCGGCGGGAGGCGGAAGGAATGGAGGAGCAGGTCCTCGAGGCAGGCCGGGATGCCGAGGGTGAAGAGCGGACCCAGCTGGAACAGCACCCACTTGGTGATCAGCCCGGGGCCGTCGAGGCCCAACTCGGAGTCCTTCGGGTTGCGCCCGAAGAAGGACCGCGCGAGGAAGTCAAAGGCCGCGCGGTCGTTGGCTACGCCGAAGTCCGCCTTCCCCTTGGCGGCAATCTCGGACTCCATCGTCTCGAAGAGCGCCCCGTAGGTGCGGCGGAACTCGGGGATGACGGCCTGGCGCCGGTTGGACAGGAGGAAAAAGAGGAGGCGCTTGAGGGAGGCGTGATTGGGCTCGGAGGGGTCGAGGTAGGATAGCACGCGGAAGCCACCGGTGAGTTGCGTGGAGGGCATGAAGGTGCCGGTGAAGAGGTCGCGCTTCTCGACGAGGGAGGTGTCGAAGAGCACCGGGAAGCTGGCAGCGTCGAGGAGGACGATGACGCGGGAGTCGGAGGCGAGAAAAGGGCCGGGGGGCATGTTGGCGCGGAAGACGGTGGAGTTGTAGCGGCGCATGCGGGACCTGAAGAACTCATCCCGCCCCTCGAAGTAGAAGTAGGCGAGCCGGTCCTGGATCGGCCCGACGAAGGGCAGCCCGTAGTCGCCGGGTATCTTCCGCACCGGCAGCTCGGACGACGACGGCATCGCCATCACCGTCACGGGTTTCTCGGACACGGAGGCCGTTTTCTGGCTGCGTCCGCGAAGGCGGCCATGAGAGCAAAGCGGCGGAGTGAAGGCCAAAGAGGCCGCGGCCATGGCAGGAGATCGATGGAGGATGGGTGATGATGGAGGTGGGGAGAAGAGGAAGAAGCTGGTAGGTGTTAACTATATGTGCATGAATGGGGAAGGCGGGGACAGAGGCGAGAGATGCCGGTGGTGGTCACCGAAAGGGCGCGTCGGTCACGAGACGGCACGGTCGGCGTCTCACTGCTCGCCACGTGGGAGTCAACGTGAAGAAGCGAGGTCGGAACAGGCAACCGCTCCTTTGCGCCCTCCGCCGGTCAAAACACAGGTGAGACTGCGGTAACTTTTCAGACGCGTCCCTCCGCTTCATGAGGCGACCGCTAATGCACTGTGTTCCTCTTCGACAGTGGCTGTCATCGAGTCGTCGTTGGAATCTTATGGACCACATCAAACTCATGGCCGCCATTAATGACTCTGGTCCTCCTTAGGTTATCGGAAGCTTCCAAGTTTTGTGTGAGGAAAGGGCGTGAAGGTAACGATTTCTCCCTGCATTGTCTCTGCCTCCTCTCGTAGCATATTTGATATGTATAATACGACTACAAAACTCATTCATTCCTCGAGGATCGACGCAAGTAGAATCCAAGATTCTTCACTGTTGGAACTTAGAAGGGCAAAAAAAAAACCAAAAATAATCGTGTACTGTTTAGAAAAAAAATTTTAGTTTCACACTGCCCCTCCTAAGTAATGTCATAAGGTTATAAAACTAAGGTTGATTCAAATTCATTTAAATATGTTTTACATTTCACATAGGTGCTCGATGATTCCTTGTTCACATCCTAGGGATGTGCAAGCTCCTCCGAATATCGACGAGTAGGTCAAAGCTTACACGGTTGCCTCATACTAAAGTTGACTTTCAGTCTATGGCGAAGCTACAGTCATCCGACGTATGTTGTGGTGTTTCGGGGGGGGGGGGAGATGTTTGCCCTCGGTCGGAGGACCTTGTTTATAAGGAATGGACTCTTTCTCTTTTGTAAGTGCATCCTTTCATTCCTCGGCTTCTTCTTCAGTCGTCGATACCTGCACTAAGGCCATGGTCGGGGATATGCCACCCCAACCTTACCCCTATGATAGTTAAGTTAGCAATGAATCGTCTTGTGTTGTCTCTTTTTTTTTCTGTGAGAAAAGCATCACCCAGTCGTTGTTGCCTAAGTACCTTTTATACTAACTGTATGTTGGTTGGTGGCTAGACCCTCAACTTGTCTGTCCTATCCTGCTATGTCGCTAGTCAACTTTATTATATATTATAGTATGTGTGATCCTTTCCTGGGTCGTTATTTGAGTTGAAATATGTCCTAATACTATATAGAAACGTACGAAAGGTAACCTTACAGGGAGATAGATAGTGACGCTTGAACTTAGCCCCTGGAGCGGTGATCCGGGATAGTGTTCCTTATTGAGATCTTAATTCGAGTTGAATCGTAAGTCTGTGTGATTTTTTAAGGATGATGCAAAAATATATGTTAGACGGGTCAAAATGTAACATATCAATATACATCTAAGTTTGATTACTAAAAACTGGGATGTAGGTTCGAGAATGATACATGTTTAATTTTTTATAATTATATTAAATAATTATAAAATCATCTATTTATCTCAGCTATAATAATTGATATCGCTCACCTGGCGTTCAATTGTGCTGCATTTGCACGGTGCTACATGGTTCTTGCTCGAAGCAAACATTGTAATGAGAAAAATATTAGAATTTTAAGGGTCATACATGTATAATTAAATATGTTAAGTCATTATTTTTGATTAGTCAAAATTAAAGTGATCCAATTAAAATAAAGTTATTTGGCTAAGAGACATAATTATTATTATAAAAATTAATTGTGTAGATACCATTAATCATATTTCTAACTTAATGACGAGATAAGTTAGGAATATGAAACTCTTGAGGTATAATTGTAGATTCATCAGTTATGACTATAAATAAGGTTATGGTCCCAGTTACAGTATCGAATGAAGTTTGAGAAATCTAAAGTTTTTAATGATACTCTGTAATTGGAATATCAAATCATCAATCAATTCAGAAAATACTTTGATAGATTCATCATGTACGCTTTCGTATTAATATGTTTATTAATTATTATAGGATTTCATGTATATTATAATGGATTTAATAAGTTTTTATGAAAACATTATTAAAAGCCATTGTTTTGAATCTATAAAGATTATTTTGAATCAAAAAATTTGGTTTTGATTATATAAAATAATTGATTGATCCATATAGGATATCAACCCAACAAAAAATACTTCAAAATTCTACAAAAAATTATGAGAAAAATAGAGAAAATAATAATAATAAGATTTTGGACCTTCGTGATCATGCTTATAGAATAATCATACAAATTATATCTCGGGTGACTCTTGATGATGCTTGCACAAGATCAATAAATATGATTAGTATAATGATTGCACACCTCTGGATTCCTTTTCTAAACTTCTTATTTTAATTTATACACATTTAATCTATTTTGATTTAATCAAAGGTTGCTTTAGTATGACTGCTCCAACATTCTAAGCGTATTCCCCCTCTGGTTATAGGATGCTAATCCAAAAAAAAAATATATATATATTTATTCATGTTAATCCTTTTGCAAGTATTTGATTATCTATTAAATAAATTAGTTTAATTATTGGGCTAGCATTACGAAATAAATATTTTATAAATGTTATTCTCATTTGATGATTATTTTATTATTTTATTAATCTATAAAAAATCATTATTGTTATAGTAGTTGCAAGATTAATTTTATTATTTATTTAGCTTTAAAATTTGATAATTTGAGCTATAGTTTTAGTTTATATTTTTCGATTTATATAAAAGGGAAAATAACTTTAACACTATTCCTTTATTTTGTACACACCAATTTTATTTATAAAAAAATATATTTACTTTATTAGTTATGATACAATTGTATTTATATTCATAGTGTGTTAGACTATTATCAAAATTGCTTGTGAGATTTGTTTGTCCTAGATGAACATCAAAACAAATATTTTTAAGGATGGAATAAAAATCTACTTGCTTACTTTTTTGCTCCACCAAGTCAAGATTTGTAATCATAAGGACTTTTAAAATTTATTTTATAGATATTTTGCATCTATTTTATTCTCTTAAGTTTAATCCTAAATCTTATAATCACCTTACATGATTTTATAAATAAAATTGATGTGTACAAAATTTTATAAATAAAATTTTACAATTTTATTCCTTTAAACCTGGAAACTTAATGGGAATGAGTTTGACTTGAATAATTAGAAGCTTGGCTGACAATCCTAGGCCAGATATATGCTATAGGAAAACTATATTTCTTTCTAAATCTACTTATTCTAAAAGATCTCTTGAAGAAATTGAATTTAGAATACTTAGCTATCTTTCAAATGATCTTTTATGAAACTTATATAGGAAATATAAACCTACAAAGGAATCTGATTAGTTATAGAAGACAAATATGTTAGAGATTCTAAAGGTATCCATCACTTCACTACTTCTGGTTTTAACATCTTTAAAATGGTAGATCATTTATCTATCAATCATCAAATTTATATATTTGAAAACTTGATCTATGAAATTCATAAAATTAGAACTATAATTTCAAAAAATTATATTAGATCTCTTTTCTGATATACTGACTCCTTTTTGATCCAAAAATTGATCGAGAGATTAGGATATATCAAATAACTTAAACTCGTAAGTCTGCTATCCAAGCTATTTTAAAAATAGATGATTAACATCGATAAAGAAAAACTCAAGAAAATTAAATACGAGCCAAAGTCAATACGACTTAATCTCAAAGTCATTTTCAAAATCATACTAACTCTAACATAATCTCAAATCAAACTCCTCCCTTGATTACAAAGCTCTAATAGATTTTTTATTAAAAAAATATAAATAATAAATAAGTATTTTATACTAAGTATGAGTTAGTCAAAAGTCTCAATCCAAGAAATGTAGTTTAAGACCTGATTCACTTCATGTCCTTCGGATCGATGCTTACTTCACTAAATGATACTGTCTTTGAAAAAAATACCTAGTACATACACCAATAATATTTACATTTTAGTAATTTTATTTTATTTTAAAAATTTATTTTTTAAAGGAAATTTAAGTTTTTGATGAGGAAAAAAATTCAAATTCCCATTTTATTCTCACATCGATAGATAGTTAATAATTAAGTGACTTTATCCCCCAACTCTTACTCTCCTCTTGTAAGTTCTGTCAAAAAGGTTAAGAGGCTCGAGCTCATTTATATACATCTAAGTTTGTGAATGATAATTTATTTTGTAACGCGTTGGATAATTATGAGATCATCCATTTAACCCAACTATAATAACCGTCGTTGCACCGGTACTCAGGCGGGTGTGCGTCATGCCATCACGACTCCGGCTAATGCATTTGCATAGTGCTGCCACATGGCACTTGCTTATTGGCTGGGATTATCTATCACTAAGCCACTTCCTAACCAATACTGTGGTGAGAAAAAAAAATACCCAAGAAATTTAAAAATATACAAAAAGAGAAAAAAAGATTTTTTTTTCTCATTTAATTTTTTTTTCACGATCGTTCTCTTGGAAGAATATTGTATACCGGTGACGCTTGCATGAGGCCTTACAAGCATTCTTTTTTTTTTCTAATTTTTTTATTATAAACTATTTTTATTTAATTAGGATTATTATTCCAACACAGATTTCGGTAACTCCCATATCGATTTTTTTTTTATTTTAACCTATTTTTATTTAATGAAAAATTATTTTAGTATTATTATTCCAACAGATTTCGGTAACTCCAAATCTGGAAGAAGCATCATGGCGTAGAGAAGGGGCATCAGATAGATAGATAGACACACACACACACACACACACGATAGCAGATCTGTTCACGGAGGTCGATGGATTCATTTCTTTCACCAGTAGTCTCTACAGGAGCAGACACCATCCCTGAAGTGGTGGAACCGCTTGTTGTCCCTCACGATGATCTCCCGCCCCTCGATCCTGGAGATGAGCTTGACGGCGTTGTGGCAGTCGCCGCAGATCCTGAGGTTCTTCATGATCCTGAGCGTGGTGCCCGGCGGCGTGCTGATGAGGCCGTAGGCGATGGCCAGCCTCTCGCTGTGGTACATCAGAGCCTGCTGCTTCGCCGCCTCGTCGATGTCGTGCAGCACGAACCTCGTGTCCGGCACGTACCCTGCCGCTCTCATCTCCTCGTGCAGCCGTCGCACTTTCTCGTACGCCTCCCTCCTCTTGGGATCCGCCTCGCCTTCATTGGTCAGTCCGGGAGGAAGGAGCATTTCGTCGAACACGCGGCGGGCGTCTTCGGCGCCGCCCAGCTTACAGTAGACAGAGGCCAATTGGTCCACGATTGGCTTGAAGGATCTCCACGACGGAGTGCTCATCATCCGTCGGTGAGCTCTCCTGACGAGGGCAATCGACCGCGACTGGGCGCAAGCCTGGAGCAGCAGAGCAAGATGGGCGGGTTGAACCGGCAGCCCACGTTTCCCCATCCGATCGATGAGTTCAAAGGCCGCCTCTATTCTACCTTGCTTGCATAAGCTTTCGAGATCAGAAGCGGTGCTACCGCCATGCGAACCCAGCGCTTCAGGCGCAGCAGCGGTTGCAGTAAGAGCGCCGGAGGAGGCGACTGAGAGATCGGATTCAGGTGCAGCTCGTGAAGGTGATACCCTGTCAATCCTCTTGGGGAAGCAAGAAAGGGGGGATTGGTGCGCCTCAGAGTGGCGCAGCTTGAAGGGAGAACGGAAGCTGAGCACAGCCGCTGCCGCAGCACCTGAAACCATCGTAGCCTGCGGAGAGAAAACAGGGGTGGGGTGGGTGGTTCGAGCCCGCTTGAAGGAGCCACAATAATAAAAGGCCCGTAGGATGTAGCGATGGAGACCAAAATAAACAAACATCGACGGGGCCCAATAATAAGATGGCCCAATACGAATGTAAAAATGGGGGCATTTCAGTCAATCCAGTATGGAGGTTTGTTTAAGCGGAAACCTAACCCTAAATTCCTACGCTATAAATGGGGGCTTCGACGAAGCCACTCTCCATCATAGTGTGGACCTTCGCCCATCCCGTGGAGGACGGTCGCAGCGCCGCTTTGCTTTTCTTCTCCGCTGCTCTTCTGAGTGTTCGATTCTATTCCTTTATTTTAATTTTTCTTATGCTTCGATTGTAAATGGTTGGCGATTGGAATTCGGTGGGTTTCTCGATGATGAGGAGATCAAACGTAGATGACGAGTCCGATTGTATCCATTCCATTCCACTCCACATGAGGACGAATCGAGGCATTTGTCTGAGAGAAACTTTACACACCTCGCCGTCTCCGTCTTCTCTTGATACTTCTTTATGTTGTTTTTATTTATTACTGTGATTTTTCATGGTTGGGTTTCTCGATGATGAGGAGATCAAACATAGATGACGAGTCCGATTTTATCCATTCCATTCCACATGAGGACGAATCGAGGCATTTGTCTGAGAGAAACCTACTCACCTCGCCTTCTCCTTCTTCTCTTGATACTTCTTTGTGTTGTTTTAATTTATTACTGTGATTTTTCATGGTATGAAAGAAAAGAAACACTTTTAACGATGATTTGAAAGAGGCATGATGAGGATACTCGTTTACTTCTGAGAATTTATTCTCTGAGCGAAGTAAAACCTCCTACTCATTCTGAATGCCTTATTCTTTTCTCTATCTCTCTTTCTCTCTCTCTCTCTCTGTGTCTCTCTCTCTTTCTCTGCAGTTTGATATACACGATGCAAGTGTATATGATGGTGATTGTTACCGTGAGAAAACAATCACATTTTTAAGTTTCATCAGCAGAAACAATCTTCAGATTGTTTCATGTCCTCCAGGGTTTTCGTCTAAGGTTTCTCCCTAATCTTGTCACTCCCTTGTGCTTTGTACATCGAAATATCCAATATTAGTGAAACAGAGGTACATAAAAATCCTTTCTTGATCTCATCCTATGGACATTATGCATTATTGTCCTATTAATTTGTTTGTTTTGGTTAGGGTGGGTGGCTGACCTCGAGCGTTTGAGGAGCGTCATGCGTGGCCAGCCCTGCCGAGGCGTACTCGTGGAGACGGATATGGTTCCGATATATTTTTGCCGTGGGTGCATCTACATCGAAAGAATGTATTGATCAGGATTAATCTTGGTGCGTTGTCGACAATGATAACTACGGTTCTTCAACGGTGCACTGTTTTATTTAGCGTCAGCAAGCTTGAGTTGAATATTGTGACACAGGAAACAAAATGTTGAATAAGATAACCTTCTTTCTATAACACTTTTCGATGGAAACAGAAAGAGGAATTGACAATTTTATACGCACCTTTGCGTGGGGGTGGCCACCCATCGCAGCTTATCTGTTTCACCAAATTTGCATGGTCAAAAATGCCCGTTCAGCAAAATCCGCAGAGTTAATCCAATGGTATTTTCGATGAGGGCCTGCTGTGTCTAATGTTCTATCTTTGAGAACACATGGTACAAACAATGTATTAAGAAATACTTTAGGTCTCGGGTAATAAATTTCGGAAATGCCTGACTGCAAATTTAAACTACCGTTTTATTCCAATGGACGACGAGTAATCAATTAAAGAAGACCATTCGAAAAATATCTTCAACAAGATATGTAGCATTATCTAAAAAAAATATATGCTTCTGGATTCAACAATAAACGCAGAACAAAAGGCAAACAGAATAAGATTTACATCGAATCAACTAAAAATCCAGACACTATCAGTAAGCATCTACGAAGCTAGAAGATCCCGCAGTCCTGACACCGGAGGCATGGTCTCATTTGGGTAAATCTTGGCGACGGTCTGCACGAAGCTTTCGTATTTCTCCAAAAACTCTTTCTGCCATGTTACGAAATGAGCATATCATATGGTGGTATCTAAAATATCTACTTGTATTGTCAGCACTAATAAACCCGACTATTTTAATGGAAGTGCAAACTTAGCTGGTTCTCTTGCAATTACAATGCCTGACATTCTTACTATAATTTTATCCCAACTAGGAAGCCATCAAAGCTTAAATTCTTTCTATTATTATTTTATCCCTTAATGGAAAGATTAAAGAGCAAATTGCTGACTATTCTACTTCTTTTGTACAGGTAATTTCAAACATTGAAAATAATCAAACATTTGATTTTAACTTTCTCGGAGGGATAAAGAACCAATAAAAGGCCCCCTTGTACCAGTGAAATTCCTTGGGATTTCAATCATTCAAATTCACTTCCTCACAATTCCTAGGGATCTTATGGGTGAAGTTTCTCTCAATTCAGTGCTCAGACATGAAATCAGCATGTGGCCATTTTATATATTATATACTGACGTTCATGTATGCATGAATATGCCAAAATTTTTCTCACATCTGCTGAAATGATGCATCAAGGATTCATGTATTATACTTTGCATCATAGCATCCATAAACGGTCTTCCAAGAGAAGATATCAGAACATACCTTACACTTGTCCCATAAAGGAGGCAGCAATTCCTCGGAACTCAAAGTCTTTTGCAGTCTTCTATACATCATATTTATGGACCTGTCAACCTGCAAACAACAAACTGTCTATAAGTGTACTGAAAAGTTTGATTGCCGCTTCCAAAACAATAACTTGATGAGAAAGCAAGATATACTGTCAGCAAATAACCACAAAAAAAAAACAAAAAACAGGCAAGATCATGTGAGAGTGTTAAGTCCAACCATGAAAAGAAAGCCAAATCTAAGAATCAAGGACGCTTTTCATGGAATGAGACATCTGAAGGTTGTCTCTCAAATAATTTCCTTTTTTGCTTGAAAGGACTTTATTTGGCAAACAGATTTTGCCGTAACTCACCTGGCAATCAAGAAACATGTGGTTCTAGGGGTGCTGTCTTACCTGAGATAAACTGGATTTTATCACCTTCCTGAGATCTGTTTTTGACAGTCCAAGCTGGAAAGGAATCTGTGCATATCAAAGCAAGTGTTAGACAAAAAAAAAAAAAAAAAGGGAACATGCAATCATTTCTCTTTCCTGTCTAACTATGACAAAAAGAGAACTATGTTCAAAAAGCATGCAGGATGTTAGACCAACAAGGGGCTGGTGTCATCAGAATTGCTCAGTATTCAATACCAGCAGTACACAAAACTCAAGTGCGTCATTTGCTCAGATGATCCACAAGAAAACATGAATAACATGAACAATTTTGAGCATACTGCGATGCAGATAAAGGAACAATAAACTAGTCTTGGTACATAGCTCCAAATTCAGCCCAAAAGCAAGAAAGCCATAAAGAAATAAAGTTAATTTAAAGAAAGGATTAAAGAGTTGAAACCATATGTTTAGCGAAATAAAAATGGGTAAAAAACATATCAGGAGAGGAACAGGCTGAGGCATTTTTTAGCCACAAGGGGCTGTGGACACTGTTTTGGGATGCAGTGGGGGACTGCGAAATTGCTACTGTTGAGAGCTTCAAAATGATGTGGTTACAAACAAAATATACAACTGAGCTACTCATATGACTACATTTACCTAGAGCTGTTCTGGAATTTACGAGTGTAAGGAACTAATCTTCCTTTTGTAAAAAATTTCTAGAATATGACAGTATAAATAGTCATTAGGATCTTATGACTCACTTCCTCATGGGGCACTGTATAAGTTAAATCATCAATCCTCCGGAAAAACTGATACAACTTGTCAAATTGCTGCAGAAAAAAACAATAGAACATCACACTAAGCTCCCACTAAATATTTTAAATACACATGTTCAATATTTCTAAGCTGCAAAAAAAAAGCACTTACATTTTCAATGATTATACTAATATGGCGTGTGCAAGCTTGTTCGTATGCTTCACTAGCCTGATGATAAAATTTTGCTAGTGTTGGGACGACATTGGCCAATTCAAATAAACTGCAAACCAAGAATTAGTTAATTTTAGCTAACACAATTCTAAACTGAAAAATAGCATAATTTTGATATGACATCAGCATAATATGCATAACAAGAGGAAGATGAGACATTAAGAAAGATGAAAAGCAAAACAATCATATCTGAACAAATTGGAAGACAATATATGATGAATTTTCTTTCTCAAAAACCTGTTCTGGAAAGCTGCATAGTTCTCCAATAGTATAACATCAGTTAACTTTGGGTCACTTTGTGCAATCTTCTCCAGAGTAGTGAACATGGTGCTCACCTGACAAACAAAAAGAAATCCAATTATTCAGTCATAAACATATTACTAAGAAAGGTTACATATTGCACCAATTAAGCTGGTTCTAACTTCTAAGCACTATCCAGCAATCTCTATAGCAACTTAGCAAGCATTATATTTCTTAAACTTCCATCAAGGAAATAGCACAGGAACAGCACAAGCGATTGATCAACAGTTAAAGAACTAGCAACTTTAACTTACTAATCTTGTATATGCCTTGTCAACCAAATCCCTAGATTGTCCTTGAATGTACAGCTCCATCCGTGATGCGAGGGTGGCAAACCTATCCACATGCAGATAAACATAGACAAACATCTAAGCCATAAGAAGACTCCAAAATCAACCTTCCAAATTGTGTACAATTTCAAGTTTAGATATTTGTGTTTCATCAATTATGTGATCAGCAAAACAACCTTCCTGTAACATCTAACGGACTCGACAAATGGCCAATAATTTCAAGCCCCTCAACTGAACAATGTAACCAACTCGACAAATGGACAAATTTAGCTGGCACACTGGTGAATGCAAATAGCTACCTATTGCATATCAACCCAAGCTATCAGTACTGGAGGGAAAAAAAAAATCAAGGACAATAACCATCATAGACTACAGTAAATGTGTTTTATATCTGTGATCTTTATCTAAGTCAAAGAAGGAAAATACAGAAGCCACGACACCATATTTTCAATTTAGTAAATTTCAATCTCCTCTTCCACCTTTTTTCCAATTTCATCAGATACATGCGATTAATCAGAACTAGGAGTATATTTAATATAGAGGTTCATTGTGAAGAATGTGCCAGTCTATAATTATTATTGTTCAATGCCTTATTTTCATGTTAGTCCTGCATTATTTTCTTTCTTAACAACACATCTTTTATTACAATACAGCAACTTGATAATCCCTAACTCCTCTCTGTTATGTATATCAATCCTTGATTTTGTTTCAACCCAGGTTTGGTTGATCTAGCTGACATAGTACAACACTGACAACTTAGACCCCAAGGGAAAGAAGTTAGGCAGCTTGTCACCCTTCATGATGGAATGTGCCCCTATCAATTCAATAAATTAACATAATTTCCATCCAACATTGTAATGGTTTAATTAGTTGGACCCATTGATTTGTTTTCGTCCTTCTCTTTATCGCTGCAAAGTGTTAACATTTTAATAAGGGACACAATATGGATCATTTTAAACTGTCAATCTTTTAAATCTTTCTCACCAATTTTTTTTATCTCTTCAATCTCTAAGTCTCATCTCTTTCATCTTCTTTTCTGCTTAATCTTCCATTTTCTTTCTTATTTCAATCTCCCTTCTATCTCCAATTGTTTCTCCCTTCCACCTTCTCTTAATTCAATTGATTTCCTGTGTCTTCGCTTTCCGACTGCTTCATTACCTTCTATCTTCCTTCATCCTTAACCCAGTCACTTTGATCTTCCATCTCCTATGTATCCCTATCAATTTGGCAAAGTAACATCACTTTCATCTAACATTGTCATGGCCTAATAAGTCACACCCATCAATTTGTTTTCCTCCTCTCTTCTATAGCTGTTAAGTGTTAACGTTTTAATAAGGGATACAATATGGATCATTCTAACCCTTCAATCTTCTAATCTTTCTCCCCAAATATCTTTTGATCTCATCCATCTAAATCTGATCTCTTTCATTTATTTCTCTCTCAAATATTCCATCTTCCTGTGTTTATTTCGATCTCCCTTCCACCTCTTATTTTCAACTCTATCACTGTATCTTCAACATCTCATCGCTTCATTTCCTTCTATCTTCCATCTTCCTTCATGTCCAACCCAGTCACTACCATCGTCCATCTCCTATCTCTCCCTTCATTTTCTTCATCGTTCTGCCTTACATCTTTGACTTCTATTATCTTCATCCAACACATCCTATCTTCTATCTCCCATCTCCCCTTCATTTTCTTCTACCTTGCAATTCCCACCTTCTCTCATCTTTAAACCAATCATTTTCACCTATAATCTACCATCTCATCCAAAGAATTTTAGATGTGAGGTTCGATCCGAAAGGGGGCCAGATTTGTTGTTTCTTACTCCAATTAACACTAGTTAACCTTAACCAGAGTGTACTTAGTTCAATCAAACAGAAGGTTCTACTATGACAAATGTCTAAGATTCGAGGGATACATATATATATATATATATATATATAGGAATATTTGAAGACTTGATATGTAATAAAGGACCTTAAGAACACCTTAAATATAATTTCCAAGTTCTGTTGTACACGTACCTTGATATATAAGATAGAACTCCTACTTGCCTCGTGTTACGTTCATTCCTTTCAATCTGATGGCAAGCCTCATCGACAAACTGTAGGAAAGAACTAGTAGTTATTTCATATAGAGTGAATTTACAACAGATCCATGCATGAGATATAACAAAATTTTATCTGGTTACTTGACGAGATAGAAAAGACAAAAGATGCATAAGTTTTCACATAACGTCAGACAACACTGACCCTGCTGAATTGTGTTGATATCTTAGTCTGCAAGTCTTTAAGCAGCTCACGTACAAACCCTGCTGCATCAGCTTTCTGTGCAGAAAGATAGCGTTCTGTGATCCCATGCATTGATATGCATCGGAGAGGATCGATCCTGTATGCCCAATCCACCACAGCATAGAAGTCCTCCTAAAAATAGAGAAAAGCAAATCATATTTTTAATTAATGCATGAAAATCATAACTATTCACAACTTAACATCAGTCATGACACTCATATAAAATCAAGTAATCTATTAGGAAAAAGAAATAAACTCATTGTTAAATGGTAGAGAGAATCTAATTTCGGTTTCAAAAGCAAAAAGACCTAATTAATTAAGCAGCACAAACAATGTGAAAATGACAAAAAGAAATCGACAAAACAATAATACAAATAGAACATACTTTGTGCTATCAATCTAGTTCTGGGCTAAGAAATGTCATACCGCTATAAAAGTATGAACACATAGAGTTCAATGGTGAAGAAACAAAGATGGCAAGAGAACAAAGTATCTGACAATTAATGAAACAGAAGCTTAATGGTTCTACCAAAGGCAGAAGTGATTCTGTTCTAATGAACTTATAGTTAACAGTATTTGTCTGTCATCAATTCTATGCAATTCAGTAACCTCCATGTTTCACTTAGTTGTTAGTCGGTCATAACCCCTTCCAGCCCCAAGTGTTTCTGGAGGTCTGAAAAGGATTAACTTGTTTAAACAAGCAAAAGAAAACAGAAGGTCCTAAGTCCTGACTATCATGCAGAATACACATGAAAGTTGTAGTTATGTAGGTTTTTAGAGGGCACATATTTGCCTTTAATGCCAAGGGTACCATCCAACACCAGTTAAAGGATTGAACTTTGCGCATATGCACCTGATGCACATTTAGTATTCAGTTGGATAATATATGGCATAATACTAACTCTTGTATCAAATGGTGATGGAGAACTTGATAGTCTCACAACCTATCCTCTATTAAATTTTAAACAACTGAACTAATAGGAAAGAAAAGCAAACCAATCTGATTATTATTCAAAAATTAATCAAGCAAACCACATGCACAAGAATCCACAATTCAATGGCCTCCAAGAAGATTTGAGAAAGTTGCCAAATCTACCACCACATTAGATTACATATGTACCAATATTAGCCAACATGAAACAACAACAATAACAAGCCACAATGTCAACTTTTTAGGATCAAATAAGTTCAGTATAAAACAATATTCTTTATCAAACTAAAAGTATACAAATCTTTATTTATAATTTCTAATGAAGTTCTCTTAGGTCTTCTACTACCTCTATTAGTTGTCACATCACGTCTAGTTACAACATTTGTCTCTTTAGAGGTATGTTCATACCATCTCACATAAATTTCTCATTTTATTCTCTATCGGAATTACATTCAATTGTTCTCAACTTGTGAGAACAATTGATCCAGATACCCAAGACATTACTTCATAGAACTTATCCTTTCATCTAAATTGCATCCTTAATTTTTCTTTAGTATTACTAAAATTACATATCATATATTGAATGTTAGTCCCACTCAAAACTATTTCTAATGTTAGTCTTCATAACTTTAAACTCTCATTAACTAAAATAATATCAATAGCAAATAATAAAAAAATTGCAGTTTATCATGTATATAATCATAAGTTTCTTCATTGTCAATGTACAACAGTAAGAACTTACGGATTCTTGATGCAATCCTATAATAACAAGAAAGTTTCAAAATACTCTCAACCAAGGTTTTTTATGTACCAGTCCATACCGATGTACCAACATTTTGTCAGTACCAATAAGGTACCAGTACCAAGCGGTATGCACAGAATAATAGAATAAAAAATATTTAATATATCAAAAATATAAGCGACGTCACGATCTCTCTCTCCAGCGGGAGAAAAGTCGTCCACGGCGACGGCTTGTGACCAGCGAGAGGCGACAACTCCACGACCGCGAGCGAGATACTTTTCCTCTTCTTCTTTCTTCTTCTTCTTCTCTTCTTTCTTCTTTTCCTCTTCTTCTTCTTCCTCTTCCCTTTTTCCTCAATCAACCGTCGACGATCGATTTCTCCTTCAATTGACCGTCGACGGTCGAAATCGATCGCCGACGGTCGATTTTAGCGGTACCGCACAGTCGCGGCCGGTTCATGTACCGATCACCGGACCGGTATGTACCGAGCGATACGGGCCTTACCGCTCGGTAAGTAAAACCTTGCTCTCAACAATTTTAACACTGGTGACTATATTATCACACATATCTTTTGATGATATTATTCAATTAATGGAGATATCTTTCTTCTCTAAAGTCACCATAATAGATCTTTATGGACTCCATCATCTAATATTAGCAAATAAGATACCGAAAGAAACAAAATTCAGCAAAAAGGCTTCCTTACTCTGAACTACCTTTGAGTTTCATATCACTATTAGACTACCTCAAAGAATAAATATAGTCAAAGTTTTGTCGAGCTCTATCAACCTTTTGAACTTTCTTAATCTACCAATTTCTTTCTCGATCTATTTTCATATAAGATATATTTACTAAGTATTAATTGAATTTTAAATTATGATCCAAAGTTTCAAAAGTACAAGAAAAGTTTTAACAAGCATAAATTTTGTATAACAATCATATTAGATCTTTGTAAATTATTACTAATGTTCATCATTTTATCAAATTGTTTATGTTCACTAAATACAATGGTTGAGACATGGACAAGATAGTAACAACAAGCTTCTGCAAATAAAGAATTAAAAAAATCAAAGAACATTTTTATATTATAACATCTTATTTTAAAAAAGAAAGTTACCTCGATTCCATCAAGTAAATCATGGAGAGCGTCATTTAGTGCCCCCAACTCAGTAGAGTTATTACCTGGAGGTCACATCAAAAGATAATTCTTGTTGGATATATGACTGACAAAAGCTCTACTAGCAAAATCAAGAAAATGATTGGATATCCGATGATGAAAGAAAGGGAAAAAAAAATCTAGAAAACACTTACTTTCTTTAACATCATTTCCTTCAGAATCCATCAGGTTTATATCATCATCACTTGCACTGTTGCCATCAGATCCCTTTTTCTTACCATTAGAAGCACCAGCTGGAACAAGTGCAGAAACTTCGAAGCACATAAAATGTGCAAAGAAGGAACTCTAAGAAAATGCAAAAAAAAAAAAATCAAACATTTTAACAATAATAAGAATGATAATTTCAGTACATTCTGAAATAAAATGAAAAACCTCGTCCACAAGAAGCGGAATAAAGATTGTAAGCATCTTGGAGTATGCTTCAGACACAGTGGAAGTATCAGCACTACTTGCTGTCTGGCTGGAACCTGTGGAACCTTCAAGCCAAACAGTTGGATTTCTTGATGCTTTAGTACTTGCACGAAGTTCATTTGCAAACTCACGAGCCTGAATAGTGCAAAGCAAAAGTGATACTCTTCTTTATTTTTGCTCACATAAATCACTAGTGTTAGATAGTCCATGATAGAAACAGTAACTATAGATGTTATACTTATCACTAAACAAATTCAGTGTGCCTTGCTTGACATCTGAAAAAGGAGAAATTAGAAGATTGGGATGAAGCTGTATCTAAGTCATGTAATTATTATTTCTCTAACTGCATGGTCAGTAGAAATACATAATGGCTTTAAGCAATCAACCTCATGGAGAAATACTACCAAATCTATGAATGTTCCTCATGCGCAAACTCTAGATAAGTAATCACAATACTGAATCACACAGCACAACCAAATATAACCAGAAGGATTAGATGCAGCGATCAGGACTCATGGCGCTAAAGACCTGAAGTTCATGTAATGCAGTACCATTGCAGAATGTCAACCCACCTCAAGGTCATTTTCTCTTTTGGTTCAACTGGAAATATGCCTTTTTTTCAAGTCTACAAATTTTGTAATCTAAGTTACAGCAGAAAACATACATGCCCTATAATCCACTGTAGAGATCCCATATATCTACAATTTATGGAAATTAGAAAAGTAAGCTCTAATAATAACCAAGAACATCCACCATACCTCTCGGCGAAGAAGCAAGTTAAGGGATTGACAGTATGCCTTCCTCAAAGGGGCTAAGCAGTTCTTGTCAAGATTCTGAAGAAAACATAAAACAGAAATATAGGGAAAACATACTAAAACAACTAATACTTGAAGCCATAGTTCCAGAATGTTGAAACCTTTAAGTGCTGCAGAAGTCGAGCGTATGTTCTACATTTGTATCTCAGATCTGCATGATCAGGCCTTTTCAAATGCCCTCGCTAAATGTCATTAAAAGAAAAGGTCAGTTAGAAAATTATTTAAAACAAAATACCAGCTATTAAAACAGAGTGATGGAACAAATAAATACCTGAGAGAAATAGCTCTTATCACTTATCATAAAATCTACCAAACTAGAGAAGTAATTTCTAAGGAACTCCGATGCTCGTCGAACAAATGTATTCTTCAACTTTTGTAACTCAGCTCGTTTATCTCTAATCTGCAAAACAGCCCAATAACTTATAATTTCATGCATCACAAATATGCAATTTTTGGTTAAACAAGAATGTTTCACATTAATGACATGTCGAACAAGGCTTACAGCTCGCATATCTGCATAGCATGGATCCAAATTTGGAACATCAAGAGCACGAATTGCTCCAGTCAACCATTCGCAAGCTTCAACATTTTTAAGCATACGTGCCTCATCAAATGAACCTCCAGTTAGAGATGCTGCAAACTGAAACAAGTTTTGATGAATATATAAGTTAGGAACTAACAACCCAAATTTGCTTGGAAGTTATTTTATCAGACATGCAACTTGATCTGCAAGGAAACTGTAAAAAGGTGCTTCCAAATGGCAAATATCATTTCTAATCCTGCAAAACTGAACTTTCAAAGATCCCTTCTAAAACTTTAACAAATATAAGGCGAGTACACAATCAATTTAATTTTCTGACAATCAATTATAGAAATTATTTTATTGATTATTACAATTAATGGAAAAAGTGAAGAGATAAAAAAGACCTACAGATTTACAAAACATAAGATAGAGTTCACCAAAATTTTTGTTGCAGAGTTCTATCAGAAAAAGTGGTGTCCAGAAGTAATAATTAAATGAAAGAAGATATGCATAATACTTGCCACTACTGTTAAAAGTATAGGAAAAGTGTCTAGCAAGCTTCCTATAAGTATAATTGTATATCAACTACCTACTTTGAATCCTCTATTTCTCACTTTAGCAACTGATGAATTTACAAAAAAAAAAAATATTCAGGATAAAGATCCATGATGTACGTAATTTGATAATCATGCTATTTTGATCGATGATTTTTTTATTGAGATCTATTCTTAAGTGGCAGAGATAAACACCAGAAGAATAGAGAGGATAATTAAATAAATAGACTAAAAGTTCATCACTGCATGACATTAGATCAAAAGGAAAATATTATAAATTGGTTGTGAAGTCAGTCATGCCTTTACATTAGAATGTTTGGCTATCAGCAAACA
Organism: Ensete glaucum; assembly: GCA_021527575.1. Taxonomy (NCBI): domain Eukaryota; kingdom Viridiplantae; phylum Streptophyta; class Magnoliopsida; order Zingiberales; family Musaceae; genus Ensete; species Ensete glaucum. The sequence continues at coordinate 48,527,389 of CM038552.1, forward strand.
ACACTTGCATCAATGAGATGAGATTGTTGAGATGTTTGTGCGAGGTTGCTAGAAACATAAGAATACCAAATATTTACATTTGTGAATAACTAGGCATGACCCTATAGAAGATAAGATGAGGGAAAATCACATGACGAAGGTGTGCCCATATGAGACCTATAGATTCCCAACTTTGGGTGAGTCAATTAAGATTTAATGACAACCCATAAAAACTTTATTAGAAACAATAATAAGAGGTTCAACTAATTAGTTAAATAACTAATTAGTTAAATAACAAAATTGGAAAAAAAATCTTGGTTTGACAAGCAATATTGCCCTAAACAAAGCTCGGTAGTGGGGAAAAAAAGATTCATGTAGCTCATCCCAAATAAGTGAGGTATTATGACTTCTTGTTGTTTCCTTCTGAAAAGATTCTTCTAAACATACATGCATACATGTTACCTATGGGTATAACTTCACAAGGGTAGGTACAAAAGCATAGGCTTTGCAAGTAAATACATCAACTTTTAACAATTTATAGTAGAATATAGCCATATTTAATTGCTGTATTTAAATCATATGACAGAACAGACCTCAGAAGGAATACGCAAGGGTTCAAGAAGCTTATCCAATTCCTCAATAAGTGCCTCGCTACATACAGATTGCATCTCCAATTTGTTGTTCCGTAATTCAATCTACAAGATACAGTCAACTAAATATGACACTTATGGTGGTAAAAAAGAAGATACAATAGAAACAAAGTGCAAAGTACATTAAATTACAACCATACTGCATGATGGTACCAACAAACCACAGTTTCTATCATATACTGACATATCAACAGTTCTTGAATTTTATGTTATTAACAGTTGACACAATACCGTTCCAATGTGCACCAATCGAATTGAACTCAAATTGATTTATGTCTTATTGTCTTTAACAATTCCCTAGTTATTTTTACCATAAATGATAATTAAAATTTTAAAATTATTTTGGATTAGATATAATATAAAAAAGGCATGGTTGAGATGAAGTTCACTTTACTGACAGTGCACAAGTCATAATAGGTTTTAGCATAACAACTAGTCACTTTTTCAATACCATGACATAAGTTGGAATATCAAAACTCTTATAGAAACCACTAATCATCGTAATTACAAGTTGCTCTTAGACCTAAACTCACTTGCCAAATTGACTCCTTTTCTCAACAGGAATATAGACAGGACAAGAGGACACCTGAAGCAAAAAATTTACAAACACCAATAAAGCAATTTGCATGCCAAAATATTTCCTGGCAAAATATAATTATTAGCCAAGAAACATCCCCCAGAAAGTGTATAACATTGTATAAATTTCTGATAACAATTCAATTGTGATAGTAAGATATGATGCTTCAATTTACATCGCTATCAAGACATTACCGATGCAATGTCCTCTCTCATATGTCTCAGCTTGACATTAAAAATTCGTAACCACTCATCAATATCATCCACACATAGAGAAGCTGCTTCTAGCCCCTTCAATACCTGCACATTCAAATGATATCATGAATTAATCTACAAAATTCCAGGAATATCCACGAGAACTATGGAAATGAAAATTTTGACACATATATACAGGGGACACACCTTAACATCACTCAAACCAAAAAGCAGCTTTCAGATAGAGCAAGTGAAATTGGAATCATAATATGCACTATAGTTTCTTTTTATCATGGAAAATATGATATTATTTGTCAACTGAATTAGATCTTAGTTACCTCCTCAATCAATGGTTCACTTTCCAGTAGGGCATAGACATTTGCTGCTTCCAGAGCAAGAAGTTCCCTTTTCATCCTTTCAGAAAATGCCTCTGCTTCACCAATGCCCATAACATATCTGCATTAGTAGAATGAGTCCCAATTTTTTAATTACATGAATCATTAATGACACAATCAGCAAACAAGAGACCTCAGACGAGCAATGGACAAGCAACTTAGAAAACATGCTTCAATAATAATTTAAACTTGTAAGTAAATTGAGTAAAGAACCGAGTACAAGATCAACATCAATAATTGAAAATCGTTCTAAATTTTTATCAACTACCAAGGACCTAAGTAGTGCACCAGAATGTAATGGCATATATCCTACAATATTTCAGATTTATAGTTAATTGATCATGGGGGTCATGAATATGAGAAAGAAAATAATAGAATAGGAGACTGGATCATATACACTTCCCATACATCACAACATCATAATTATCAAAAAATGATTTAAATCTCGGTTTATTACTAATTCAAGTAACATACCAGACCTATAAGCTATTGGTATATCGAGTGATATACCAACCTATATCACCTGGTATCATTAAATAAAATTAGTAAAAAAAATTTAAATGATTGATAAGACATACGTGCCCAGAAGAGCTTCCATATCTTCTTCTTCAGCTTGTGAAACAAGGTCTTTTTCAACAGTAACTTTCAGGTCGTTTTGTTGTATAACAGATGTGGCTGGTCCATCTTGTGCATTCACTCGATTAATTACTGAAGGTGTATTTTCCTGGATAAATTCATAAACATGAAAAAAAAATCAAAACTCCACATAGTTAGCTCCATATAAAACAGTCTAAGCTGCTAGGCTTGAATATAAAGCACTAATAACAATTAAGAAGAAAGATCAGAAACAGTGATGAACTAGAAGCCTCCTTGAAAACAATGGGAAATCCTTGAAGGGTAATTCTCCATATATTGACATCAGGAAAAAGATCATATATAAGCACCACCTAGGTAGGCAACAATCACATCATGGGTATGAATCAGGTCCACCTACACCTAGATGGCCAAGAAAATAAGGTCTGGATTGTTATTTGCTGCAGGTCTGAATTATGATGATAAGTGGCACATCATATCTCTAACATCTCAGCATGGAACACTTGATTAATATTTACAAGCAATTCTTTAGTCATTCTCTCTTTAAGACTTGAGCATATTTATTGATCATCTGTTAGATATATTTTGAACAATGTAAATCACCAATCATGTTTTCTTAATGATCAACACATGTTACTGCATAATTTGTAGGAATAACCTAATGACATGTCTCAAAAAAATGAAGGTTGATCCTTGTACCAACAGTCTGTACTTCAACAAGTGTTTCTTCATGATCAGATGTTTCTACATATCTTTTACTTTTATATCCACAATGTCCTCCCCAGTATACACATTTGATATGCTTCAGGTCAACCATCAAAGCACACTCTCCTCCCCTGCCACCCCCACCCCCTCTTTTTTCTTTTCTCTTCCCAAAAACACAAAGGGAAGCACAATTTAGCTCATTGGTTGTGACCAACCATGATTGCCTTCATCAAATAACCATTTCTATATCTTACTTACATGGCCAAACTGTAACATTTAATATTTAGGGAAGACTTTGTTATCTTTTTGACAATGTATGTTCTTTATCCATGATCAACCAACAACTAGTTTCAAAATGTATTTGGTTGTGATTAAGAGAAGTTGGCTAGACATCCAGCTAAGTGTGCACTAAGAGATCTCATCTCAGATACTACTTTGAAAGTTCATAATTCACTCAGAAATGATCAAGGTACTATGTCACTCTTGAAGCAATTTGAACTATGCTGTGATGCATACAGATGCCTGTAGTGTTCAATAAATGTAAATATTTTCTTAAAATATTTGAACTATGATGTGGTACATGTTGATAAGTGGACTATTCAATAAATGCAAAAAATATTTCTTAAATACTTCATGACTTGGAGTTCACAGAATGGTACATATGAATAAAATTCAGAAAACTACAAAGTCATAACAGTCACGCATGAGCATGTTCAAAGCAGCCAGTTTTTCAAATAAATCCCACTATTGTGAACAAGCATATGGACTTGCATGAAACCAGACAAAAATATCTAGCTATATGATAACTCATCAAAGCTTGCACAGAAAGGATAGGCTTTTTATCAGTTAGGTTGCACCTTAGCCCAGAGAGCAAGCTCCACAATATCTATCCCAACAAGCTTAGGAAGACGTTGAAATATCTCCTTGCACATGTTTAAAACGCAAAGAAGCAACCGATTCCTGTGAATGAAACAAAAATCAAGTGGATTTCAGATGTCTTAGGAGATCTCAGGGCATTTCTCCTTTCAATTAAATAACACAAAATGTTGTTTTGAAATACATGTAGAGAAAAAGTTCTACAATAACTACAGCATTTGACATATTTTTCAGAAATCACCTATCATCGATGTTACGCATAGTCCACTGTGGAGGGGCAACACTCTGGCTTCTAAGATTATCGAAACCCTATTTAGTCAAGACACTTGCATAAGAATTATGATCATAAAAGCTTTTGTGAGCCTAGTAATGAAATTGTTAACAGTTGTAGACATATGAGAAACCAGAAATGGAAAAAAAAAAGAGAATTACCAGAATGAATGTACATCCAGTAGAATCATTTGAAATGACATCCACTTTTGTAAGATGCTTCAGCTTGTAAAGTTTTGCTGGCTACCAATGCAACATTGTTTATTCAAATGAAACAGTCAGCATTTACTAATATCCACACTTCTTAGAAAGCAAAAAATAAATAAACATGATGACAACTTTGTTGTCCTCTAGGAAAGGGGTAACATGTAACCACTTGATATTTTCTTTACACATCTCTCTTGCCTTTGACCGGTTATCTCGAGGACTTGGTATTTTATTATCTCAGTACACTTTTTCTCACCTATGGCTGAGTTTGGATTTCTATTGGCTTTGTAAGTTATCTGATACGGTTGGTATAAAAGCTACTAAAAAGACATAAATTCCCCTATTTAAGCTGGGGCTATTAAATTAAACGACAACAAAGAAGAAAAATAAGCATTTGGACCAGCAATTGTGAACTACTTAAATTATATGTAGCTCTTGTCTAATGATTGATTAATGAGGATGTTCTAGACAGAACAAATCAGGATAATTTAAAATAATAATCCTACCAGATGAGTTAGAAAAATTATACAAGAACCTACTTGCTTCTATCTCTAAATTAGCTAAAATTACCTCAAGTACTCCTCCAGAGGAATATTTTAGGACACGAAGAAAAGCTTTTGTCCTTTCACCTTTGGGTGAGTGTTTAGCTGCATAAAGCAAAAAAGAGAGACAGAGACATTGACAGCAAAGTATAAGTTTTCTATCTAGGTTATAGATACCACGTTAAATGAGAAAATATTTGGCATGACTTCTTAACGGAAGTGATATGACTATGACTTCTTAACGCTGATAACAATTTCAACTGCAGCAATTGACATTTTGCTATCAAGAACACTATGAGCTTTGTTTATTAAACTAACCGACAAAGCGTTCTGTCATGTTGAACTACCAGAATAGCATGTTAATCATTTAGAATTAAGGAAAATCACAAATCGCGGCTAGCCAATATGAGTTACATTGCAGATGTCAATCCTAGCGAAGGTGTCGATCCTGGGGCAGAAAGCAGAGAAGAACAAACTAACCAACTAGTGGCAGAAAGCAGAGATGTCAATCCTCAAACATCAGCCTACAACCAATGAGAAATATAAGAACAAACTAACTTTTCTGGAATTGCTTGCTTCAAGTCCTGGTGATGTGCATCCAAAAGACCTCCTACAGCAACTCATAAAATCTGACAAGTAACCAAAAATAATGCAAACGGTTTACTCTGTGCAAAATCAATTAATTTTATTAGGTCAATCACCACGAGCAATGAAGCGGTAAAATGATAGCTCGCTTTGCTCAAATCATATCACCACCTCGCTTGTAATGAAGATCGTTAGCTGACATGTGAATACCACAATCGTCGATCATCATAGACAACCAGACGTGTACGGTCACTTGTTGAACCATATCAATCCGAAGTTCCATGGATGGACAACCTTGGTCAAGATGTACAGATGCAGAGTCAACAGGCATACCTAATCAACGAACCTGCTACTTCTCAACCAGTAAGACCAAGGATTCGAGTAACCTAACAAACCCGATCCCACTTTGTCTAGTGCAAGTTAATTCCCATCAAAATGATCTACCGATCCAACTTAGCGACAAACTCAGACAAAAAGAACATTTCCCCAGTATCTCAACCAGGAAAGGTTTGAATCACAGATCGAGGCCACATTTTAAGAATGTACTCTTTTCGTGACCAAGAAATATGTGCCAATAGAAAACAAGATCCAGTAAGAAGGAAGCAGTAAATAAAAGGAATCCATATCCAAACACTTCCAGACGATGAATGATAACATGATCTCGGCGGAGAAAAGCGCGGAAAGGGGAAAATAGGAGGGAGGGAGCAATCGTACTGGTGAGGACGAGAACTCTGGGGGTGGCCACGCGGCCGAGCTTCTCCAAGATGCCGCGGCCCTTGGCGACGCGGATTGCGAGCACGATGTCCTGGGCGCTGCCCCCGCTGCCGATGGCGGCGGCGCAGGCGCGCCGCAGCTCCATGTCGTCGGCGTTCGGCCTCGACATCTCCGCCCTACGTCGCCGATTGCTGCGGGAGACGAATCTACTCCCTTCTTGCGCGTCCACCCCTGGCGATGGATGGAAACCGGCGAAGAGAGGGGGAGAGAGAGAGAGAGAGGAGAGGGGCGACTCTTCGTTTACTGGGGTTTCGCCTCCTGTCGTGTGAGGCGACCCCGTGAGATGATTGCGGATGTCTCGACGCAGGCCGTAACGCATCGCCCGCCGACCCGCTCTCTATTCGACTCAGTGTAACAAACGCGACGAAAGCGGTACGGATGGATTCAGGTACATAAAATGTTTGGATCAAATTTTATGGAATAAATATATTGTCATCACCGGTTGTGTTTCTTCGATTGCCTTAAAAAATATAATTTACAAAATTGATTTTTTTTTCTTTTGTTTTCTTGATTGTGCAAATAGATTGGAAATAAAATTAATTAATTGAATAACTAATTTTTAAAAATATTAATTAATTATTTGTTTTGAGAAAACCCTCTGTTCTCTCTTATTTAAACAGGATAACTCTTTTTTAATTTTTTTTGTCATCTTGACGTTCTAATTAAAATGTCCAAAACATTGACATTGATGAGGTCCATGAGTTTTGTCTCAAATTGAGATGAGGAATTCAACCCGAGACTCTACTAAAACCACATCCAAGTTTTAGCAAGACACCTTTAATGCTTTAAGTCAATATAGATTTGGATTATTCGATTTATAATGCTACACACATTGTCCACTTGTATCACTATGAATTTTAGTTTGTGTAACCCTATAATGGATCAGAACCACTCGTGCAAGTTAATAAGAAAGTCATTAACAATCTTATATTATTAAATTTTTGTCATTTTATCACCAAAATCCACTATTAATTTAAGTATCAAAGAAACTTTTATCGGGTACATTCGTGGCACATTTCTTGTAGGGTGTCATTAGAATGGTGTCAAAGAAACTATAAATATTTTTCAAAAATTTTTTATTTATTTTATAGAATGGTGTCATTAGCTGTAAGAACAGGAGGGGCATATAACCTCCTAAACAAGTAGGATCCATCAAATCCTAAATAAATGATAGATAAATAACTAGACAAAGCAGAAACAACATGCTAAGGTAGGTATGAACTTGTTAAGGGCAGCTATGAGATATATAATTCATGAAAAATCTTGGATTAGACTTGTAAAAAAATGTCTACAAGCTTCAATGGAGAAGCTTCAATGTATTTTGACAATATTTCCTTCCAGTCGAATCTAAAAGTTCAATTTCAAAGACCTCAGCAACTATGCACCTCTGATCACAATGGCCAGCAAAAGAGAAGAGAAAGGAGAAGGAAACAACACACCAAGCTCAGTGTTGTTCCACCACACTCAACAAGAAAACTAGTACCATTCATATTCTCAAAAGAATATAATCTCTCTAAGAAAGCATAACATTACAGAAACTGCTTTACCTTTCTTTGCAGAACATCTTGTCTTGTCTGTTTAGAGGAAGAGTACAAACTCCTCAACCATTCTCCACTGACATCAGTTCAATGCATCTGCTTGAGAATGACCCAATTCAAAGAAGACATGTAGAGTGATGCCTTGCATGATGAACACCTGAAGAGATCCACTTGGAGATGATGCAGCTGCTACCAGAGAGAATCCAGATAAAGGCCAATGTTGGATCATTGTTGTCCCACAAGAGCCAGGGTTATTACTTTCCTGTTCCTTCGTTATGGTATGCTGCAATTATTCCTACAACTTGACCTTTTAACATCATCATCTCATGAAGCCATGGCACACCAGGAACCAGTTCCTCCCTCTTGGATTGTTGAGAACCGAGAATAATATGATGTGTAGCGCATATAACTGATGCCGGGATGCAGACGATTATAGCATGCACCATCTGCCACCAGAAGAGTTCCCGTCAAGTAAGACTTATCTCAAGGGAAATAAAACATGCCAAAGATCAGAATCTATCTATCCATCAATCATCACTGTGCTAACCACCAAATAAACTGATGCTCTAAAAATTTTTCATTATGGTTCTACACGGGCAAAAAGTCAACCAGGTAAGAGGAAGTCGCGCTCATTCTTCAACGTGAAAAGATAATGTTTTCGATAAGTATCCATTCTTCTCCATCATATGACCTGCTTGAATGTGTCACTAATATTTTCCTCATCAACGCTAAGATTGTGGATTTTATCAAATTGTTTGCGGTGTCCTGCTAAAATGCAATGAAGCTATCTATGCCTACACAGTGGTTTTTCAGATGAAATGTTGAAAGTGCACAGAGCACAAACAGGTGAACTGGAATCCCACTTGCTTCAGGCAGAGGAAAGGCAACTAGATGTACTAAAAAGATAAAAGGAAGAGTAGACCATCATAAATTACTGGTACTAAATTGCTGGTGGAATAGAGGTAGGGAAAAAGAGAGAGAGAGAGAGAGGAAGAATATGCTAGCATAAGGAATTTCCAGAAAGAATTATCAGCATGAACCGATGCAAATGTTAGTTGGAATTATTGTCCTGTTACGATAAGAAAAACCATGGCTGTAACTCAACAATCTGGAGTTTGATTTTGAATCAAGTGTCAATGAAGGTTTAATGCATCGAAAAGCTACAGTGATTTTCCATGAACTTCAATATCTGAATAATATACGACTAAATCAAGCCGATAATCTTTGACTATGATGAGTAGCAAACCTAAGAAGGGTTTGGATGTTCTCCCCTATGTAAGCCCTCCTTTTTTCAGCCATTAGGCATTGGATGGTGCAATCATACTTCAAGAGCATATGTTCTTCCATTATCTAATAATGGCTGAGAATGATTCTTTTGATCAATTTGACACTGGCTAGTGAACTATTGGATCATCTAAGCTTGGTGAGAGAAGCTTATGACAATCAACTTGAAGATCTTCCAGACTATTATATATTCACATTATACCAATGCACCTAAACTGCATAAGTATTATTCCCAGAATGAATTCCAACTTCAGAAAACCTGGTCATCTCAAAATGCTACCTTATCCTGTCTCTCTCTTTTTTTTTTAGTTGATCTTATTAATTGACACCTGTTCTTCTATCTAATGCTTGATGTATCTTCCAAATTCTTCCTATCCTTACACTTTCTCATAATGATTTTTAAGGTTAGAGCATCCCATAGCTATCAGACCTTTATGAAAGAAAAGGGGAATAAGTTACACTTAGTTTGTTGCTATTTCACAAAAAATATATCCACTAAGCACACAAATCGACTCCAACGACTACATTTTTACCTGTTCATCTTAAACTTGTGTTTGAAAAATGGTTTGGACAAACATGGTACCCGAAGAAAACCCAACCTGTTTTCATTTTTCACTTGATAACAAAATGACAAGAAGATCAGGCATCCATGAATATTATCTAATTTGGATCGAAACATAAATCGAGTAACCACCTAAGCAAACCTAGTTTTTTTCGGCTGAATTTATTACACATCTGACTAAAGAATATCCAAATTCGATTTAAGCAGATAATGTAAACCTTAATTACCGAAAAGTATAGATCCACTGATTCCCTATCAAACCTAAGCATGCTCTCCATTATTGAGAATATTTATCCTGCTACTCTCCAGCAAACTCAAGTGCACCAAAACCCTGGCACACTGTCCATCAGCAAGAATATATGCCAAACATCCTTATTCTTCAAGCCGCATCAACTTTATAATGCATATATATGTACACATACACATTACCAACCTCAGCGAAGACCTCCTAAGCCTCCTCTCCTGTGTACGCATCTTCCATGGTCTCTCTGCTATAATGTGTTGTTCGATATTGTACAGCTTCAAATCCACACAAGAAAGGGGCTGTTAAAATTGGATTTTGGAACAGGGGAGATATGAAGTATGGGGAGATCTCTCACTTCAGTCACCCGCAGCACAAGCTGCGGTTCGAGTACGCGGAGGTGCCGTTCAAGTGCGACGGGTGCAAGGAGGTGGGCATCGGCTCCCGCTTCAAGTGCAACCTCTGCGACTACGACCTCCACCGGCAGTGCGCCCTACCGTCGGTGGCGCCGCTCCGCCACGCCTTCTACCCCAAGTGCGCCTTCCAGTTCCTGGCGCGGCCCCCGGGTGACGCCTCGCGTTTCTGCAACGCATGCGAGCGCGACGTCGCCGGCTTCGTCCTCCACTGCCGCGCCTGCGGCTTCGACCTCCACCCCTGCTGCGCCGCGCTGCCCCACGTCCTCGACGCCGGCGCGGGCGGGGGCGACGATGTGCGGCTCTATCTCTACCGGAAGGCGGGCGCGCCGTGCCACCGGTGCGGGCGAAAAGGGCGGAGCTGGAGCTACCGGAGCGCGTGCAAGAAGTACAACCTGCACGTGGCATGCGTGATGGAGATGCTGGAGGAAAGCTGGCACGAGCTCTACAACGGCGGCGGGAACGGGGGTGGGGCCGGGAAGAGGGGGTTGGTGGGCAGCGTCCACGGTGGCATGGGCGTGGGCATGGCGGGCGGGGGTTACGGTGTCAGCAAGATTCCGAGCATCAAGGGGTGGGAGAAGAACCACCACAGGGGGAAGGGGAAGGTGAAGCGCTGCTGCGAGGTGGCGGCGATGGCGGTGCAGTTCATCATCTCGGCGGTGTTAGGTGATCCGACGGCCATCATCGCCGGCATCGTCGGCTCCTTCTTCTCCAGATAATGTGATCAAGTGGAGGCTCGACACCTGTGCATCAACAGCCGTGAAAGAAACGCTTACTGAAACAGAACCATCACCGTGGGAATAAGTGTCGCTGCTTATGCTTTTTATGATTCCCCAAAAAAATCAAAATAAAATAACTTATTTGCTATTATACTTTTTACAAAACATATGTTCCTCCAAATCAATATATATATATATAAAACTCATGTTAATTGCTTCAACATGACAACTGGTAGCAAATGAAATATTTAAAATATTAAAATCAATTAAATTATCACACTGTCTCTGATCTAATAGTCAAGCAATAATTAGTAAAAGCGACACCAATGTCAAATTTGGACTTTTTCTGAAACCTGCATGCTAAATGCAAATTAAGAGGGATGAATGTGAAAATTATTAATTTTCAAATAACACATATGTAACTTTTATCAAAACAAAACAGAAAGCAAGAAGTGCTCTGCCATTGATGACATGACATGTTTCACTTTGCTTATGGATGAATCAAGGAACATTTGTCCTCACAAAGAACCATAATTTTATGCTGAAAGCAACCTTAACACAAAAATCATGCGTTACTTTGGAGCCATACTTCAATTTTGCATCACAAGCAGAGGCAGACTTTGCATCACAATGGATGATAAGGGTCACATACTTCAGTTTTGCATCACAAGCATAGGCAGAGTTTGCATCACAAGCATAGGCAGAGTTTGCATCACAAGGGATGATGCACACTTTAGGGTCTGTGATCCTGTTGAATTCTAGTTTGCGTCACAAGCATAGGCAGAGTCTACAATCCTGCACAATGCAGCAAACAAGGGAGAGAGTAAGTTTCCTCTAAGTAGACTTACATATCATCACATTAATATGAAAGGGCAAGCAGAGCCACCCGCAAATCCTTGGTTCATGCTATAGAATAGGAACCCCTAACTGTCGCTCATCTGCTGAGAACAAAAATTTTTGCCATTATAATTTTCACATCTCTACCTAATCTGAAATAAACACAATATATAACAAAGATGCCAAACACAATTTACAACTTGATATGACCATTTCATCCTAGTCCGTATCTTATGTTAGGACTCGTAACATCTGACTCAAATGGAACCTCAACTCGCTCTTTCACTATGCACCGAGCTTTTCCATCTTCAATGACCAGCACTTTCCCCTGTGGGCACTGACTGCTGATCTGCCTCTCTGTTGGTGGTCTGCTCTTAAGCATTGGTCGATGCCCAGCAAAACTTACCATAGACATCATACTAACAATTGCTATTGCTGACTTAACAACTAATCCAATGATATTTCTAAATTGCTTCGATGTCTTGTCATCCTGGTTCTTATCGGTTCCACATGCAGTTCCCTTGCCTTCCTGCTTGGCGGCAGCTACTGGTCCATTGTGAGTGGTCTTATTCTTTCTTAAGTGTGAACCAGCGCCAATGTCATCCAAAACAAACAAGTCAGGAAGGTGGGTGGGATATGGGGGGAGAACCAGGTTGTCATCAAGCTCAATTGCTTCGCCAGCAAAAGTCGCAACTTCATGAATCGCTTCCAGCTCCTCACCTTTGTACTCCTTAAGTTTGCTGAGTAATATCCTTCGACTGCAATCAATCTGGGAAAGAATTGATTCTCTTTCATACCTTTGTTGATGCTGCAATTCCTGAGCATATAGGAAACAAAAAAATCAGACATATATCAGATTTGACCAAATTAATAATTTATGTTGACAACACACAACTTCACCAAATTACAGGTTCTTACTATCCACCACTTTGGTAATAGTGAATGACAATGCAGATGTTCACAGATTGATAAATTTTGAACCACTACAAGAACTATGAAACTTATGAGGAAGAGGTTCATTTAGTGAATAAAGCACATAAGTTCAAAGTATCTACAATCTATATGATCCTCCTGTATGCGACTAAGATCTGCCTATTTAAGCAGGTCATCAATCACCAGCAACAGCAATATCAAGAAGAATCTGACAATGGGACTCCATGAAAGCACACATATAGGGGTGAGTTACCAATCATGAGGGCTAGCGGCACCCAGGTGTGTTTAGCAACTACATGCTGAATCAGCACAATAAAAATGAACCGGATAATGAAACTTGATCTGGAAGAGAAAATTTGAGCACGAGGTACGTGAAGAAAGTGCCTTTCCAGGTCAAGATTACTAAATATTAGCTTTATTATGTCTAGACAAATAAATTCATCATTTTCATTGTTGATTTTTACACTTCTACTACTCTGAACTATTAGGTTGTATTTTTCTAAATTATTGTCATTTCAATGGATATGTAAAGCATAATAAACTTGATAATTTTTTATTTCACATCCTGTGTTTTCTTGATATCACAATTCATACTCTCCTGTTTAAAGTTACATTGCACACCTTGTGTATTTCCATTCATCAGATATGCCTACATAACCATTACTTCAATTAATTTGTGTACATGGATGAATACTTTCAAATTAATTAATATGTTGATAATAGAAACTAAAAAATACAAAAAATGATCTCTGTTATCCAATAATTACATAAACAGATCCCTATTAACCATATTGACCAGAGAATGTGATTCATCACCAAAAAAGAGAGCAAATGATATGCCTAGGACAATTCTGGAGAAAGGAGGCTGAAGGCAGAAGAAAAATATGGATCAGGTTCATTCAGAATGAAAAGCAAGAAATGATGGGTGGAAAAGAGGAAGAAAAGAAAGGGGAAGGTGAAAAAAAAAAGCTTTCCCGTACTGAGAAGCTTATTTGTAATAGTGAAAAGCATGAATATATCAGTCATATTTTTAGCAGCTTCATTCAAAAGATCAAGAGGGAATATTTGGGTGAATTTTCCCTTTTGGCTAATGACGGGACACTAGCTTGTTGTTGTTGCCCTTTTGGCCAATGGCTTACCACAAGGAGAAGAATGTAATTATATGGCAAAACAGATAACACAAAATATAATTACTAACATGAGAAGATTCTAATCATAATATCATGAAAACACGGGCCACAAAATAAAATTTTCTCTAAACTTAATCTTGTGTAGTAAACTCAGATCATCATAAGTATGATCTTGCATGGGGAACTAAATAACACAATCCTCAGAAATTGAATTGTATTCCTAAATTATAGTTCATCTATCAACTACCAACATATCTATCTCAACAATTTATTTGTATAACCAAAGGTCTTTCTTTTTTGCCTGATAGAAAATTAAAATTCATTGAATGAACTTTTAAATGACATAGAAACTATAAAATGTAAATTGACTGATAGGATCCTAGTAATTGTAAGGAATATCAAGTCAAAAGAAAGACAAAGGAAATATACAAAAAAAGTTTTGCAATTCACATCAAGCATCCACAACAAATCATATGTGACTGGATACTCCAAAAAAAGAAAGAAACAAATTTCAATGACTTTAAAGAAAAATAAGTTAACGTCCACTCAATCACCTTTTCCTAACAAGTAACAGAAAACAACTTATACATCTCAGTCCATATTTTAGTTAATTTCATGTTATTTAATGTTTGTCTTTCTTATAAATAGACACAAAGAAAAAGGTACAAATAATTCAGTCTTGAGCAACAAAATAGTGGCAAGTTTTGCAAAAATGGTTCTTATCAAAGTTGCGAGTTCTATCAAAATCATATAGTCTATTTTCCTTTTAAGAAACCCCTTTTCATCTCTTTCCACTTCCCCAATCCTCCACGTCTCTTTCCATCCTCTTTCTTCTTATTGATCCTCTGATGTTGTCAATTTGGCAGCAATACTGATGAGAATAACCCTCACCTATCATACCTATGTATACATTGTTTATTTGAGTTCTACAGCAGGCCATCAACATTGATCTGGGGTTCACTTCAAACAACAAAGTTGGAACTCGTTGATCTATTTTTCTACATATTCTCCATGATATATATAACCTTCTTGCCAATCAAGATACACAATCTTCTTTCCTCCAGAGAATTAGGCTAATGCCGGCAGGAGTCATGGCAAAACAAAAAATTATCTAGTTTTCTTAAATTTCCTTACTACAGGAATTCTTCCACTTCGAGATCAAAGAGTGATGCAGAAATTGGTGCATCTCCAACACAATAAAATCCTCATCTCCACCATGCCCTGAGTAAATGTCGGCTGGAGAAGTAGTCTGCACCTTCGCATCGAAACATGCTCCATAGACCGCATTCAAAACGCTGAGGGGTTTAAGCAAGACAGACCTTTTCGTTCAAATAATCTCAAACATCTATCTTCAATTCAATTCTTCCATAAGCCTCAAGCGCTAATATGAACCAAACCCCAGAGAAACCCTAACCCAGACGTCCATCCCTTCTCGCATCGCAAAGAACGCAACGTTACGGTTATCATTCAAGATTCTGTACCTGCAAGGCCGCGAGCTGCCGCTCCAGCGAGTCGAGGGCGTCACGGATACCGACGAGGCTATCGGCCTCCTCCTCCTCCTCCTCCTCCTCCTCCTCGGCCGCGGCACCACCGCCTGCTTCACCGTCGTCTCCTCTTTGGTGGCCGCCGCCGCCGCTCACACCGATGCAATCGCTGATCTTGGATCGCAGCTCGGATGCCCGAGCCAACACCAAACCGATCTCCTCCCCCTCCATAACCCTACTCTTCGCACTCTCTTCCCTAATGAGTTAGGCAAGCGATGAGGGGTCTTTACTGCTTCCCATTCTCCATCACCCATCATATCTGTGCGCCACTTGTTCGTTCGTTTGTTTGTTTGCTCTCGTGAGGTTTTCCCTTAAATCAAAAAATAAAAATAAAAATAAACAGTTTTTTTTTTTGCCTCAAATTTCAGAAAAATAATAATTTTAAAAAGCAATTCAATGTGATTTCTTATTTCATTTTATCAATCTGTCAAATAACAATAATAATTTCCTTGAAAAATCTAAACATACACAAAACTATTAACTTTTTTTAGGAGAAAAAAAATACAAATTTTCTTAATGTTAATAATATATCAAGTATGTTAATTACACATTTATATTTACTTCGATTGTCATTATAATTACATAACAAAAGGATTTTAGTATGTTATGCTTCAATTCTCCTTACCAACACCATCCATCATCACCTAACATCTATGCTTTCTTCTTCCGGGCCTGAACAGTGGTGATGATCACATGAGAAGATGTAAAACTCCAAACATTTCTTGAAACTAATCAGTCCAAATTATGCAATTTCCTCAAAAGAAAAAAAAAAAGGAAAGGCAAACTCACTATAAATACCTTGTTGATCAAGGTTCATTTGGACTATACATACACATGTAAATTACATTGCAACCTCCATATACAAATCTGCCAACTCCTTTTTCCTGTGAACAAGAAACAAAAAGTAATGGAGCCATCAGCTCACTCATGGCAGGCAGGCAAATCTCATTATTAAGTCTCTTTCTATCTGCTGTAACTTGTCAATTCTTTTGAGAGCAGGTATCTGAAACTGAAGTTGTGGGGAACCCACTGAATGGTCTTCTTGGATCTGCCATTTTGGCATCTCTGCATGGCCATCTTAAGAGTCTCAGGAAGGTAACACTGAACCATGTCCACCAATCTTTGAGAGCTTAGTTTTGTGTCCTTGGCATATGAATCTATCAGCTTTGGAAGAAGGATCTTCTGTTCCTTCCAAATACCAACGGTGGCACGAACGTAATCTTCCTTTGCTGATTCTAGCTGCTGGAACAATCTATCCGAATAGTAGATTCGAACCTGAGGAACACAAACACGATGCAGCCGTTTCAGAATGTTTGAGATTTACAGAGGATATCGAGAAACAAATGTTTCTGATTGGAGTTTACAGAACACCAGCTTTGTTCCTTCTCACTCAGCAGTAACAAGACCACAATGAAGCTTGCAGTGTCATACAGAGAGAGAGAGAGAGAGAGAGAGAGATGTAATTAGGGAGTTTACCGCAGGATCAGAATGGCTGCCTGAACAAAGTGCAAAGTGTAGAAGAGGTTCTGGTTGTTTAATTGAGTAGGATTGCCATGCGACTCCAACCTTGTGCTTCAACAGTGGATGCAGCAATGTCCGAAGCCACTACAAGCAATGAAGAACACTCTTATAAGCTTCGTGTGCCGGAATGTTACAGAATTCTGTACGGGAAAGCAATTCAAATGACTCTGAATTCTTAGACCAGTCTCATATGTGTTCTTTTAGAGGATATGTTTCAGATTGATCACAGAACTAATTTCTGAAACATTTTGGGGCATTGTCCTGATAGGTGAATCTTTGCATTTACTTCTGCGAATATAAATATGCTTTGGCTCCCTCACTTGACCCCGCAGATTACTACATTATAGTCAAATTTCTTTCTCTTTTTTTGTTCTCTCTACTACTTCATTTTCACATGTTTTCAGCATAAGTGAGCCGGATTGAGATCTCAATTTATATGATCAACTCTCTGCTTTCATAAACAGAAAGATCCTTTTTCCTTCTTCTTCGGTGCTCATATTCATAATCTATACGGTTCCAAAATTTTATATGCCTGTGACTCTTTTGATACATTTGACAGATGAAGAATGGTGGATTTAGGTGAATACTCATGCCATTATGTTTTGATCAAGGAAGATGAAGATATGAAAGTGAGAACATGATTTCTTAAAATTATCTTGCAATGCCTTGGCGAATCTCTGTAACAACATAAACCTAATCTTTTTCTTGATCATAGCAGGAAGGAAAATAAAGACGAAAAGTATGAGCCTTACCTGCCCAGTACAATGTGTCCTGCACCCAAGAATATAAGCTTGTATCATAGCTGCATTTATAGAACGGCCACCTATGGTGCACATAGCCTGGAATAAAGCAATAACATGTTGGAAATGTATGTTAATTTCTAATTTTGACCAAGCAAAAATGATAATGTACCTTGATCAACAAAGAAGTTTTTTTCGCATTCCCCTCGGGAATTCCGTATTCGATGTATGCCTGAGGAGCATGAAAGTCCATTTATATGGTGCAAAATATATTATTCAACTAGGAGTAATTATCTGGAGAACATGAATTAGCTCTGGTGAAAAAAAAAATTACATGCATGATTATAGCATTGTGTATGTTTATCCAAAAGGCAAGCTTTTCATCATTTTTCAACTTCCTTGGATCAACTATCTCCAACCGATGAAGGATTAACCTGTCAAAAGATTTCAATTTAATGTTATGCTTCAGCTATCGAAGAATAAGAACGATCATAAGAATAAGAACAATCTGACAAACATTTGTTTCAATTTTGTCAAAATTTTTATGCAGTACAGAAGGTCAGCATAGTACTCATCAGAAACAAAGTGCGAATAAAGAACAGTGCTTGATAAATGACATGACTTGAAGCTGGATCAACAGAAATGTATCCTATCAGATCATTTTACTCACTTATAATTATGTAGCATGTCTTCAACATCCCTCAGCCTCTGACGGTCTCTACGAATAAGAGGCACCTCCACCATTGCGTTGTATGGTCCACTAAATTCTTTCAGTCCTTCAACTTGAAAAGGATTTATCAAGCGAGAATCTAGATTAGATTCCCTTTTGTAGCCAGGACTCCACAGTTCTCCCAGATACTGGGGAGATAGTGCACTCATAGACGAGGAGGATGAAGCAGGAGAAGATGAAAAGCCATGAAAAACCAAAGGAGGGTCAACAAGTTTGCAGTATACAGCACCCATGCATCTAACCATGTCTTCTGAAAGCCTATTTGGGGACTCTGGAACATCATCAGTGATACCAGTCTCAAGATATTCGGCTAAGCTGATCACCCCAGAATTTGCATTTTGTTCTTCCTGGTCAATGGCAATTAAGAACAAAATAATGAAAAAGAAAGACAATAGTCAGATCTGCCAAAAGTTGAAGCTTGCAATGTACTTGCCTTGAGAAAAGACAAAGGTTGAGAATGGAATGAGTGAAGAGCTCTAGCTAGACTTTCTTGTGAGGGTGAAATCCTAGCAGAACAAGTTGCACGGTAAGAAAGAGAAGAATGGCTGCGACGAATGCCAGGACCGAATAGAGTTTCCTGGCACTTGATTTCACAACCTTCATTAACCAAGTCGGCAGTCCATTTCTGAGGCAGCTCTGTCTGACTAGATTGCACTCTCGAGTTTCCTCTATTAGATGAGATTTTGAGTTTTGCAGATTCGTGGAGCAACTCAGATTTGGAATTCAATGGCTTTTTCAATTGATGCTCACTAGCAGGAGGATACAATGTAGTTGTTTGCTGATCAAAAGCCTTGCGATAAAGAGATAACAGATACTGCTCTAGATGCATAACCTCTAATTCCAATACGGCTATCTCCCGTATCAGATCCTTTGTAGGCTGAGAATACAAGAAAGTAATATTAGCTATATCGGCAAATGTAACTATATCAAGTATGCAAGAAAATTTTCACCTAAAATATTGAACTTTTACACAAATCAGCTATTCTTAAGTCTATATTCAGTAGTCACTAAATCATAAGTCATGGTCGAACCTTGGCCATCACTCTTGAAATAACATATGAATAGGTATCAGAATGATGAAAATAAAGTATACCACAACTCACAAAAGAAGTATTTACATAGTTTTCTGCTTGTGAGTCATTCATAGTGTCAGAAGCAAGACAGTTTATTGAAATTTAAGTGTATTAGGGATATTCGAAGCAGCCACCAATAATATATATATATATATATATATAAACATTTATATAACAAGATGTTTAAGGTGACTAATACGGTTTAATGGCAATAAAGATCATAATTTCACAATTTCAATAGCAATTAATGGAAAAGAAAAACAGCAGTGGGCAGGGAAATAGAGAAAGGAACTACCTTTGGCATTGATCTTTCATTTGAGGAAGAAACTGCAGAAAAGCCAAATCCCAATGCCTTTTCTAAAGCGCATCGCATCATCATTTGATCTTGTAGCCGCTTCTCAAGCTGCAGAATCTGCAGCATATTATAACAAGTAGGGATTAGTTACTAAAATACATATTATTTGGACTTGATCACCACAATCCTTCTAGAAAGTTTGAAATACCATAAACTGATCATAAAGTAAATTTTCAGGATCGTGCTTAAGATGTGGTCATATGATTCCCATATTATAACAAGGAATAAGAAAGAAAACAAAAATCTTCTCTATTCAGCAATGTATAAATTACCAAGAAGAATATTAAACTATAAAAAGACAAATGGAAACTGATCAAAGAGCGGATTAGTAGTTTGCCATTTGTAATGCAAGCTCCAAAACCCTTCCTCTGATAAAATTTTTCCTGAGGTACCATTTGTAGTACCTGCAGAAAGCCTGGAACATGAACTCTGATGTAAAAAATCTCTAATTACACTTACAAGTGGGGTTTTGATGAGTAAACTACAAGTATAATTATCTTATTTTGAGAAGTCAATGATTAGCAAAGTCATCAAACAAAAAGCCAATAAAGATGCTGAAATCAAATAAATATACAAGAATTTCATGCCATGGCTAAATATCATTCAACATCCAATGATTGATGTTCATATTTCATTAGCTTCACAAGTAAATTTGTATGCATTTGTATCCAGCTGCAGTAGCCAAATTGTAACTGGAATCAAAGAAGAATATTAAATCGGCAAATAATTTGTGTGCCAACTCGGAAAAAATTCATCCACCCACTTGAAACCAGATCTAAAGTACCTCATACTTCAATGAACTTCGGACACTAGCTTCAGGCAATGGCTTATTTCTGATCTCACTGTCACCAGTAGACTCTCCAATGACCTTCAATTCAAAAGAACACTGATAAGTGCTTCCTTAATGAAACAGATGAAAGATATCTGTCTTTACTCTGCTGATTGCATAGCTTACATGCCAAAAGAGTTCAGAAGCATAGTAAAAATGCAACATAAATGTCATCTGATTGTTCCAGAAAGCAAGATTGGCATATGGATCATAACCAAAAAAAAAAAAAAAAAGCCAAATGTTCAACATGAGAGATCTCAAGAAATTAGAGCATAAACTTTATTTCAAGTTCCGGAAACTGAAAGCACCGGAAAAAGATGAGCTTGTACCGGCTTAGCATGGTGGATTGATCCAGGCAGAGTCTCCAATCCAGCTTCTCTGTTTCTCTGGTCGGATTCACTGACATTAAAGACCAGCAATGATAAGCAAAAATAGGTTAGGAAATGAATCCCATAGCTCTCCTATAGAAAGAACACTACTGCCACTTCTCTCTAGCAGTAATATAACTAAAAACTTTCCCAAAAAATCTGTGGCGTTCTTCAGTAGCAAGTGGCAGATAGGCAGTAATAGTACCACTGGGAAGGAGATCAGCTACCTCTTGGAGCGCTTGTGCCTAGAAGATATATTGTCTACTCGAAGCATTTTCTCCAAAAAGTAACTTTGGCATTTCGCATCCTGCATTTGGATGTTGTAACATTTCCCCTCGAATTCCATAAGCACACAGATTGGTGGAAGCAGCTGAAACATCAGCGGACCTTTGATCAGGAAGAAGTCATATCATAATCATATCAATAACCAGGATACTTCAGAGAAAGAAGGAGAACACTAGCCTCAAAGGTTGCTGAGATGAACAATGGCCAAACAAGTCTTCAGATCTCTGCAGCTCCCACCAAGTGCATCAGTCTTCCTAGTGTGAAGTGCAACATGCGGTACAATCCAAGCAATCAGACAACCAGTGTGTAAGGTTTTAAGCCTAAGACAGGAAGAGTCCAACTGCGTATGAGTGCTTAGAGGACCACCAAACACACAACCAAGAGGAATTGACATTTGACATCCTCTCTTGGGTGGTTCACCTTTTTGGTTTACCTCTCAAGAAATCAGAACACAAGTGGTGCAACTTTTTCTCAAAGTCATACAATGAAATATTATTTCAATTAAAATTTACTTCACTTGATGAAGTTTAAGATGCTTTGTTCTTTTTGTTCTATGGTTTTGATATGCTTGGTACCAAATCAAGTTATAGCCACTGCTGGTTTCACAGTAATTGGAGCATAATAATAATGATAACCATGGATGATGCATTGGAGACAAGAAAAACTAGGCCTCGAGCAAGGCATCTCAGCAGAAAGGACAAGGAGGTTTTTGTCCAGAGAATGTAAAAGAGCTTTCGGAAGGTGAAAACTAGAGACGAGAAGGCCTCAAAAGGGAGGAAAGTGAGAGATAAAAGTGGCATTGGGTTCTTAAATGAAGCTGGCCCCTGTTGTGGTCTTTCTCTTGTTAAGGTCCAGTTATCTCAAAAGAAGCTCGAGATACTTGCGTTGTCTTCTGTTTCATACATCTTAATGTTTGTCAAAGAATCAGCTTGTTTCTTCTTCAATGATGTGGATGGGGGGGGGGGGGTTTGGCATTTTCTAGCACCAGCAGGAGACAATGTGAGCAAGGTGGTCAGCACCACCCACCTGCCCCCTCCCTCTTTTTTCTCTTGTGACAGGAAAAAGCTTGACCTTTTCTGAAGTCCCAGTGGGGTGGGCAGAAGAAAGAAGGCAAAAGTCTCGCTTTCAGAGTCTCTGGCTCTGCAACTTGGAGAGTTTTCTATGGCAGCCAGAGTAGGCTCCAAAGAGTGGAAGATGACCTGATCCTTTTTACTGCTACTACAGCTGTTATCCTGCAAAGTATGTTGGCAGTGTGAAGAGCGTTCTTCCTCGCTGCATGCAGCAGGTGAACACGGCGCTGTTCTGCAGACCTCCGAGGTCGGGGTGGAGATGCACCGAAACAACTTCTAGGTTGAAGGTAAAAGAACATAGGTGTCGTCTCTCTCATGTGATGTAAGGGGGAGGGTAGAGTCTCTCAAACGCCAAAACACACATGGAGGAGGAGGTCTTTGTTAGGTGAGCTTTCAGGAATAAGATCCGAAGGATACTGTTCATGTGTTGAATCATGAAGCACTCTGAGCTCCAAGACAAAGTGTTGGAGTTAGCGTGCATGATGAGCTCAAGTAAGCAGCCTTTCTGTTCATATCAGCAACATGTAATAAAATTCAACTCTTTGGAAAAGAAGAGATTAGCAATCCTACGAGTTGGACACCCATCACCATTACATGAGGTAGGCAGATAAATTATTGGGAAGAAGAAGTAATGTTTAGCTATCAAAAGCTTATCCTTGAAAACAGACAGACATGAGGAAACGTATGCATGATTAAAAGGAATAAGATTCATGTGAGATGCACATGAACACCCAATGAATCGATACTTTAATTTTTTTTTTTATAATTTCTTTTGAACCCTATGGAGAGTATTACCCGAAGTTGACTTTGAACAATGGCCATCAAGGGTTCAGTTCAAGTTATTTTTCCTCAATTTGAGGCTCATTTTTATTTTATTCCCGCAATAGTGGAGGCTACATATCAGGATATCTATAAGGCACAGTAGTAATAGCTGCAAAGGGTGAGCATGAAACTTTGGAGGAGAAGCTTTGCATAAAGATGATACCGAGAAAGCCACATTTTAGTGGCAAAAGTTAAGGTTGTCCGGTGCTCTGTTTTCCCCTCGGATTAAAGTTTCAGCATAGAGATTCATGTAATCCGGACTAATTAGATACTACTCCTAGAGTTAATTATTTATTGTATCCTTTAATTACAAAATTGAAACATTATAGTTCTATTTAATCTAACGTCATTAATTTTATCAATAAAAATATTAATAAAATAATAAAAATAATAATAATTTTAATGTTTGAATTGATAGTGACGATGTCTGTCGATGGTAACGGACGACAATATCGTTAGGAGCCATGAATGATTGTTAAGGATGAAGAAAGCGACGATAAGAAATGAGGATAACTCTATATTTGCACCAATATCGATGCATTTGTCGAGCGATTGTTCATTGCTTGACATTTTCATTGATATTCCTTTTGTCGCTTGACAACTATATCGACGTTGACATAGATATAGAATAGTCCTCATCTCTCGTCGTAACTTTTCTCATCCACAATAGTCACCCGCAACCCCCAACAACATCGTCGTTTATCACTGTCAATTGAAATATTAAAATTATTTTTTTATTCTTTGATTTCATATTTTCGTTAGTAAAATCGATATTGTTAGTATAAATGAATCTAAATATTTTGTTTTCATAATTATATAGAGATGTAAATATAATTTTAAGATAACTAATTAAAATGATAATATATATACTTAGCCCATCTGAATCCACCACAGTCCAGTTGAAGCACACATTTGTCTGATGGAGATTGGAGCCTTTGAGTTCCATCTCTCTCTCTCTCTTTGGTCTTTTATTTTTTCGACAAAGCAGTAAAAGAATAAAGAAATTGGACGCCAAAAGGCATTCATGGTTGAGTTTTGGTGTTAAGGCCAATAATAACATCGGGCAGCTGTCAGCGCACCAAAATCATCGAAAAATATGTGCATATTTATGTCTTCTTCATCGTCATTAAAAACTTTTGAACCAACCAAAGATGGACCATCAATATGAAATAGATAAATATCCATGGAACTCAGTTTTCAATGTAAATTCCACCATCCATGGCTGGCTCACCAGGCTGACATGTAGATCTCCATTGGAGAAGACGATCATCATCTGTACACTAAAAAGAAGAACAAGATTCTGACTTCTGGTCCTCCTCTCCAGATTCTTTTGATAGTCTTCAAATGTTTTGGTGTCTTCAAATTCAACAATATAAAAGCTAAATGCGGGAAGAACAATAACAACACAAGAAGAGAATAACTCTGAAAAATGCAACCGTGAAAGTGTTCCAAACTTACTAGAATGCATGGATAGAACTTACATCTGAGGGTAACAAAGCAACATTCCTCCATCAATAAATGCTTCTTCTGTTTACACAGATCCTCACAATTGCTTCAAGCAATTAGCAGCAGTAGATCATCACTTACTAGATACAACAGCAGCAAATCTAATGACAGCATACAAGAATACCAAGTATAACCAACCATCTTTAACCTTGTTTGGTCCATAACTCTGGGTTAACCCAGAGAATATAAACCGATAACCACCTAATTTAACACTTTTTCATCCTTGCATCACACACTTCCTGAAAGACTGGAAGATACACATTAACCAGAGAAAGAAAGGAGAATAGAAGTTTAAGCTGTTCAAAGAGACTAATAAGCAGCTACAGGAGCTTTTCTTCATACATGACATGGTTCCTGTAAGTATGAGAAGGGGGAACACAAGGCTCGAGAATGGTCAATCACATATCTGATATCTTTTTAAGCATCAGAATAAATTAGAATCAATCACATCGCTTACAAAGCAAATAAGCCTTGAATCTCTTAGACTAAAAAGCTACAATGATCATCATTTATTTGCATTTGCTTAAAATTCTTCTCTTTCTTTTCCTACTTCACCTTTTTATTCACTGTCTTCTGAATCTGATTATATTGTTCTTTCTGACAGTCTGGTAAGTTGACTATGCAAGCATTCTCATTAAGAATAATACAATGAAAGGGTAGCGACCTACTTGTAGGAGAACCTTAGCACAATGGTAAAATTACCTTACTATTATCCCTCTCTGCTTGTTGTGTAAGCTGTGTACACCGACTTGCGTCAACTCTCTCTAGACCTCGTGCACAGGGTTCATGTATTTTTTTTCTTAGCATAGTGACATGCTTGATGAGGAATTGATACAATTAAAGACTTAGATTTAATGGGACTCTAAAATGATAATAATTATTGTGTGTCTGTGCTCTATAGATGTGCACAATAAATGTTATTAAAAATCTACCATTCCGATGAAGATTTTTCTTAAGTTTCCTACATTGAAGAAAAGCAATAGTTGCTCCAAATTCTACTTCCTTCACCTTACATTCTTATTTATTCTAAACAAGGTCCGTCAAACCATACCATACCGATGTACCAAGATTTGCTCAATGCAGTGCCAAGCTTTGCTCGATACGTTACCAAGCTTATATATATATAATAGAATTAAAAAATAAAAGAAAAATGGAGGCGTGCCTCGTTCCTTCTCCCCATACGGGAAGAAGAAATCTCCTCGTGAAGCCTCGACGAGAAGCTCGTGCGTCGTTTTCTTCTCCCCACGATCGCTGAAGATTCTCCTCGCGAAGCACCGAGAAGCCCACGAGCAACGAATCGGGATCGGAAGAGCAGTGTCGGATCTCCAGGTTCTCCCTCTTCTTCTTTCTCCCCCGACTAAAACTATCCGAAATTAGCTGTCGACAGTCAAAATCGATCGTTATCGCCCAACAGCAACCGACGATGGTTGAAATCGACCGTTACTGGCCGATTTTAGGTGGTAACGGGGTGGAAACAGCCCCAATCGATGCTACCACCCGGTAGCGAGCAGTCTTCGTATCGGTCAACGGGCGGACCGATATGTACCGCCCATACCGGGCGATACGATTCGAAACGTCGAACCTTGAGTCTATTTATCCTATTATCTCCAACTCTTCCTTATTGCCATGTACTAAGTACATCTTTATATCATTAACCCTCTCCTCAGCTAGATACTTGCCAAGCTATGACATAGATTTGTGATCATATTCAAATATCTACAGAAACCATTAAATCTACAGAAGTAAACCAGATGATGACCATGATTTGCGAGAATTATGATGTACATGAAAGTTTTGCCTAATTTATTATCTAAACAAGTGAAAGCAAAAAAAATAATATTGAACTAGCTACTAGAATGAACACAAAATTAATTATAGTCTTCACAAAAGTAGCACAATCTTGTGGAAGTCAATCCATCAGTACATGTCCAATTGTCAAATTAAGAACAATGTAACACAGCCTAAGTAAACATGTTACCATCTAACAACTGACAATAGCACCCTAAAATTGTGGTTTTGTTACTGCATCCCAATGACAACAATTTTCAATAGGACATTTCATCAACAGTTTAACGTGAAAGTAAATGCCAACTTAAACATTGTAAATTTTACGACCACAGAGCAAGTGGGCAACAATGGCAGTACTTGAATGCATGCAACATGTTTACATGAAATACAACTCACCTATCAATATCAGCAAGATGACTATTACAAACTGCCTAAAAACAAACGAGGCTGGCGATTACCAAAGCACCAACAAGAAGTAACAGTGCCTTGAGATATACATCAGCCTGTTGTCCATGTTGCACATGCCGCGGGAATCCGTGAACATGCCCACCATGAAATGCATTGCCATACCCGTAGGGGAAGCCTGCACTGGGACCGTAGGCAGTCGCGTCCGGAATTCCATGAACCTGAAAGCTCAGAAGTGGGAACAAGCCACCAATAGCTGCAGAGAACGTGAAGTTGCCAAATCTTGTACTAGCGACAGGGGCTCCACCCATGAACCATGGGTTAGCATGATGGAAATTGTTCGGGTCCGGCGGGGGTGCTGTCGCTGGCCGCTGCCCAGCTGGGCGATGGGGAATGTCCATGCCAGGCATGGACTTGGACCGTGGATCTGTAGAGTTCTTCCCCCGGCCATAAAGAGGGACTAACTTCTCTTCTTCGACGATGGCCTTGCAAACAGGGCATTCAGAAGACTGGGCATGGCCATGGAGCCATTTGTATAGGCAGGGCCAGCAAAAGAGGTGACCACAGAGGGTGACCACGGGATCCTGGGCCAGCTCGAAACAGATGTTACATTCGAAGCTGGCAGCATCATTGCTGCCGCTGCTTTCCCCCAACGAAGAGTTCTGAGGATCTCTACCGGACGACGACTCCCCAAATCCACTGGCCATCTGGATGAAGTTGCAAAAGAAACTTGCAACAGAAAAGGGAAGAAAGGAGTCAAAACCACATTCCGTGGCTAAATCTAACCCAAAAAAGCCTCAAAATTTGAACATTTACATTCAAGAATCAGTTTAGATAAACAAAAACCACAGAGAAAGAAATAGAAACCCTAAATCCGGTTAGTGGCACGATAGGCAATAGAAAACCTCAGGCATACATACACCAATATGCAAAGATAACCGATAAATATGAAGAATTTATAACACGAACGACTAAAAATTAAGTATCAAACCCTGACAAGACACCAAATTAAGTATCAAACCAAGTTCGATTTAACCAACAAGAAAGAATCCTAAACCCAATTGGCGGCACAATTGTCAATGAATACCCTCAGACAGCCTTGTTCAACAAAATATGCAAAAGGATATTCAGACAGAGATTTGGATGAATTTGCATCCATCAGTGATCAAGAAATACAAAGAATTCGCAACACAAAAGGACCGATGATCACGAACCAATATCGACGTCTCGGGGATTAGAATACAACGAATACAAAGAAAAGCTCTTAAGATCGGAAACAATCGGGGAAACGAAAGACGAAAGAAATCCATCATTCTAGGGTTCAAATCAAGAGCCAAGAAACGATTTTTAGAACCGTGGAAAAGGGGCAACGATGAAACCTTTGTCGAATAGAATCCACACGAGAAACAAACGCTTGGTCGAATTCAAGAGATGGGAACAGATCGGTACCTGAATCGAACGACCAAAGCTGCGGGACGGGAAGAGTCGACGAGGGATCGGAACCGTCGCGAATTAGAAAGAACACGGAAAGGAACAAAAGAAGGGGGCGACGGGACGACGCGGCCAGCAACCAAGCGGGGGAGGAACCTTCCAGATCTTCTCCCCGGATTCGGATCTTATTCTAATTAATGGGTTCCGGATCTACCAACGGCCCTCAAACCCTTCAGACCAACGAAATAGCTGTGCGTTGCCATAGCGGATCTTGTCGGAGCCCAGATGCCATCCGACCCGGGCACAATTTTTAATCTGCATAAATATTATTCAAATTAGTTAATTGAAAATATATAAACAAATACTTATATCAAGCAAGACCAGATCTAAGGACCACGTACGTTCATGCGTTGATTGTGATCGAGAATATTCTAGGCAAGTGAGGGCACTATTTTTAAAGCATTTATTGCAATGGTATATCGCAAAGCAAGCTCATTAAGTTATTATACATACTTACGACTATTGTTACTGTTTGTAAAAAGTCAAACCTTCGTGGCTTAGGAGTCCATGTCAAATGGGAACAAATTTTTCTCATGTGGTGTTGCCATAAGAATAGTTGGTGGTGAAGTTTTATTCCACCCAACGTGACCTACGATTGATCGCAGAGAATTGAAGTCGAGGATCAACGTAACATTCCAAAATGAAATCTCCACTTTATACAGAATCTAAAACGTGGTCTTGCAAAATATCATTTGCAGTTGCTACTCCAAAAATAAAAAATAAATAATATTACACTTGCTTATACTTTCAAAAGTTTTATACAGAGTAAAATATTGAGATCACTGATTAAATATTTTACTTTTCCAAGCGTAAAAATTTCAGTATAATTTTAAAAAATATAAGAATCAAGATACTAAAAAAAATTAAAATGGATAATCTGTATTTAGCTCACTATATTTTATATATTAAGAGTAAGACTCGATCTTTGGTTTCCACTTTTTCTTCTTCAGATTTTTGAGGAATGTTTAAGCTGCTCCCGAAAAAGGATTTCGAGTTCCATTGCAGAAAATGAGAACCAGTTCTTCAGCCACACAGTACCAATTCATTCAACAAAATATTGGACAGAGAGAGTGATCATTCACAAAGCATCGTGCACTCAAGTTTTGGGTTCAAAAAAAAGTATCTATCAAGCAGTTCCATGAAATGAACAATGTAAGTAAGATCAATACCAGTGCGCCCTTTCTTTTGGTGCAAGAGCAACGATGATGGAAATGCATACTTGCGATCTGCTTTGTCAATGTTTGCGCACGTAGCCAGCACGAAGGTTCTCCGAGAACGACTTGTTTGAACACAAGCAATTGATGTATGCAGTGCTGCATAGATGTCGGGGGCAATCAGCATTCCTCGAATACTTGGAAGCATAGTTTGCAGCTGACACTTCATGATTCGTGCAGCGACACTAGCGAGTGTCTCGGCTTCTCTCGATCACTGTCTGTTCTTTTTGTTTGGCCGAGTCGAGCGTTTCCTCAACCCCCGGCGAAGTTTCATGGCGGATGCTATGCGCTGCCAAAGAAGCGATTGCCATCGGACATGTCTTCGTGCTTTCGGTGGATACATGGAAGAGAGTGCGAAGCTACTACTCAGGTCTCGTGTGAGATTTTTTCTTCCCGGTGCTTCGGGTGGATACGCAGAAGCGTTTATTCCAAGCTTGGTGTCGATCACGGAGACGACGTCGATCGTGGCCGAACTGGTATTGACTGGTGATGGACACAAAAGGACCGGTGTTCTGGACGGATCTCGCCACTATGCGACGACTTGACTTGACTTGGGATGGCGAGTCAAGGCTCAAGCATAGGTTTTAGAGTTTGGGCTCGCCACACATATTACTTCTTGTCCCATTTGATTAAGCTAGATTAATCACGCTCGTACGGTGACGGGTAGCATGAGATGGGCACCGTGGCATGAGGCACAGCGCTGCCATGGATCACGTACGCGAGACAAACAACTCAGCTGCGATGCACGACGTTTATCTCCGTGGATCGCAAGGCAAGAAGAAACACCATTGGAGACGATAAAGATATCGGAGAGCAGTAGTACTTCACAATGGATTCTTGAAGCATGATAATGTCAGTAAGAGTTTCAAGGGCAGACATGCAAGTCTTCGGGTAAACACGCAAAACGCTGTCTTACGCAGGTATATCGAAGTGTCCGAAAGGGGGAGAGGACTTCTCAGACCGTTAGAAACTGTAGAGATCGATAGACAATTAAAAGTAATATTTAACGTGAATTAGCAGCTCTTATTCATATCTATAAAGAAAAATTAAATCCCACATGATTTAATTTATAAACTCTTTGGATTATTCTCACTCAACCATAATCTCTTTTGTATACCCTCTTATATAAACCTCAAATAATTTGTATATATTTTCTTTCACTCTCTCTATAAGTTTTAGAGAACACACTTTCTAGAAATCTTAGGGAACAAAAAAAAAAACTCATGACCACGTCTTTACTTTTTCAGAAAGTTCTTCATTTATAAAGGTTTTCTTCAAGAATACTGAATCTAAAAAATATTAAGATATTTATCAATCCTATTCACCCCATCGTCGACCTGTAATTTATTGTTGTTTCGTGATATAGAACCTAAAAAATGGTTTGCTAGTCTTACGTTGATAAGATGAATACTATTCTTCGTCTATCTTCTAGATCAATCAACGGATACAAACCATGTGCAGCTTCCTTCCCACAATCGACAGATTACCTGTGGAAAAAAATGGCGATCCACTTTGACGATTACACTCAAAGCATTTGTCCACATAGATCTTGATTTCTGCACCGTTCATCGTCTATAAATACGACAACCCTAACGCTCTCCCAGCAACAAAACGTTTATCCCATCTGGAGAGAGAGAGAGAGAGAGGGAGAGGAAGAGATAATGAGGTCGGCAAACTACGCTGCGACTTTGGTGTGTGCTATGGCCTTGGCCATGGCCTGCACCACCCTAGCGCAGAACTCCCCCCAGGACTTCGTCGACGCCCACAACTCCGCCCGGGCGGCTGTCGGCGTTGGCTCCGTGTCGTGGGACGACAACGTCGCCGCGTACGCCCAGAACTACGCCAACCAGCGCATCGGCGACTGCCAGCTCGTGCACTCCGGCGGGCCTTACGGAGAGAACCTCTTCTGGGGCTCCGGCGCCGACTTCACCGCAGCGGACGCCGTCAACAGCTGGGTCGGCGAGAAGCAGTACTACGACTACGACAGCAACTCGTGCGCTGACGGCCAGGTCTGCGGTCACTACACGCAGGTGGTGTGGCGGGACTCGACGGCCATCGGCTGTGCTAGGGTGCAGTGCGACAGCGGCGCCATCTTCATCATCTGCAACTACAACCCAGCGGGCAACATCGTGGGGCAGCGCCCTTACTGAGAACACCTTATCTTCTTCCTTGTAACATTGTTGAAAGAAGCTATAGCGACGAGCATGCATGTGAAATAAAGCTCGAGTATGTCTGCCGTGTTCTGTAAGAACATGGTGCATGAATACGTAAGCAATTAATGTACTCAAACATGCATGTTTATATTATTTCACGGATTAGTTTACATCTTTGAATGGCTTTTGGGATCAAAGAGGAACGCTTCAACGAAGCATATGCGCAGGTTCAGGTCATTTGCAAGAAACTGCAACTTTGTACATCAACTTATTGAATGATTCTTCTCCCTTCCACACTTTTCCGTTTAGTAAAAAATATTCACATAACATCCTCTTCTTTTTTTTTTTTTTCTTCCAAAGAACTGTCCTACTACCCTTCACCCATCGAATCGTCCTCTCTTAGTTGCTTGTAACTCTAAGCATGCGGGGGTTAGTCGCCCCCCCTACCTTCTCATGGTTGCTTACGCCTCTATTAGTAGGTTGGCCCTGTCGATTGCCCCCTCTCCTCCCTTAGTCACTTGTACCTTTATGCATGGGTTGGCTCTATCGATCTCCTGCGAGTTCGTGTGTGGATTGATCTCATAGATTGCTCCTCTTTGCGCATGAGAGCAGGCCTTGGTGGTCAGCCCCTCCCCCTCAGCACTTGAGCTGGTTGCACCTATGCCTCTGCATGCGAGCTGATCCCATAGATCGACCCTTCTCCGCCCTTGGCTGCTTACACCTCAATACATATGGGTTAGCCCCATCGACGAGCTTAAAATTTTTTTAAAGGTTACCACCAAAGGTTATTTGCCCAAAAAAGCATATCTTTTCATATATACCACCAAAAATATTTTTAAGAAATTTTTAGTTTTAGAAAATAGGATAGTTTTTCCCCCTTTTTCCATCCATCAGAAACAGCATGAGTTTTATTTCCAAATTGCAACGACGAGCTACTCGGCAACAGTTGACTCTGTAACTTAAAAGTCGTGGTCAAACAACTGCAAAGAATTATAAAGATTGTGAGAGAAGAGTTAGTCGGAGAAGCAAGGAAGAAGAGTTAGTGAATGACTGTGATAAGCAAATTCCTGGCAAATCACTTGAACCTAAACACATACTTCATGCATACATTAATCCTCTTTGATCCCAAAAAGCCATTGGAATACAAGAATTTTATTCGTGAATCATAACGATGCGTGTTTTGGAACATTGCCTATACGTACTCATACACCATGTTCTTAGTCAACCACTCGAGGACCTCAGGTCGACATCAGTAAGATAAATCGATGATTCGCTCCTTGCTCGGGGAGCACCACGGCATAAGACTCTGAACCAGTGCCCGCATGCATTAAATAATATCGTACGAAGGTTTTGAATCAACGCCTTCACATGTTAAACAACCTAGTACAAGCTCTTCTCCTAGGAGAGAAGGCACCCAGGTAAAACAAAGGGGGGGGAGAGGGTGTGGGTGGGTCGGGGGTAGATTCCAATCCGTATGAACCACACTCCAATACTTGACTTCTCATTGCTAACTTATCATTGAAGGGGCCGAGTCGAGGCACCCACACCACATGACATGACGATTGGATGAGGTCCGCGAATTGAAGGAGGAACGCGGGATAGCCCCACTAGGGGGGTCCCCATTCACACAAGAAATATAGAATAAGCCCATCCCCGCTAGCTTTAGACTTCCCACACTAGAAGCCTATGACGAGGGCACGAATCCTGAGCATGTTGCTGCCTTTTGAATGTAGATGGCATTGTACAACACATATGATGCGCTAATGTGCAGGGCCTTCCTCACCACTCTCTAAGGCTCCGCTTAGATGTGGTACAGTCGACTAAAACCTCATTCGGTCTCATCCTTCGACCAACTAGCAAGAGGGTTCGAGTCCAATTTCTTAGTCAATGCCAAATCGAAGTCTTCAACGATAGCTCTCCTCGCACTAAGCTAGAAGGACGATGAGCCACCCACACTTCGTCTCTTGGTTCATCATAGAAATCAGGACAATACCTCGATGCTCATCTCGCCTTGACCATACAGGTATTCTAATGGGCATGTGGCAATCTAGGTTTTTTTGGTCTTTGATCGAGCGGCCACCATCGACCATCCTAGAGATGCTCTAGTGCGCATATCAGTACACGACCACTGAGGCGCTGATAGTAGGGAAGCACGAGAATCACAAGAGATCCCGAATCGAGAAGTCCTAAGGGCAACCCTCGGAAACCATGAGGAGGCAACCTGATTGGCCAGGGTTGTCCTACTCAAGGCCTTCATTGCCTCCACTGCCTCCTCTAACCTCTACTCGAAAGGATATTTTTCTCCAAATCAGGGAGAAGGGGCTACTAAGGACGCCCAACCCCCTAAAGGTCCTCGAGAGTTACGGGATCGAATAAAGTACTATCGATTTCATCGAGATTATGACCTCGACACAGATGATTGTTATAACCTCCATAATTAGATAGAGGAGCTAACTCACTGCGATTACCCCGGGAGCTATGTCCGGAGACCTCGAGACCCATCTCGCCGACCATGGGGGCCCATTGAGAAGCAAATCGACATAATAATTAGGGGACCAGCATATGGGGGAGTCAACACGTCGGGTCGAAAAGCCTAAGCATAAGCCATCATAGAGAAGTGCCCCCGCGAGGTCGACGAGCCCTGGATATCCTTCGAGGCAGGAGAGGCAAAATACCTCGACCATGATGATGTGCTAGAAATCTTGGTTCGTGTTGCCAACGCATTAGTAAAACAGGTCATGGTTGACACCGGCAGCTCGTCAGACATCCTCTACCAAAACGCCTTTCAGAAGCTTGGGTTGACTACAACTGACCTATCACCAATGAGATCTACCCTCACCGGGTTTACTAGGGACTTCATTGTCCCTCTAGGGATGATCGCCCTACCTGTCACCATTGGCTAAGAGTCTCAATCCAAGACTCTATTGGTGACCTTTATGGTAGTAGTGCTCCCCACCGCATATAACATTATCCTCGGGCGGCCAACCCTCAACAAGTTAAGGGTAGTTGTCTCTACCTACTTCTGTGCCATAAAGTTTCCCACTAGAACCGGAGTAGGGGAGGTCATAATCGACCCATGGGAGTCACAACATTGCTACCTGACCACGATCACACTGCCAAAGAAGCCGATGATCAGACCTCTAGTCTGCATTGAGACAACAACGCCATCCTCGTCCCTCAACAAGTCTCTGGTATACCCCCCGAGAGGTTCCCAAGTGACCTGCTGGCCTAGAGCCCGCTGAGCAAATGTTGGAGGTCCCTCTCAATAAGAACCGACCCGACCAAGTAGTTAAGGTTGGATCTTCACTTCTCGAGAAGGATCAAGTATAACTCATCGACTTCCTGGTCAATAACGCATATGTCTTTGCATGGTCACCCAAGGACATGCCAAGTATCGGCCATAGCGTTGCCAAGCATCGCCTCAGCATCCCGCCTGAGGTGAAAACCGTGGAGCAAAAGCCCTGAAGATTTGCCCTAGATCGGTAGAAGGCAATTAGTGATGAGGTTGATCGGCTTGTGGAGGCTGGGTTCATAGCCGAGGCCAAATACCCCTCTTGGCTATCTAATATAGTACTAGTGAAAAAATCTAATAGACCAATCTCAACCAAAATATTCCTTGATTTTATCTTCCATCAAAGGGGAATTGATGTCAACCTTGAAAATGTCTGAGCAATAATCATAGTGTAGCCCCTGAGAATCGTTAAAGAGACACAACGCCTTATAGGAAGACTCGCCACCATCAATCGATTTTTATCCCGGGCATGAGACAAATGCCTCTCATTCTTTTGAGTGCTACGACATCACAAAGACTTATAGTGGGACTTAGAGTGCCAAAACATGTTCAAGGAGTTGAATGTGCACCTTGCCCAATTACCACAAATCACCATAGCGAGCCCCGGTCAACCTCTTAGATTGTACCTAGCTACATGTGAACAGGCGATCAGCTCCATGCTCGTACAAGAAGACGAAGGCATCCAGAAGCCTATCTATTATGTCAGTCACATCCTAACTAACCCCGACTGGCGATACTCATCGATCGAGAAACTAGCCCTTGCCCTAGTACAATCGGCTAGGAAGTTACATCTATACTTCCAGGATGATCCGATACAGGTGGCCAACCACCCTCTTTATTAGGTCCTCTCTAACTTTGATATTGTAGGACGCATGCTTTGATGGTCGGTCGAGCTAGAGGAATTCAAAATCTCGTATGTCCCCAGAACGACAATTGAAGCACAAGCCCTGGCGAACTCTGTCTCCGAGCTCACCCTAGGGTTGGCTAATGCCTAGGATGCCAAAACACCATCGTGGAACCTGTTCATGGATGGGTCGACAAATATGCAGAGAGACAGTGCAGGTCCTATCCTAAAGGGACTCGACAAACAATCACACGAGCTCATTGCGCCTCGAGTTCAAAGCAACCATCATCTAAGTCGAATATGAAGCCCTGCTATGTGGCTTGTGCTTGGCAGTAGAGCTAAGCGTAAAGGAGCTCGAAGCCTACAATGACTCTTTGACTAGTGGTTGGGCACATCCGAGGTATCTACAAAGCCCATGACCCGATAATGGTAAAATACATCATTGCAGTGTGACAACTAATAATTGGATTCCAACATTTCATGTTGAGTAGGATTCATGGGAGGAAAATGCCCAGGTGGATGCATTAACCAAGAAAGCGTCAGGGAAGGGTGAGGGGTGCTACCCCTCGGGCATAGATGCAATAACCACCCGATTTCATTGTAGACCTGAACGTCGCTACCGCTGAGACCGTTCTGAGCTGAATCGACGACATCCTATGATACAAAGCAAGTGGGACACTCCCAAGTGACCCGACAAATGCCCGATGCTTGAAGTGTGTTCAAGCACACTACTGTGAGATGACCGGCCGTCTCTACCGAAGATCGTTCAGCATGTCGCTCTTCCGGTGCCTTACTCCTGCCGAAGCTGAGGTCGTGATAACTAAAGTCTATAAGGGCCTATGTCGGGAACATATTGGTGGCAGAACTCTGGCATTCAAAATCCTCAAGCAAATTACTGGCCATTCATGCTCCATGATGCGATCGACTATGTTCGGAGGTGCACTCAGTGTTAGTGGAACGCTCGGATACACCGTCAATCGGTTGTACCCTTAACCCCCATTGACTGTGTTTGACCCTTTGTATAGTCATGAATGGATCTACTTCGTCCTTTCCCTCCGACAGCAAGGCAAAAGAGATTTATCATTGTAGCCATCAACTACTTCACCAAATAGGTGGAGGCAGAGCCATTGGCCTCCATAACCGAGAAGCAAATAGAAAATTTTCATCTAGAGAAACATTATCACCCAGTTTGGCATTTTGAGAGCCATTCTTACCGACAACCAGACACAATTAAACAACATGAGATTCAAGAAATTTTGTGCAAATTACAAAATCCGACTAAAGTTCAATATAGTAGCTCACCTGTAGACAAACTACTTGGTTGAGGTAACTACTAAACTTGGACTCTTAACTAAGTGATAGACTCTTAACTGAAAATAGTAACTTACTCTATCCTAACTAAGGATAATAACCAACTCAAACAAACTCATAACTGACTCAATTAGGCTCACCTAACCCACAACTGACTCCGACTGACAGACCAATATAACTCAACTTAATTTATTATGAATCGATGGACCCGACCCTATTAGAGTCATATCAATTTCATACTGACTCAGCCTCTTGGCTAGTGCATATTGACTCGGCCTCTCGGCCAGTCCATTCCGACTGCAGTCTCAACCAATTAATATTGACTTGATCTCTCGGCTACTTCAATATCGACCATTTCATACCGACTCAGCTTCTCGGCCAGTCCACTCCTACTTCAATCTCGGCCAGTCCATTCCAACTTTAGTCTCGGTCAGTTCAATCTCAACCATTTCATGTCGACTCAGCCTCTCAGCCAGTCTATGTCGACTTTTATCTCGGCTAGTCCATATCGACTTCAGTCTCGGCCAGTTCATGTTGACTTCAGTCTTAGCCTCTCAACTAGTCCATGCCAGCTTCAATCCCAGTCGGGTCATACCAACTCGACCTCTCGGCCAGTTCATTTCGAGTCGGCCTCACGGCCAGTCCATTCCGACTTTAGTCTCGGCCATTTCATACTAACTCAGCCTCTCAGCCAGTTTATGTCGACTTCAGTCTCAACCAATTCATACTGACTCGGCCTCTCGGCCAGTCCATGCTGACTTCAGTCTCGACCAATCCATACTGACTCGACCCCTCGGCCAATCCATGCCAACTTCATTCTCGACCAGTCCATACTGACTCGACCTCTCGTCTAGTTTATGCCGACTTTAGCCTTAGTCAGTCCATACTTACTCAGCCTCTCGGCTAGTTTATGCTAACTAATGTCTCGACCAGTTCATACTGACTTGGTCTCTTGGCTAGTCTATACCGACTTCAGCCTCGACGAATCCAAGTCAGTTCAAACTGACTCGGCCTCTCGGCCAGTCTATGTCGACTTCAGTCTCGACTAATCCATACCGACTCGACCTCTCGGCCAGTCCATGCCAACTTCATTCTCGATCAGTCCATACTGACTCGACCTCTCGGCTAGTCTATGTCGACTTTAGTCTCGGTCAGTCCATACTTACTTAGCCTTTCGGCTAGTCTATGCTAACTAATGTCTCGACTAGTTCATACCGACTCGGTCTCTTGGCCAGTCTATGCTGACTTCAGCCTCGGCTAATCTATGCTAACTTAAGTCTCAACCAGTCCAACCATTTTTTATTTCAGCCCAAAAAGCTAGAACTCTTGGGGCAAACCCGACAATCAAGCAAACTCACGATCACGTGTCGCACCCTCTCGTTTCACTCAAGGCGCGACTCTCCTTCGGGGGAGAGAGAATTATAGGGCTTTTTTTTCGACCCGTCAAACCTGGACCTGCACGTTAGTCTCAGCAGAAGTCGACTGGACGCAATCGACTCAGTTCAAGGTCCCGGGAAGAAGCACTAACCTGGTCCATCACTCGAGAACATTAGGTCGACATCAGCAGATAGATCGACGGTCTGCTCTTTGTCCACCGCTTTGAGGACCTCAGGTCGATATCAGCAAGATAGATCGACGGTCCGCTCCTCGTTCGAGCAGCACGACGACATACGACTCTGAACCAGCACCCGCACATATTAAACAACCTTGTATGAAGGCTCTGAGCTAGCACCTTATGCATTAAACAACGAAGGCTCTAAAACAAGTGCCCGCACACATTAAGCATCCCAATACTTGACTTCTCCTTACTAACTTGATCGTCGGAGGGGCCGAGTCGAGTCACCCACACTGTCGACTAAGGTCGCGGGAGTCGAACTTGGGGATCAACAGATCAACAAGTCTAGGACCGCCAGGGAGGGCCCCTTCCGAGTCAACACACCAACCAGATACGTCCACCTAAGCTGCACATACGTCCT
Organism: Ensete glaucum; assembly: GCA_021527575.1. Lineage (NCBI taxonomy): Eukaryota > Viridiplantae > Streptophyta > Magnoliopsida > Zingiberales > Musaceae > Ensete > Ensete glaucum. Next base: position 48,566,711 of record CM038552.1, read on the forward strand.
TTCTCACAGGGGCGAAGCATTAGAGATGACATCTCAACCGATGTGAGAGAGAGGAAGAGACGCAACACATACCATGTGTCCCGTTCAAAGCGTTTGACCACATAGATCTTGATTTCGGTCCCGTTCATATTCTATAAATACCACAACCCTAACGCTCTCCCTGCAACGAAAACGTTTATTCCATCTAGAGTGAGAGAGAGGAAGAGATAATGAGGTCGGCAAATCACGCTTCGGCTTTGGTGTGTGCTATGGCCTTGGCCATGGCCTGCACCACCCTAGCGCAGAACTCCCCACAAGACTTCGTGGACGCCCACAACTCCGCCCGGGCGAACGTTAGCGTTGGCCCCGTGTCGTGGGACGACGACGTCGCCGCGTACGCCAAGAAATACGCCAACCAGCGCATTGGCGACTGCCAGCTCGTGCACTCCGGCGGGCCTTACGGGGAGAACCTCTTCTGGGGCTCCGGTGCCGAGTTCACCGCAGCGGACGCCGTCAACAGCTGGGTCGGCGAGAAGCAGTACTACGACTACGACAGCAACTCGTTCACTAACGGCCGGGTCTGCGGCCACTACACGCAGGTGGTTTGGCGGGACTCGACGGCCATCGGCTGTGCTCGGGTGCAGTGCGACACCGGCGCCATCTTCATCATCTGCAGCTACAACCCAGCGGGCAACATCGTGGGGAAGCGCCCTTACTGAGAACACCTTATCTTCTTCCCTGTAACATTTTTGAAAGAAGCTATGGCTACGAGCATGCATGTGAAATAAAGCACGAGTATGTCTGCCGTGTTTTATGTAAGAACATGGTGCATGAATACGTAAGCAATTAATGTACTCAAACATGCATGTTTATATTATTTCACGGATTAGTTCATATCTTTGAATGGCTTTTGGGGTCAAAGACGAACGCTTCGCTAGGAACGCTTCAATGACGCATATGTGCCGGTTCAGGTCATTTGCAAGAATTAACTGCAACTTTTGTCCATCACACTTATTGACCGATTCTTCTCCCTTCCACACATTTCCATTTAGGGATAATTTTTTTAAAAAAATTCACATAACATCCTTTTTTTTCTTTTCCAAATAACTGTTCTACCCCTTGTTAACCCACCACCCTTCACCCATTGATCGTCTTCCCTTCTATGGGGCTAGTCTCCTCCCCTCCTTCCTCATGGTTGCTTACGCCTCTATGAGTAGGTTGGCCCTATCGATCGCCTGCACATTCAAGTGTGGATTGATCCCATCGACTACTCCTCTTCATACACGCGACCAAGCTATGGTGGTCTACCCCTCCCCCTCTGCACGTCAGCTTGTTGCACCAATGCCTCCGGATACGAGCTACTCCTTTCTCACGGTTGCTTACACCTCAATACATAGGTTAGCCCCATCGATCGCCCACCCTCCGCACACGAAGATCATGTACAACGTATGAGATATAAGAAATAAATAGTTTACGATGGTTTATAAGATTGGTAATCGTTTTCTAATTTCTAAATAAGTTAATTTGGATGTTTAGGACGAGCTTAAAAACTTTCTAAACGTTAAGACCAAAGGTTATTTGCCCATAAAAGCATATCTTTTCATATATTACCACCAAAAATATTTTTAAGAAATTTTCAGTTTTAAAGAATAAAGTCCAACATGTACAATAGGATGGTTTTTCCACCTTTCAGAAACAGCATGAGTTTTATTTCCAAATTGCAATGACGAGCTACACGGCAACAGTTGACTCTGTGACTTCAAATCTTGGTCAAACAACTGCAAAGAATTATAAAGATCGTGAGAGAAGAGTTAGTCGGAGTAGCAAGGAAGAAGAGTTCGTGAATGGCTGTGATAAGTAAATTCCTGGCAAATCACTTGAACCTGAACACATACTTCGTGCATACATTAATCCTCTTTGATCCCAAAAGGCCATTGGAAGACATGAATTTTATTCGTGAATCGTAACGATGCGTGTTTTGGAACATTGCCTCTACGTACTCATACACCATATTCTTACAGGACACAGCAGACATGCTCCGGCCTTATTTCCAATACAAACTTGTAGATGTATGTAAGAAGAAGGTAAGATGAGGCGGTCTCAGTAAGGGCTCTGCCCCTCGATGTTGCCCGGTGGGTTGTAGTTGCAGATGATAAAGATGCCGCCGTTGTTGCACTGCACCCGGGCACACCCGATGGTCGTCGAGTCCTGCCACACCACCTGCGTGTAGTGGCCGCAGACCTGGCCGTCGGCGCACGAGTTGCTGTCGTGGTCGTAGTACTGCTTCTCGTCGACCCAGCTGTTGACGGCGTCGATTCCGGTGAAGACCGTGCTGCTGCCCCAGAAGAGGTTCTCCCCGTAAGGCCCGTCGGAGTGCACGAGCTGGCAGTCGCCGATGCGCTGGTTGGCGTATTTCTTGGCGTACGCGGCGACGTTGTTGTTCCACGACACGGGGCCAACTCCGACGGCCGCCCGGGCCGTGTTGTGGGCGTCCACGAAGTCTTCGGGGGTGTTTTGCGCCAAGGTGGTGCGGGCCATGGCTAAGGCCATAACACAGGCCAAAGCTGAAGCATAGTTTGAGGATCTCATTCTCTCGTTCGTATCTCTCTCTTGAACCCTAGATGTGCTATATGCTTTGTTGCAGATAGAGATTTAGGGTTGTGGTATTCATAGACGAGGAATGGCGCAAAAGATTAAGATCCAAGTGGTGAAAGACTTGGAAATGATCTAACTCGATAACGACGTTTTCTACGTTTGGTGTAACTGTGAACTGAATAGAGCTGCATGTTATCTATATTTATCGATCGACGAATAAAAAGGATGATAGAACGGATGTTTATAACTACTGACGCCAGCCATATTTGTACCTCTTGTTTGTTTGTGATTGTAATGGAGTTATACGTAATGTAGCAAGATATGGTCTTCTCTTCCAGCGTCTTCATCCTCTATCTTTCTCATCCTTATCCTTTGCTTGTGACACCGATCAAAGAATTGAGAATAAACTGTAGTGTATTGGTTCCTGCTGCAACTGGTTTCCCTCGTATTTGTTGTGAGGAATGGGGACGATGAACTAAATGCAGAAATTGGTTTATGATACGAACCTAACACGGAAATGTGGTGGGAAATCTTTCTCAGACAAAAACAATATCTTGCTCATTGAATTCGATATCAAATAATGATAAGTTTGATTCAAACTAATCAAGATTAATATATATCAAGTCGGACTCCAAGTCAATCTAAAAACTTAAGCGTCTAAGCTATGGACAAGCCTAGTGGTCTACTCTTTGGACTTGCATTCGGTAGAAGATGGATTCGCAGTAAGCCATTTCGTAGAAACCTCCAAGCAAGAACAAAAGGCTGCTACGTAACCATTTTCACTTCACTGGATTGATTGGGAGATCTGGTGTCATGGTTCAAGTGATGCAAGGTATGAACATGTACTTACAAAGAACATGGATGCATGCATGTAATCTTTAATGCAAGCTGTGCTTTCAGATGGATGGAACCGTTATCGATCTTGTCAAAGTTGAGGTCAGCCACATAAACGCCAATTCTTGGTTTAGATATTAGATTCTTAGTTTCAATATCATCTAATTATTTTCGTTTAAATTAATCATACGAGAAACATTATTGACCTTCATGTTCAAATACAAAAGATTAAATATCACAAAAACTAGCTCGGATAACAATTGATACGAATAAAACAAGAATAAACTTTATATACGAACAAATACTGATAGTCCGTCACACACAGCGGAATCAAACATAAATCACAATCAAATGAACACCAAGATTTACGTGAAAAACTCCCTCAACTCAAAGGGTAAAAATAACAGGACAAGCCAGAAAAAATTTACTATCAAAATAATGAATACATAGATCTTAAGTCTTATTGCCCAAGCCCAAGAAATAGCCACAAGAAAATTACAGGAATACAAAGACTATAATATTAATCACAATATCCAAAACCTTCTCAAGAGATCACGGTATAAATATTTGAGAATAGTCTCTTCATGTCCTTGTCTTCTTTCCTTTCCTGGATCTCTTGTTTTCTCACATCTATTATCAATTTATAGTCTTCTTTTTCTCTCCCACGTTTTCAACCCCCGCTGCCCTCTTAATCTCAACCCTTGCTACCTAATATAGGGTTTAGATTAATATAAGTGAACTTTTGAGTTGTGGGCTTCACTAAAATCCATTATGAACTGAATCTGGACCATATACCCAATACAACATTCACTGCATCTCAACTATGTGGCACCAACACAACCTCTGTGCCAACGAGTCAAGATCGCCATCGTTTAAAATACGAAGATATATATTTCATAGTACTTTGAATCTGGCCAGGTTTTGATCACTGGAAAACTCATGGATTCTCCACTATAAATGAATTCGAACCAATTGCAGTGAGAACACAATACTTGTTTATGATCAAAACTTGGATCAGTGTCGGTCATTGGAGAATGATAATTAAGGCAATGAAGACCACCAAGGGAAAGCATAGGATCGATATGAGGAAGATAGAGAACAAGGATGCTCGCTATATTAGCTTCTCTAAGTGCGCAAAAGTGATTCTGTGGTGATATGTTAGATACGTGTGTGTGTGTGTGTATATATATATATATATATATATCCGTCCTTTGTGGGAAGAAATGAGAAGAAGATAATATTTCTACTTCTGAACACCTTCTGCTTTTCTGGATCCCAAAGCCTGTAACCAAACTAATCATATGAGTAATTAAGAAAAATACACTTTTTTGTCTTATCATCCAGCTTGGACCTCTCATTATCTGGGACATGTGCAAATGCACGATAACCAGACACTCTTAAATGCTTATAAGAGACATTTTTCCCTGACTATATATGCTCTGCAATATCACCATCTAGAGTTGTACATGGTGATAAGTTGATTACATCAACTGCAGTCCCCAAAGCCTTATCCCAAAACCTTTTGGGTAGTTGGCCTGTGAAAGCATACATCTGATCTTTTACATTATGGTGCGATTCATCCTCTCTGCAATTGCATTATGCTGAGGTGTACGAGGAACTATCAACTCATGTTAAATGTCATTTGACCTACAATAATTATTAAATAATCATGTATACTCACCACCATTATCTGATCTTATGTATTTCAATTGCCTTTCTGTCTCCCTTTTAATTCTAGCATAAAACTCCTTTAAGACATTAATAACATAATCTTTGGTCTTCAAAGTATAGGCCCAAACTTTTTTGAAAAAGTCATTTATAAAAGTAACAAAAGAAAGTGCACCACTGACACTAGAAATATTAATAGATCTATCAGGAGTTTTTGTCCTTAGAGGACCACACACATTTGTATAGACACAGTACAAGGCATACATTTTTCCAGATAAGGCAAGACTAACAAAGAAAACTCTATATTGTTTACTAGCCAAACAATCAATACAAGGGTTCAAACGTGTACCTCTGAGGTCTGGCAATACCTCTCTCTTGGAAAGTTCTTGTAGCCCCTTCTCGCTCATGTGTCCCAGTCGTCTATGCCACAACTCCATGCTGAAGTCTTTCTTTGTAGCATTCAACTGCTCACCATAAGCTTTAGCCGGCAATCTATACAATGTATAACATTTCTTCCCATTCGCTATAATAAGAGAACCCTTACTGAGCTTCCACTGCCCTCTGTGAAATTTGACATCAAAGTCTTCATCATCCAGCCTTACAACTGAAATTAAATTCAATCTTAATTCAACAACATGCCTCACATCCTTAAGCACCAACTTGCAGCCAAGGTTGGTTTTTATATGGATATCACTAATGCCAATGATGTCTGCTATATCATAATTGCCCATCTTAACAATACCAAAATTTTCAGACCTGTAAGTAGCAAATAACTCCCTCCGTGGTGTAGCATAATAAGAAACACATATGTCAATTATCCACTTGAGATCCTACCACACATAAGAAAAAATATCATCAAAAGTAGACAAAAGCAAATAATTACTACCTTGCATTGTAGCTGTGATAATCTCTTTTGACTATGTATACTCCACTTTTTTTTCTTTTTTCTTGTTCTTCTTAGGTTGCTTGCACTGATTATTATAATGTCATTTCTCAACACAATTATAGCAAACAATATCTTTCCTTGATCTTGACTTGCTTCTATCTATGCGTGAACCACTTCTATCCTTTGACTTTGACCTTCTTTTGTTCTCTGAGACAAGTGCTTGTGAATCAATCTTAGAAGTTGCTGAATTCTTTCTCCTCAACTCCTTATTCAACAAACTGATTGTTACTTGACTCATGGTGACAATATCATCTGGTGTAGAATTACTGAGGAAAACCACCAGTGTCTCTCAACTTTCTAACAAAGAACTGAAAAGTAACAATGCCTGCAACTCATCATCAAGAGATATTTTTATAGAGGATAACTTATTAGTAATACTCTATATTTCATTCAAATGCTTAGGAATAGAAGTACACTATTTATATTTTAAGTTCACAAGTTTTCTGATCAGAAAAGCTTTGTTGTCAGCCATTTTTCTTTCATAAAGACCTTCTAACTTTTTCCAAAGAGAGTAAGCAGAACTTTTAGTAGAAATATGGTGAAAGATACTATCATCAAGCCACTGACGAATAAAACTAACTGTTTTTCGATCTAACCTTTTCCACTCATCATTTATCATAGTTGTGGGCTTTACACTATACCCTTCTAAAGGTCCATACAAATCTTTGCAATACAAAATATCTTCAATTCTTGGTTTCAATATCATCTAATTGTTTTCGTTTAAAGTAATCATGTGAGAAACATTATCGGCCTCCATGTTCAAATACAAAAGATTAAATATCACAAAAACCTGGCTTTGATACTAGTTGATGAGAATAAAATAGGAATCAACTTTGTATACGAATAAATACTAGCAGACCATTACATACAACGGAATCAAACAGAAATCACAATCAAATGAACACTAAGATTTACGTGGAAAACTCTCTCAACTCGAACGGTAAAAACCACGGGACAAATCAGAAAAAATCCATTATCAAAATAATGAATATACAGATCTAAAGGCTTCTTGCCCAAGCCAAAGCAATAGGCACAAGAGAATCACAAGGATACAAGGACTATAATATTAAGCACAATATCCAAAACCTTATCAATAGATCATGGTATGAATATTTGAGAATAGTCTCTTCCTGTCCTTGTCTTCTTTCCTTTCCTAGATCTCTTGTTTTCTGACATCTACTGTCAATCTATAGTCTTCTTTTTTTCTCCCACGTTTTTAGCCGCACTACACTCTTAATCTCAACTCTTTCTTTCCTTTCCTAGATCTCTTGTTTTCTGACATCTACTGTCAATCTGCAGTCTTCTTTTTTTCTCCCATATTTTTAATCATGTTGCACTCTTAATCTCAACTCTTTCCACCTAATCTAAAATTTATATTAATATTAATGAGATTTTGGGGTGTGGGCTTCATTAAAGCCCATTATAAACTGAATCAGGGCAACACAACATTCAATGAATCTCAACTATGTGGCACCAACGCAACCTTTGTGCCAACGAGTCAAGATCGCCGTCGTTTAAAATAATAAGATATACATTTCATAGTAACTGGAATCTGGCCAGGTTTTGATCACTGGAAAACTCATGGATTCTCCACTATAAATGAATGCGAACCAATTGCAGCGAGAACACAATACGTGTTTCTGATCAAAACTCGAAGAATGATATTTAACGCGAAGAAGACCACCAAGGGCAAGCGATATGAGGAAGATAGAGAACGAGGACGCTCGCTATATTAGCTTCTCTAAGTGCGCCAAAGTGCGAGTCCCGCACGAGTAAGACAAGAGTGCTACCTTAGCAAACCCACGTATCAATCAACGATTCCCAAAGGGTGTGTACAGCTCGTGGATTCGCGAAACGAGGTTGTCCGGTTCATAAACATGCATGGGAGGAAATGTGTGCATGGGCAAGCTGACACATGTGTCGTGGTGCTTTTACTCCCATGTTTCTTCTTCCCATCAGTGCAACTCTGATGATGACATGACCTCCACCCAACCCTTTGATCTCCGGAAAGCAGGGACACGAGCACATGGTTCTCACTCTCTCTCGTTGCACGGACATTAAGGTTCCTCTCTTTTACTTTCTTCTGCTTTTATTTCATCTCAAGAAAAAAGGACAGAGCTTTTCGGAACACTGTGGCATCATTAGATAACACACTTTCTATAAATCTTAGAAAAAAACTCATGAGCAAGTCTTACTTTTACAGAAATTTCTTCATTTATAAAGGTTTTCTTGAAGAATACTGACTCTAAAAATCTTAAGATATTTATCAATCTTATTCTCCCCGTCGTCGAGCTGTAATTTATAGTTGTTTGGTGATATAGAAGTCGCCTCTAAAACCTAAAAAATGGATTGCTAGACTTACGTTGATAAGATCAATACTATTCTTCGTCTATCTTTTAGATCAACCAGCGCATACATACCACGTGCAGCTTCCTTCCTACAATCGACAGATTAGCTGTAGAAAAAAATGGCGATCCACTTTGACGATTATACTCAAAGCTTTTGTCCACATAGATTTTGATTTCTGCACCGTTCGCCGTCTATAAATATCACAACCCTAACGCTCTCCCTGCAACAGAACGTTTATCCCATCTGGAGTGAGAGAGAGAGAGAGAGAGAGAGAGAGAGGAAGAGATAATGAGGCCGGCAAATTACGCTTCGGCTTTGGTGTGTGCTATGGCCTTGGCCATGGCCTGCACCACCCTAGCGCAGAACTCCCCCCAAGCCTTCGTGGATGCCCACAACTCCGTCCGGGCGGCCGTCCACGTTGGCCCCGTGTCGTGGGACGCCAACCTCGCCGCGTATGCCCAGGACTACGCCAACAGAAGCATCCGCGACTGCCTGCTCGTGCACTCCGGCGGGCCTTACGGGGAGAACCTCTTCTGGGGTTCCAACGCCGACTTCACCGCAGCGGACGCCGTCAAAACCTGGGTCGGTGAGAAGCAGTACTACAACTACGACAGGAACTCGTGCACTGGCAACCGGTACTGCGGCCACTACACGCAGGTGGTTTGGCGGGATTCGACGGCCATCGGCTGTGCTCGGGTGCGGTGCAACAGCGGCGCCATCTTCATCATGTGCAACTACAAGCCAAAGGGCAACATAGTGGGGAAGCGCCCTTACTGAGAACACCTTATCTTCTTCCTCGCAACATTGTTGAAAGAAGCTATAGCTACGAGCATGCATGTGAAATAAAGCGCGAGTATGTCTGCCGTGTTCTGTAAGAACATGGTGCATGAATACGTAAGCAAATAATGTACTGAAACATGCAAGGTTATATTATTTCACGGATTAGTTCATATCTTTGATCGGCTTTTGGGTTCAAAGAGGAACGCTTCAACGAAACATATGTGCAGGTTCAGGTCATTTGCAAGAACCTGCAAGCTGATCCCATCGATCGACCCCACTCCTCCCTTTGGCTGCTTACACCTCAATGTATGGGATAGCTCCATCGATCACCCCTCGCCGCATGCAAAGATCACGTACAACATATGACATATAAGGAATAAATAGTTTAGGATGGGCTATAAGATCGCCCTTTTTGTTGCTAATCATTTTCTAATTTCTAAATAAGTTAATTTGGATGTTTAGGACGAGCTTAAAAACTTTCTAAACGTTAAGACCAAAGGTTATTTGCCCATAAAAGCATATCTTTTCATATATTACCACCAAAAATATTTTTGAGAAATTTTCCGTTTTAAAAAATAAATTCCAACATGTACAATAGGATGGTTTTTCCACCTTTCAGAAACAGCACGGGTTTTATTTCCAAATTGCAATGACGAGCTACACGGCAACAGTTGACTCTGTGACTTAAAATCTTGGTCAAACAACTGCAAAGAATTATAAAGATCGTGAGAGAAGAGTTAGTCGGAGTAGCAAGGAAGAAGAGTTCGTGAATGGCTGTGATAAGTAAATTCCTGGCAAATCACTTGAACCTGAACACATACTTCGTGCATACATTAATCCTCTTTGATCCCAAAAGGCCATTGGAAGACATGAATTTTATTCGTGAATCGTAACGATGCGTGTTTTGGAACATTGCCTCTACGTACTCAGACACCATATTCTTACAGGACACAGCAGACATGCTCCGGCCTTCTTTCACATACAAACTTGTAGATATATGTAAGAAGAAGGTAAGATGAGGCGGTCTCAGTAAGGGCTCTGCCCCTCGATGTTGCCCGGTGGGTTGTAGTTGCAGATGATAAAGATGCCGCCGTTGTTGCACTGCACCCGGGCACACCCGATGGTCGTCGAGTCCTGCCACACCACCTGCGTGTAGTGGCCGCAGACCTGGCCGTCGGCGCACGAGTTGCTGTCGTGGTCGTAGTACTGCTTCTCGTCGACCCAGCTGTTGACGGCGTCGATTCCGGTGAAGACCGTGCTGCTGCCCCAGAAGAGGTTCTCCCCGTAAGGCCCGTCGGAGTGCACGAGCTGGCAGTCGCCGATGCGCTGGTTGGCGTATTTCTTGGCGTACGCGGCGACGTTGTTGTTCCACGACACGGGGCCAACTCCGACGGCCGCCCGGGCCGTGTTGTGGGCGTCCACGAAGTCTTCGGGGGTGTTTTGCGCCAAGGTGGTGCGGGCCATGGCTAAGGCCATAACACAGGCCAAAGCTGAAGCATAGTTTGAGGATCTCATTCTCTCGTTCGTATCTCTCTCTTGAACCCTAGATGTGCTATATGCTTTGTTGCAGATAGAGATTTAGGGTTGTGGTATTTATAGACGAGGAATGGCGCAAAAGATTAAGATCCAAGTGGTGAAAGACTTGGAAATGATCTAACTCGATAACGACGTTTTCTACCTTTGGTGTAACTGTGAACGGAATAGAGCTGCATGTTATCTATATTTATCGATCGAGGAATAAAAAGGATGATAGAACGGATGTTTATAACTACTGACGACAGCCATATTTGTACCTCTTGTTTGTTTGTGATTGTAATGGAGTTATACGTAATGTAGCAAGATATGGTCTTCTCTTCCAGCGTCTTCATCCTCTATCTTTCTCATCCTTATCCTTTGCTTGTGACACCGATCAAAGAATTGAGAATAAACTGTAGTGTATTGGTTCCTGCTGCAACTGGTTTCCCTCGTATTTGTTGTGAGGAATGGGGACGATGAACTAAATGCAGAAATTGGTTTATGATACGAACCTAACACGGAAATGTGGTGGGAAATCTTTCTCAGACAAAAACAATATCTTGCTCATTGAATTCGATATCAAATAATGATAAGTTTGATTCAAACTAATCAAGATTAATATATATCAAGTCGGACACCAAGTCAATCTAAAAACTTAAGCGTCTAAGCTATGGACAAGCCTAGTGGTCTACTCTTTGGACTTGCATTCGGTAGAAGATGGATTCGCAGTAAGCCATTTCGTAGAAACCTCCAAGCAAGAACAAAAGGCTGCTACGTAACCATTTTCACTTCACTGGATTGATTGGGAGATCTGGTGTCATGGTTCAAGTGATGCAAGGTATGAACATGTCCTTACAAAGAACATGGATGCATGTATGTAATCTTTAATGCAAGCTGTGCTTTCAGATGGACTGAACCTGCTACATGACACAAGCTAAAATGTTAAACAACATGAATGAACTCTTAGAAAGAAGATGTAGATACTTAACATTCATCATGACATCATTTGATGGCGATTGTGGAGCCAACCCGATTGCGTTTCTCATTCTAAGCTCCAATCGAATGACGTTTCTGCAATTGACCGGCGTCCCAATTTGCCCGGACAGGAAGGATGATTCAAGGAAACGTTATCGATCTTGTCCAGTTGAGGTCAGCCACATAAACGCCAATTATCGATGCCGTCAACTCTTCTTTTCTTTCCCTTTCTCCTTTGGATACGCAACTCAAATTCTCAAAGGCAGATTGAAGCTAATTAATTCGCGTTCGTTATACAAGGCGAAAGAGTAGGCTGCTCCTGTACGCATTAGCATCCGTGGATTACCGAGAGAATATCCATGCCAATTAAACATTGTTGCTAAGAAGATTACATGAGATTCGCAAAAAGTAGCAAGCTTTCACGTAATTTATACTGCATCTTCCACGTTGATTTGCGAATGAAGACAGACCTGTACAGAGCTTTTTCGGGACGACAACATTCACTGCATCTCAACTCTGTAGCACCAACGCAACCTCTCTGCCAATGAGCCAAGATCGCCGTCGTTTAATATACGAAGATATACATTTCATAGTACCTGGAATCTGGCCAGGTTTTGACCACTGGAAAACTCATGGATTCTCCACTGTAAAATGAATGCGAACCAATTGCAGCGAGAACACAAGACTTGTTTCTGCTCAAAACTTCGATCGGTGTCGGTGATCGGAGTACGATGTTTAAGGCGAAGAAGACCACCAAGGGCAAGCAGAGGATCGAGATGAGGAAGATACAGAACAAGGACGCTCACTATATTAGCTTCTCTAAGAGAAGAAGTGTCTTCTTCGTCAAGGCCTGCGAGCTCTCCACCCTGTGCAGCTTCGACCTGGTCATGAACCGGTTGCTCTCCGCCGGTTCGAACCCCGACCAATCGTGCCCGATGGCACGCGGTTCAACATCTGAACCGGCAATGGCGGATCTGACTCACCTGGTCGAGGCCGGCAATGCCAGGGAGGCGGAGCTCCGGGGGCGGTTCGGGGCCAGGATTGCAAATGGCCCGATGACATCGACGCTTTGGGTTCGGACGAGCTCGACCGGATCGACGTCCGAACCAGGGAGATCTTGATGGGCGCCAATCCTGAATCCGTGGCCGTTGATCGCGTGGGTTCTTCACCGCACGGTGGGATCGCGACCGTCAACCCACTCGAACCGGGGCGACCGCACCCAAACCCGTCAATCGCGACTATCGATTTCGTAGACATTAGTGGTTCGTTTGAAGGGATTCAAGTGCGCCAAGTGATTCAGTGGTTATATATATATATATGTATATATATGTCCGTCCTTTGTGGGAAGAAATGAGAAGAAGACATGCGGTCACCCGAGTGCCGCACGAGTAAGACAAAGAGTTCTACCTTAGCAAACCCACGTATCAATCAATGATTCCCAAAGGGTGTTGTACAGCTCGTGCATTCGCCAAACGAGGTTGTCCGGTTCATAAACATGCATGGGAGGAAATGTATGCATGGCCAGGCTGACACCTGTGTCGTGGTGCTTTTACTCCCATGTTTCTTCTTCCCATCAATGCAACTCTGATGATGATATGACCTCCACCCAACGCTTTGATCTCCATCAAGCAGGGACATGAGCACATGGTTCTCTCTCTCTCTCTCCCTCTCTCTCGTTGCACGGACATTAAGGTTCCTCTCTTCCACTTTCTTCTGCTTTTATTTCATCTTAAGAGAGAAGTACACGATGGGCAGAGAGGGTGACCTTGCTGAACTTTCATGGAGACACACACGTCGAAGCTTTGCCCAGGGTAACATAATCCTCGCATGGCAGCGAGTCAGTATATTACTGTCGAACTTTGTCTCAGCGTGCAGTGGTACTGAACCAAGGAACGAGGAACATTACGTGGAAGATTTGTGACTCACTATTGTTATTGTGATTAGCAGACGTATAGTATATACGAAGAGAGACAGCAACATAACAGAGAAGAAAGAGAGGTAAACTATAAAACCAGGAAATCTTCATTGGGAAGGTGACAGACCAACACATATCAAACTGGTGAGGAGTTGGATTTATTTCCGCACAAGAAATAATGAATTTTCATCTGTAGTTGAGGCCTTGTGATCAGAGAATCTTGGACTCCTTCATCGTAGCAGGAAAAAGGCTGCAAACTTGTGTGGATGTTGTTTCCCCACCGATCATATCGATCGTCTGCATCACCCATTCATGCCATCCTCGCATCCCGGCCACCGATAAATATATGCTCCGCTTGTCGATACATATAAATCATGATGGGTCCAATCACTTATTATTGTCAGGGTGTCATTTCGTGTCCAGGTACGACGACCCAGCTGGGTGATGACTGCATTCTCTCCGATTCATACTGCTTTTTTTTTTTCCATCGGCGGAACCCGCAGTCCAATACGAGAAAGACGAAGGATAACACTTCATTTATTAGCTTCTACTCCTCTTTGAGCTAAGGGAAACGTAGGCAAATACGTAACAGGGCAGATGGTGTGCAGTAGCAGAAGCAGCAGTGGCCGGACTGAGGCGTTGTTACAGGAGCAGGTAGACAGCAGGAGATGGGACAACTAAGCCGAGTGATGGGAGGGAAGGGAGGGAGGAGGGGCCTTCTTCACCGTACGTTCAACCTTGTTTCCTTGTGATGACATCTACAGCGCCGGTGATCGAGCTGCTTTTGTAAGACAGCAGGCTGCAGCACTCCGCCCATCGTATCTTTTGTCTGACCCCCCATGAATTGCATCGAAATCATAGTGTCTCTGCATGTTAGATGTGTGTGTGTGTGTGTGTGTGAGAGAGAGAGAGAGAGAGAGGAACACAGCCCGCGCGAATGACGCGATGCAAGTTAAGGGGGTGGTGGTGGCAGGGAACAACTGTTCATTAATTCCTGTGTTCGAGTCTACTATTACTGTTCATGCAGTACTTCTTTTGCCATGGCTGCATTTGAAAGCAGCATGACGCACGCATATTTCATATATATATATATATATGTTCATGCAGTAGTAGTAAAGTCATTAATTTTATTAGTTGTTCAATTTTTATATTTTTATGTATGTGTTACTATGTAGTAAACCTTATAGGTGTGGTCAAAGTCAGACCTGACACGTCAGCAAAATTTCATTACTACAAGCTCAGGGCCCGTAAAATTTCCCTAGAAAATGGTTGAATTTTCGAGTAATAAATGAGGGATGATTGGCCATATACACAACATCACTCAAATGTTCGGATATTTCAGTATTATATATTTAATATGACACTCTCTCTCTTCTGTCTCACGAATCATGAGATGGGAATAATACCGTCGGCAGAAGGGGCAAAATGATATCTTTTAATAATCCATGACAAGCATGGGCATCGACGCCCATTGCATCAAATGATATCTTACATTAATTTTATGCTCCAAATCATATTACATTAATTTTTCATGATATTTGAGTCTAATGATGTTTATTTTGGTTTTATCTTCTTTTCTCCCCATGGAAGTCTTTAATGGCTGAGATGGAAAACCAAATAAGCTAGCAAGAGGATAAAGGTCGAGATCCTTCTACCAGCGTTGGAGTTCTCCTTTTTATAATAGCATAATAATAATAATAGATCAAAAAAATACATCGAATTAAATTAAGAAAAATAACAAAAAGATATGATAAATTAAGAAAAAATATTATTAAAAACATACAAGTGTGATACATTGTCCTAGGGTTATATCTCGCTCATTGTGATCCACACATCAGAGGTTGATGGAGAAGGAGCTCACCTAATAATAGAGTGATCCAAAAAGAAGGGTTTAAGACAAGATTCTATTCACATCAAAGTGGCTGGTGATGGAGAAATATGTGTTTCCATTGAATTGAATTGAAATGAAATGAAAGCTCAGTGGGGATTAGCTTTGCGTAACCAAATTGTACTCCCTCTCTCTATTATCATTATTATTGTGTAATTTATAACGAGATATAGTACATTAATGTCTTGGCGAGGTACTTAAAATCTCTATCCCATGATATATTATCCGATAAATTTTACTAGACTCGTTTAGTGAAGATTCAGCATCTCATCTAAAAAATTTCACACATAAAATATTAATATGATCGTGATATATCATGTTCATTTATTAAAAGGTTTTGTATTCAGCCACGTTTAGAAGAAAAAGGAGATGTTAATTTCTTTTTATCTTCTTCGATGCTCATGGCAATCTATTATGAAGAAATAGATGCTCATGATCCATTGTACGCACTTCTAATGGTCAAAAACCATATCATGACACAAAAAGTTGGTCGAGAGAAGGAAGAGGATGAAACCTACCCATCATCAATGTCGATGTACTCGATAAACATGATTTGGATCGATACAATCCATATGGAAGGATTATAAATGATAGGATTGAGACTTCCTATCGAACCATCAAATCTCGATGCTTCTTCCATCAACCTTTCGTTTATCGAGTGTGATCATTGCACAATGTCAAAATCTAGCTTATTAATGTCGACGTCACATCCCAAGTACATGATGGCGAGCCCAAATCACAAAGCGAGGGGGTATATTTATGAAAAGGAGGTTGAGGTTTCGAGTTCGTATTGGTGGATGGATGTCCAATTTGTCACATCACAATCCACTTTCTGAGATGTATCCGAGTGAGCCAATGCATGTTTGACTCGTTGGCATTTCCTTGTTTCTATTGATCGTTTGTATGTTTAGTAGATTGATGTCACAAATTCATGTTCATGTACTTTTTTTTTTTTTTTGATTGGCATAACTTTGTGAACTCTTGATCTCTTCACAGCATTTTTTTTTTTTAACTCTACTATGTTTGCTTAGATATTAAGTATATTAGCATTCGATTTATAGTAAATTTTTTTAAATTTACAGAAATAAGACAAACATATAATGAATGAATGATACAGCATGTTCAACACTATATTAGAATAAAAAAAAATACCATGGATCCACCTATTTGTTGTCCTAATTATATATGCATATAAAGCATTATATTAGCCTCTATTTTAAGCTATTAAACTAAAAAAAAAAATTTAATTGTATGATTTAAGATTCCAAACGCTCACACCAAGGCAGGCAGGCAGGCACTTGTAAGTTTGTGTTCCCGGGGCCGTCCTCAAGAAAGAGAAATCAACTTTATATGCACATAGAGATGATCCATGAATGCAAATTGATGAGTGACCTGATACATGATTGAGCTCGAGCACCGTATTCATAAAGGGAATAGACCATTCAGTTGTCTCCCCATTCGAGGAAAGCATCGTCTACCCATAGATCCCGAAGAGTTTGGCCAACACCCACTGAGATCAATTCCATCCCCTTAACTCGAGTTCTCGACGTAGTAGATTTCCAGTGGGACGATGATATGATTCACCGGAGGATTACAGTCAGCTCATCCATCAGCGATCTGCACAGGCAAAGCCACAGTAGAGGTCGAGGAGTGCATTGTTTTGGATCAAATCGATTAGGGTTTTCAGGGAGACGATTAATTTACATCTTGTGGTCGACTGCACCGATCTCATGCAACAACATGTCTACTGCATCGATTTGAGACATGCATTCTGTGCCTTGGAATCTTTCTTGCTTCCGCCCGCAGAAGAAACGATCACTACTGTTTGCTGTGAGCAGCTCGGAAGGACGGGCGAGTCTTTTCGGACACCACAGCATGGGGATGGCGTGCCGGTCGTCTGCCGACCGATCCATGCTCTCAGCGAGACCTCCATTAATTTGATATCTCTGGAGAAGAACGAGAAGATTGGCCTGTGGGAGAGTAGTAGTGGTTGGAGCAGTACTGCGGCACAGTGCAACAACAACACCATGCACCTAAACTTTAAGCAGTGGTGTGTTACATATCCACGCCTCTCTCTCTCTCTCTCTCTACTTCCTTCCTCCTCTGGTGGTAATAAAGTGGGTGCTTATGATGCCAAAGGTTTCGCTTTGCGACATGGAACGGCCATGGCCAGTGAAACAGACCATCTTCCCGTCTACTTGATTTGACATCGGAAAAGAAAGCCACCAGATCATGTAGCTTTCCCTTTCTCTCTCTTAACTCTTATCTCTCTGTAGGTCTTTGGTCCATGATTCCCTTCTTCTTCTTCTTCTTCTTCTTCTTCTTCCGGTCTCGTCTCAAAGTCTTCCTTCTTGCAATAAGCTAGGTAGGTCCGATAATTCGTGCAGCCCACCAACTTATCTCCTCCACCTTAGGGCCGTTCCTTGTGCTGTGGTTTTGCTTCTTCGCTTCTCCTCTTTTACATCCTTATCCTGCACGGATCGGATGGAGGAGTTCTCTCACTTGGGAGGTGGGAGCACATCAAGGGGGGCTAATTTCTTGTACCTTCCCTCGTCCTCCTCCTCCACCACCACCACCACCACCACATCAGCTGCTGCGCAGCTGAACGCCGCCGCGTATGGCCGGAGTTGTCACCCAACCCTACCCTACCTCCAGCCTCCCGTACCGCTTAAACCCGAAGTTGGGTCTTCTCTACAGCCATCATCATCTCAGGAAAGAGCAGTCGAAGGGCGAGGACAGGGAGAGATATCTCCAGGTGATACAGAGGAGATCAAGGCCAAGATCATGTCTCACCCTCAGTATTCAACCCTCATCGGAGCCTTTATCGACTGCCAAACGGTATGCTCACCACTCCCTTCCGACTGCGACAGTACTCCATCGAGCTCTTTACCTGAAATCCATATGCTACTTTGGTAGGTGGGGGCGCCGCCGGACGTGGTGGCACGGCTCTCGGCCATAGCCCGAGAGCTCCAGTCGAGCTCCCGCTGCCGTCAGCAGGCCTCCTCCGACCCCGAGCTGGACCAATTCATGGTGACGCCCCCAAACTCTCTTCCCTCCGTATCTCCCTCGCTGTCCCAAAGCTAACTCCATGAAGTACAACAGGAAGCATACTGTGGTTTGCTGGTGAAGTACCGAGAGGAGCTAACGAGGCCATTGCACGAGGCCACGGACTTCCTCAGGAGGGTCGAGTCACAGTTCAACGCGCTCACCAACACCCCATCGTCGCGGATCTTCTCTTCCGGTAAACATACATGTCATCCATCATATATACGAAGCCTTTATCTCCCGGAAAAATTGATGTCATCCACTGTGCGTCTTTGTGTCAGAGAGAGACTGTGAGAGAGAAAGAGAAAGAGAGGGAACTGTAGTTTTCTGCAACTGGGAGAGAGAGAGAGAGAGAGAGTCTTTAGGACTTTACCCTGCAACGGCGAGGTGGCGATGGGGTACGACAGTGTGAATGGCTAGAAAGGGAGTCTTACGTAGTGTATGGAACAACAGGGGGCACTCATGTCGACTCCATAACTTCTATCGAGATATTAACGTGAGACATGGGTAGGAAGGGAAGGAGGTATCCTACAACATCTCGATCACTAGGCCATGCCGGGAGCAGCTAGCTCAGCTCTCGACCCTTCCGTCTCCTCTCTCTTGCCTTGGATTGCTCTTTGTTTCCTATGGTAAAATGAACCGTTCAAGCAAGAAAGAGAACACCACACGGTGGTATGCAATAAGCTAGCATTTCGGTGGAGGCAAGAGCACAAGGGTCATCGTAGAGTTCAAATCTAATCATCTCTCGAGAAGAAGAACCCTAGCATCAACACCCTTGTTCTTCCTTCTACTTTATAGAACCCTTGAGAGAGAGAGAGAAGCTACTGTTGTGACTCCTACTTGACATCGAGGATGCTTCTACCTACTACTCTGGTTAATCCTTCAGGTTGTGGTGCTTAAGTTAGAAACGTATCATATACAAATAAATCTACCCAAAAGTATGTTAATTCCAGTAGTGCAAATGTGCTTATTTCCAATTTGTATTGCTCTCAAGGGTGAAATGAAGTGATTTCTTTGGCTTTGGAGCTATAGAAGATAGGATACTATGACTAGAAATTTGATCATTTTTTACTCTGCAGATAGTGTGCATTTTATTCATCTGTCATAGCTATTACCCTACATTTACATAAACTTACATGAATATGGAAGGATAGGTATTAAAGCATTCAAATTTGAGCACATTAAGCCACAAACTCTTCGATAAACATTTTCACAATGTGATGATTGCCTAATCTTTAACAACACTTCTACATCTTTGAAGGTGCTCTACTCCCTTCTCCCTACACACAAGAAAAAAAAAAAAAAGGAATTCTCAGAACACTTGGCAAAACAGTTCCTCCAAACTAAATCACCACCAAGAACAGTGGAGTTTTCTTGGTTCCATGAAGCCAAAACCCTTCTGATCCACTCATCTGTATGTGGCTTATGTTTCCTATGCATGGCACTTCGCCCTGTGGTTTGATCAAAAGACTCACACTCTTGGTTCATTTCCTAATGTCTCAATGCACTTGGAATCATCGCTGTTGGGAGTCATCTTGGTTAATTTAGGCAAACAATCTGAAGCAATCTTTCATGCTTGATCCCTACGCTGCACCTACAGATCCATAATGTGCCGGTTTGACGAACTATATAGAATCCAAGGATCAGTAAGTGCTGCATTGCTTTGGTGCTCGATAACTATGAGATTGGAGTTTGTTTCAAGTTTCTTTTAGATGAAATAGCGCAAGTGATTCATAAAGATAACCTTAAATATATCCGCGGTAGGTCCTCTTCATCGTCGTCGGACCTCCCATACAATTCGGAGGTTCTTTCTTGAATGTGAATCACTTCAAGTCAAGCTAAAGATCATGTCGATGATGCTGGTCTTTCAACTTTTTTCTCGTCTCCGCAACTGTTCCTTTGTTTACATTTGAAGTTGTCTTGAAGAGGTTTTAGTTTTTGATTGAATTGGTAAGTAGCATACTCCAATCTTACAAAGTTATCATGTTTGATCCAACTCCCTTGCAATTTCACAAAGCTATCATGATTGTAATTGTTACAGAATTTTTTTTTTTTTAAAGCTGGAAAAAGGTGCTGAAGAAATCAGAAAATGATGTTATATACTTGTAAGGAAGGAAAGAAGGAAGGAAGGAAGGAACCAAATAAGAATCACCAACACATGAGATGGAGGAAGGAAAAAGAGAGATGAATATGAATGCATCCACCAATCTCAATTCTTGGTCATTGAGATGCTCGGATAATTCTTAGCTCTCTTTTTTATCCGCTTGAACAAACCGAAATGATTGAAGTTTTTTTTTTTTTTTGCTGTTTGGATTCATCTTAGGTCGTGAAACAAAAGTCACAACAACACGATCACAGTGCTTAATAATCTATATCTCGTCACCCAAAGCGGACATGAAAAGTAATTAAACATCAATAGCAGTAGATGATTTAGAAGGAATCAGTAGTAATTAAAAGGCCACATTTTATTCCATCACGGTGACTGTATCGATTTGTAAGTATGCTTAGATAAGAGAATTATGTTACGATTTGCTGGCGTTTTTATTGATGGTTTCGTTTCTTGTCGACCCGCAGATGAAGGATGCGAAGGCGTTGCATCCTCGGAAGAGGAGCCCGACGGCAGCGGCGGTGAAACTGATCTTTCATTGATAGATCCACACGCCGATGACAAAGAGCTGAAGCACCACCTTCTGAAGAAGTACAGTGGGTACTTGAGCAGCCTCCGGCAAGAGCTGTCCAAGAAGAAGAAGAAAGGGAAGCTGCCAAAGGAAGCCCGGCAGAAGCTACTCAGCTGGTGGGCGCTGCACTACAAGTGGCCATATCCATCGGTATGAGTTCAATGATTCCCGGTGTATTTTCTTCGTCAACGTCACCGTTTACGTTCTTAAGAAGATTGTTCCCGAAAGGAAAGCCGATCTGTGTGACAACAACAAAAAAAAAAAAAAAAAAAAAAAAATGCAGGAAACCGAAAAGGTGGCACTGGCGGAATCCACAGGGCTTGATCAGAAGCAGATCAACAACTGGTTCATAAACCAAAGGAAGCGGCATTGGAAGCCGTCGGAGGAAATGCAATTCGTCGTGATGGATGGTTTTCATCCGCAGAACGCTGCTGCTTCCCTGTACATGGAAGGCCAATACATGGTGGGCAATGGCGTTTACCGCACCGGTCCCTGATCTGCACGCACACCTGCCTGCTCGAACACTTCTCCAGATGAAGATTAAGGTCTCTCCGTTTTTACCACACCTGCATTGCATCCTCCATTCAAAAGTTCTTCCATGTTTGCTCAGGTCATTGCTTGTACAATTACTAATGGTGACCCCATGATCGATACCTGAAGCTATTACTGTGTGATCCTGCATTATAGCTGTCGGAGATGTTTAGGTTTCGAGTATTTTTCGGTGTTTCTGCTGTGGGATTGTCTTCAGGTATGCGTCCAAGGAATGTTCTTTCAGACCTTAACCAACCTGATTGATATCCTCTCCTCTGGATTTGGCTGAGAAAGGCAGCCAAACACACACACACACAAAAAAAAAAAGCTTCGATTCTAAGATCACCATGAGGTGTTTCGTCTTCTTTCTTATTCCATGCACAGAATGAAACCATCACATTACACTTGTATGACCTGCCTCGATTGATGTAGGTCAACGACTCCACCGTGTAATCAAATGTCAAAAGAACATGGCTGAAAGATAAAAATGATTGCCAAAAAAGAGGTCCCACCGAGATTTGAACTCGGGTTACTGGATTCAGAGTCCAATGTCCTAACCACTAGACCATGGGACCGCCTCGTGCTTTAAGTCTTCTCTAAATTTATTTAACTCGTAATTCGGTATATATCTTTCTTTAAGCATACTGTATTCGCTGTTAACATATATATATATATATATATTTTTGTTGGGGTTAGATTATGATGATACGAAACTGAAGGCTCAAAGTAACAATCTAACTCGATATGTAGTGTTCTTAAAGAACTCCAATCTGAAGAAGCACAACATCAATAAGGTATTGGTTGTGTTGCAAACATGACTCTTTACATAAGTTGACATCAACCAAATCCAACCTTGTCTCGATGCTGCTGCCATATATTTATCTATATCTAGAACTCGATGAGCACCATTTATGTTATGAATGTTGAAGAAACCCAATCACATCCGCATGTTTTATTTTGTGAAAACTCTTTTCTTCTCCTCGCTACCTTTCTCAAATTTGCAAACAAAGCTTAAATATAAAATAACAAAATCAACTAAGTAGGTAAATACACAAAACATCGCTCTTGCTCATCACAACCTGGAAAGCGCACAATCGATTCAGGTGTACTTAATTGTTCTACATTCACAAAAGAGCAGCAGTAACAACAATTGCAGAGTGTTTAAGACTTCCACCACCAAATAGCACCACTTCCATGTTTCCATACACTCTTCAAAGGGAAGGGCATGTTATGAATTAGATATCTTAGATAAGAACCATAAAGTTCCAAGTTACAGAAAAAGAGGCTTCTTATTTCAGTCTTTAGCAGAGGACAAGCAACACCTCCCCTGCCCGGCAAGTGCCACAATAGCTCAACGAAATAGGCTCTCGGATCTGAGGTTTTCGGCAATCTCGGTTTCCCAACGGTCCCCATTTTCCAGCAGTTTCTCCTTGTCATACAACAACTCCTGCAAGGTTTAAAGTGGACCGATAAAATGCCAATTACATGTGAGTCGTGATCGAGAAAGAAAAGTAGCAGCAGCACCACAATTGAACAACCATATGACCCACCTCATGCGTCTCAGTGGCAAACTCAAAGTTGGGACCTTCAACTATGGCATCGACAGGGCATGCCTCCTGGCAGAACCCACAGTAAATGCATTTCGTCATGTCAATATCATACCTAGCAAATCATGTTTGAAGTGACAAACACATGGTTAATCAGGGAACTCATAACAAAGCATGATTTGAATCATAATATAAATCACAGGTCGGAGCCTACTACCTCGTAGTCCGACGACTACCATCCTCTCGTTCTTCTGCCTCGATGGTAATGGCTTGTGCTGGGCATATCTGATAACGAGACATGTTCTCGTAAAATGTGTCTCTGGTTCATATGTACTAATGTGCATTGTATCACACTGTGGTCTACGTGGTGTACCCTTATGTCCGGGTTTGTAATCATGCAGAATGAAATAGACACATACTGGCTAATACTTACAGACCACACCGATTATCATGTGATATAACATCAGTACCAGCTGTAAAGATCATGATACAAATACCCTTTTTCTATCAATGATCCACAACATCTTAATACGTACCGCTTCACAAAGCTTGCAAGCAATACACCGCTCCTCACCAGTCGGATAACGTCGAAGAGCATGCTCTCCTCGAAAGCGGGGGCTCAAAGGACCCTTCTCAAAGGGATAATTTATCTGTGATAAGCAGAAGGGAAATATAAAATTTGAAGTCAAAACAACTGGAGATGCATGACGAATACAGGGGAATAGAAAGCATCAAAATGGACTTACTGTGACTTTCCTCTCAAAAAAGTACTTTAATGTCAGCATCAATCCACGCACCATTTCAGTCAGAAATAGTGTATTTACACTGCGCTCTAAAACTGCACTCAAGTGTTTGAATCGGTCAACTGAGTAAAAACCAACAGCGATTTAAAACTTCAAAAAGAAAAATCTAACAGTTTACCAGCACTCCAATCCTTGGCAATCTCCTTAGCGAGCTTCTCTTTCTCTTCATCACCTACATATTGGAAGATGAGCAAATAAATAACTAGTATAATTATCTAGTCAAATCAGCTACTTGAACATGCTGCAAATTTGCCAGACACCACAAACTGGAGTCTCATCAGTTATGGGAAGAACCGTTAATACTGATGGTTAAGTTGCAATACACAAACACAAATATCTTTAGAGAAACTGAATGTGCTATCCCGGATGGCACAAACATGTCAGAAATGAAAAAAAATTATAAAATGAAGATAACCAAGTTGCAAAAGACAATTACAACAGTTGGCTAGCCACTCTGTCAATCACCTAGCCTCAGGATCAAAACAAGTGTTCGATGGTTTATTATTCTTTGGAATACCATATAAACTATCTGGCATGGCCCTCTTACTATACGTTATAAACTGGGACTCAAAACAGAAATCCCAAGGCTTGCAGGTCATCACCATGTATATTCCATACAAGTTATTGCAACAAATTATGCATGCTAAGAAAAAACATTAAATAGGATGATAGGACCTCACATCTATGCTTATCCTGAATAAATATTAGGCTCAAAACACTTACTCAGCCAGTGTTGTACGTGTATACACAGCCGAGAAGAATTAGGCTTACTAGTAATATTAAAATGCTGGCTCACTGTCATATCTATCATCATTCTCTAATCAGGCAATGCATTATTGTATTTGCTAAAGTTTTCTTCATAAAGAAGCTCGGAATCATAATTGCTAGAGACATTATGTCTGATCATCATCACCTAATCAGGCTCACCAGTAATCTTATGATGCTCACTCACTCTGATATTGATCATCATCATCTAATCAGATAATATATCACTGCATTTGATGCATTCAACTATATAAGGAAGCTACACAGATATCTTAAAGCAATTGCTCCACCAGCACAACATCATTATTCTAACCTTTAAATTTTGAAGATGATGAGCCTGAATTGAATGATTGCCAGTGATTTTTCAACACCAACGAAGATTGTCTAGCTTGGGCCTATAATGACATGAAAATTATTAGTATGTATTTCTTGTCAGAAGAAAAAAAAATTTCCTCACTACCACAGAGGATTATCAATTGTAGCTGTTGTGAAAAAAGTAAAGATATTGCCAAAGCAATGAACATTGTAGTTTTCGAATAAGCACCTGAACAAACATGTAATTCAAGAAAGAAACACTGATAGCAATCACTAAAGAGGAATATGAAATAGACAGTAAAAGTTTCTTTCATTTTGAACAACAAATAAGATCCCAACACGTCCAGAAAACATTTGCTTACCAGGAAAAGTTTCAAACTCTATCAAAATACAGCTCCATATTTTTGTTGTTCTTGGGAGAAAAAAAGTCTAATGCACTCACTTTTGAATACCAATGTAAAAAAAAAAAGATGGCACAATTACTTCAGAAACGCACATAATTCAGGAAAAAAAGAGATGCCATATTTGCTTTATGATTACTAAACGTGCTGGCATGCCAGTTCTCTGAGATAATTGAAACAATGTTTTGGTTTGTTTCCTGTGAAAAGTAGAAAGATAACAAAGTCATGTTAATTCTGGTGTTCAACGAAATAAGTCATAACATATCTATTTCCCATATCAAGAATTACATGTCTATCCTTTAGACCACATACCATCAAGCCCAAGCTTATTTTTGTAACGCTTACTTCCTAATTACTTTCAATAAAGAACAAGATATCCAAGTGGAGAGCAACCTTGAACAAGTAAGAATCCTAAAGTTTGCTAATCACCTAGATCACTTTGTGTAAGCACTCATGCCCTAAGCAGCAGGAAGCAGGCACCATGATGAGAAAATATATCAATAACGAAGATGAGCAGCTACCATTCCAAGTAGGAAGAACATTAGAATTATTCACAGATGCAGAATTATACCATCAGATACAAAAAAAAAAGGACGTTTTTAATTAAACGAACACATTCCCAGACCCGAGCTACTGATCACTATAAAGTCAAAATTTGTTAATGATTCACAATCTACAGATCTAAGGAGATGAAACCGAGCACAATGGCACTCTTCTGTTTCTCTCCGAACGAATCTCAGACGAAGATGAAACCTTTCGGGTTCTAAATCCCAATCTCACCAGGGCACGTGTTATAAGATCAAGAAATCTGGGATGGAGTTGAGGAAAGGGGATGAGATCGTACCGGCTGCCCTGCGCGAAGAGCCTGGAGAGCTCGCTGTGCCATGATCCTCGCCGCCATGTAGAGATCGGAAATGGAGAGAGCGCTTGCAACCCTATCGATGCTACGGAACCGAACGTAACGAAAGCCGGATATAGGGAACGAAAAAAATGGGGCAGCGATGGGAATATGACCCCTCGTCCCGGTCACGCCCGATATAAAGTTAAAAAGGGGTTCATGTTACGGATCGGATCTTGATCCGTATTCAAATCCGGCCCATTATTAGGCCCGGTTCCATCCGTCTCGCCGGATGGCAGCAAAATGTCCAAACTACCCTTTCGTCAACTACCATCCCCCTCGACTCATTATTCTTCCGGCTCTCCCACTCCGTCGCCGCCGCCTCCCCGCTCGTCCCTTTCTTTCCTTGACTATCGAAACCCTAGGCCTAGAGACAAGATCCTGTATGATTCCGCCGCCGGCACGTCGAGGTCCCTTGCCCGCCGCCTCTCTGACCATCTTCGCTCACTCGGCCTCGCCTTCGACCTCGTCGACTTATCTCTTGCCATTTCTTGTACTAAAGATTTTTGATGCACTTGTGACTGACAACAAGCTTCTGAATTGACTAAATAACACATCTTTTTGCCAATTACATCATTGTTGCAGCGATATGAAACTGCCAAGCACTCATTTTGCGGCATGGAGAGTCATAGGTAAGACTGATTTGGATCCTGCTTCTGGTTGTTAATCCTTCTGTCTGGTTCATAAGTGTGCAACATCAACTGACAGAAGGTTTTGAATGTTCATTTTTGCTCATTATATTTTCTTCTGACCATCCTTTCTGCCCTTGTGGAGCTTTGGCTGCCTTGTCTTCAAGCGCACGGATGAATTGTCCGATCGTGGTTCAAGGCAACCTTCTGTTAGGCCGCATGTCTATAACATCTTGCCCTGCCTCTCAAACAAAAAATGGAGATTGTAATGTTCTTAAAGAGCACAAAATTGAAGTTCAAAGTAGAATTTTGTCAAGTGGGGCTACAAGGAATTGTTGCATTAGTGGAATCCCCAGTGTGTACGTCAGTTGTGTTTACATGCTTATTTATGCTGGAGGAAAAGCTGTGTAGATTCAAGATTCCTAGTAGTGGTACATTTGGTGTTAGGATTTCAAAGAATGTAGCTACTGTGCTGCTTCTTCCACATGCAATCATGCTTATAAAAATGCACAAGCCAGCAAATAAATACGTAGTTGGTGATAGTAAAACAATATCTCAGGGAGAAATGGCAGCAGGGAAGTTTAGAGTTGCATGTCCTTGTTACCCCTAGTTGAAACCATATGACGACACCAAAGAAATGTTATGTTTCTTGTGACTTGTTTAAGGGGCAACTGAATTTTACTTGTATTCTTTATGATTACTATGCAAAGGATAAGTAAGATATTGCTGTCTGTCAAATATTGGGCTTATGCTCCACTCTTATGATAACCTGGGGGGAGAGCTGTCAAATTTTGCTATGTGAATGTTGCCAAAGATGATTTGTCAGAACTAGCTTTCAAGTGGAGTAATGTAATAGGGGTGTGTTACTACTTACTACTAATGCTTGGCTTGTCTCATTTTCAGATTCATTACACACACATAAAAGATTGAAATTCTGATATCATCAGTAATGAACTGATTTGGCTGACTAGGGATCAAAGCTCATCATGGGAAAGAACAGAGAAAGCAGATATTTGTAAAATGACCCTGTATTTTTCTTGGTGGTGTTCCATGGCAACTGATTTCAATTTACCATAACTCGCGACAGTTGTCTTCAGGAAAGTCATCTAAGATAGAAGGCTATATGATCCTGGGGTATATATTGGTTCAGTGAATTTGATCCAGATCAGTGTCGATACAAGGAAAAAGAGCTGCTCGCCATATTTAGCTGGCTCAGGTTCAGATAGCATTATGCATTTTTCCCAACAAGCAGTTGCACTTCCAGATCAGTTTTATCCTGGTAAATCTTTCTTTTATCTATATGGTTTTAGCTCTTGCTGTAAAGGATGTATACTGCCTCATTTTTGGGATGCTGAAACACATGGCTGTGAATTTATGATTAGCCTCATCTGTTAGGATAAATTTTTGCAAGTAGGGAATGCCTTCCAGAGAGGAATCCTTTTTGACCAATGAACAGGTCAAAATGTGGTATTTTTGATGCACATCTATTTGGATCAATGAGAAGGTCAAATTTTAGATGTTTGATCAAACATCTACCTCTATCAATGAGATGGTTGCTCCAAATCTTGTGGACTCGGTTATCTACATCTGTGGCTGGGAATTTTCGGACTATGTGCATCTCAGAAAGCAAGGTAGCTGCTACTTTACTATGAACTCTCCAGTTGCATTGTCCATATCTCCACTGGTGTCCAACTCATGCTAAGTTCATACATCTGATTCCTGATGACCCTTCAGTGGGTCAGGAGTTCTTCAACTGTTTGATCAAAGTTGGGTCATCTTTTTTCTTTACCTTCTCATCGAATTGATGAGGTTTGGGGGCCTACCTAAATGGTTAGGTTCTCACACAGCACAAATTTGTTGGCAAGAACAGCTTCCATTGTCTCATCCAGCTTTGTAGTATGAAGGCACCCATCGGTTTTCTTTATCTTAAACATTTGGCTGCCTAATATGGTGTGCACTAATGTTGTTGTTGCTTATGATGATGTAGCCAGGATATAGTGTGATGTGCCTTGGAATATATGACCTATGATTCTGAGCAGGGTGCTGCAGCAGAGAAATAATATTGGTAGATGACCGAAAAAAGAATGATATTAGTTACTCATGGGGTATGTTACTTTAGCTGTTCTAGTTATTAAGGTATCCTTTGCTTTGGTGATCTACTATGATGTAATAGGATATGCTGCAAGACTTAAACCTTGATGTTTGGGAAGGGCACTTACTGTGGGTTGGGACCATCTGAAGGAGCTCTTGGTCTGGTTATAAATAGGCCAACAGTGATTGAATAGGTAAATAGCTATTGCAATACCTTGAGAAAGCATCAAGTTTTTTTTGTTTAGCTCTGTAAAATTTTGAATATGCAATCTTCTTGTGAAAGCTACATTTTTTATGCTCTTGTATAGTGCATAGGAGGATGATAAAACCATCACTGAACATGTATGTAGTTCCCAATAAAAATTGATATAGATGCAAGGATATGCTGAACACTAAACAGTTTCTCTTGTGCTTTGTCCAGGAAAGAGAAGAACTACACTATCCACAAGTAGTGGTCAAGCCCATGCTCAGGATCAATGATCTCACCAACATGGAGCAATCAAACAATTGCTAAGTTCCAACATGAAAGCTTGGTGTAGAAGAAGAAAAGAAAGCAGAGGGGAAAAGGTAAAATGGATTTATCTAACCAACACAGAACCCTAGCAGAAGTGTAACAGTGGATGGGGTTTAGGTGCTCTTGCGGGGCTGCTGGCTCTTTCTCCTTGTTCTGCTCCTTGGCTTGTCCTCTTCCTCTTGGTGTTGGATTGGTTCCATCTCCCCAACCTCTTCCCTCCCCTCATCATCATCATCAGCAACAGCAGGAGCAGCAGCTAACGAGGAAGAGGATTCCTCTGCTCCCTTTTGCTCCTCTTCTTCATCTCCGCTGCCCGCCTTCTTCTTCTTCTTCTTCTTCTTCTTCTTCAGCTTATCTTCCTCTTCTGCGACCACTTTCCGAGGCCGGCCTCGTCTTCTCTTAGCCTGCTCTTTATCCACGGGTTGCTCCGACCACTCGCTGATCGACCTTCTCTTAGCCTTCTTCTTCCCCATATGCAATCAAAACTTGACCTTTCTTTCTTTCTTTCTGCTCCCCTCTCTCTCTCTCTCTCTCTCTCTCTCGCTGATCCCTCAACAAAAAGCCAAAGATTGGTCTGGTAGATCGATGGAAAGTTGAGCGTGGATCATAACCTTGTCATGAACTCGCTGTCCACAGAAGAGATCGCTTGCTCTCCCTCAGAAAAAATCATGTAACATCTGCTATTCCTTCTCCCAACCGCAGCCCGATCTCAATCACCTCTCTCCGTCTACTGCTCTGCTGCTTATCCAAAGTGGTAGAGAAAGATAAGAAGCAAAGTGGCGTGGATATGAGGAAAGATTCACCGGCTGCTGTGATTAGGTTCACCACGTCAGCCGATGGGCCCACCCCTGATGCAGGAATCGTTCCTTCTCACTCGTCCTGCTTGGAAGATTTATAAGAATTAGATAAATTTCTTAATTATTTCATGTTTAATATTTTAATTAGTGAATGAATTAGAATGTGCTGAAGGCATATCCTGGTTGAAGGACGAAGAAGAGGGTCTCCGAGATAGACCCTTGTGGAACTGCATCCAATCTTGTAATACTCCTTTTTGATTAGAGGATGATATCATGTCAACCAGCTGATGATAAAATATGGATCACATAAGATATATATGCTGCTTCATTACACCATAGTGGAATGGAATACCGAGTCCCATGTTCTTAACATGCTTACAACGAAGGAGGAACAATATATGCAGACATGATCACGAAATATAGTAGACTGCTGCATCGACATAAAAATCCTGTTCACAAGAGGAGGAGAACACCGGTGTGTGTGGTTGCTATCACCAAACTGGTGGCTGACTGGAGCCAGGCGGGTCCAGCGCCACCATGTCCAGGGTGTGGTGCTTGGGCGACAGGGATGACGAGGAGCCTGTGCTGGTGTTGCAACCTGCGCCGCCCATGGAGATCTGGCCGTGGCCGAGGCCAACGCGGGCGAGGCAGGCGGCGTTCTGCGTGCGCAGGTGCGCCATCTGCGCGTGGGCGACCGCCAGCTGCGCCTGGAGTGCCTGGATCTGGCGATGGAGGGAGGAGATGGCGGCGACGCACCCGTACACCGGATCTCTCACCCGGGCGTTGGCCTCGTACACCAGGCTGCTCACTGCATCCCCTCGGTGCTGCACTGCAATCTCCTGTCATAAAAGCTTCACATGTTGCGTCTCTGCAGCCATACTCGTCAAGAATTGCTCTGTGTGTGTGTGTGTGTGCGCGCGTGTGCGTGAGAGAGAAAGAGAGAGAGAGAGAGAGAGAGACCTGCAAGAGCTTGCTGACATTGCTAGCTCCAAATACCCTGTGCACGATGGCGAACTTGTGCGGCTCGTCGGCAGGGAAGTATGGAGCAAAGACGCACGCCTGCGTGCACCGTCGCCGCAAGAGCTTGCATGCGGCGCATGGCGAAACCGTGCTGTTCTTTCTCCCTTCCTCTTTCATTCTTCTTCTTCTTCTTCTTCTTATGCTTTCAAACTCCGGAATGGTATCCTCTGGACCAACTGCCTTTGAGCACCCCAGTCAGAAACCATTCCTTTCCTAAATAGCTTTGTACAACGAGAGAGGGAGGGAGAAAAAGACTGAGGACAACCCAAAGGACAAGAAAGCAACGGTGGGTGAGGGAGTTGGTGTGGAAACCTGAAGCTTGAGGATAGTCGCACAGGGTCCCAACAGGGCGAAGTCGAAGATGTTGGTTGACATGTTGTGTTGTTTATGCTGTGCACAGATAGTTGTGGACATGGTGAAGAGATTTCAGCTCCACTGGACCTGTCTTCCTTGTCTCTTTAATCAGTAAGTCTACGTATACCAACAAAATGTAGCAGTGTCTAGTGACATTCGAGCATGAGAGCAGACAAAGCCTCAGGATTTGTAGGCCACCCTGGAGCAGGTGTAATGCACAAGTAGAACAAGCAACACCATATGCCTGCTTGCTACCATTTTTAGTTCAAGGACTTAGAAGAACAAGGAGCAAATTTGGTTCTTTTTCATCATCCTTGCAGCATGACATTGGTTTTCTGCACTTGTTCGTGAGAAATGGATCGAAGAATGTTGAACTTTTTAGTATTCATCGCTTTCTCGAAGAATTCAGCTCCACGCAAGTCTTGCTCCCCGTAATTTCAGGGCTCCCGACAGGTTTCTGTACCCATCTGAAGCATGGCGACTATGGAGAATGCATGCGGTAAAATGGATCTACTTGTGGCTTTGACTGATTGATACCTGAAGGTTGGAATGTCGGCTTCCGGCTGCACTTGTACGTATCTGCTAACCACTACATGGAGAGAGGGACACGAATCTTGAAGGGATGTAACAGAGCCCACAACTCTCTGAGAGAGAGAGAGAGAGAGAGAGAGAGAGAGAGAGATTTCTTAATGGCTTTGCTTCAGTCTAATGTCCTTTTCTCTTCCAGCCAAAATACTCTGTGTTCATATGTGAGAGTGGTATCTGCTCTACGATTGGTTAGCTCAAGAGCTCAAGAGTTCATATGTGAGCTCGCCATCAGCTGTTGCCTCTCAGGTGTCATAACTAATACGATTACGTACTCGAAGCGATGATTGCATGACTGTGAGAGATCAAAGCTAATGGATGCCTAAGCCAGGTTTTGGTTGATGACAGAGTATTGAGCAGATCATTAAGCTTATGATACACAACAGCAAGATAAAAATGAAAAGCTCTACCTTCTCAGGCCACGGCCACTCAACCTCCACTGGTTACCACATCCTGCTTGCTAAAAGTTCTTACAAGTAAGCCATTTAACCAATCAATCAAGCATTCAGTCTTTTTCTTGCATCATCATCATTGACAACCCATATGTTTGTCTTGGTTGAAAGGAAGAGTGCAATTGATTTGGTGGATGTATTGTGTGTCTCACTCATCCTGCTTCTCCCCAACAGCGGTCTTCCTTTGACTCACTCGAGCGATTTGGATCTTGGAGGATCTGCTTTTCAAAAGTGATTTCACATCAAGTCTCTTATGTGGTCTCAAGCAACATGAGAGGCTTGTCTGATATAATGAGATTCTCATGGATGATAGTTCAGTCAAAATTTGTGTATCATCACATGGGAGATGGAAAAGCTTTCAGTGGACTGCAACTCCAGCAAAGTTGAAGCTTCCTGTGACACACTCTTAGGCTCTCATGTTCCTCTGTAACACTGTTGACTTTGTGCATTCTTTCATTTTGTCTGGTGTACAGGATCTAAATATGGAAAGTCATCTTCATGTATGCATCAAATATAGAGTAGATACAGTGTTCCCACCAAAATGGTGGAGAGACCGAGTACTCTTGCATGCAACTTGAACACCCCTCAGGAACAAGTTGAAATCTTCTGCCAGAGAAAACAGTCCACAAGCACTACTCTATGATGCGCAACAACAAGGAAAGAAATCAAGACTGATCATTAACCAAGCTAAATTTGCCAAGAGTGATGCATATATACCATTCCATTTGTGCCTGATCTCACATGAAACATTGTCAGCAGAACTTCTCAGAATTCTGTGTGATGATATTTTCTGTTGCCTAATTTCCAAGTTCTTCAACCAACATTTTTATTTTTTTTTCCCATCTTCTTTGAGTGCATACCATCAGTGTCAATCACAGGAAAGTTTCCATAGACTAACTTGTCAGCATATTAGGAATCAGTTTCTTGGAGTTGTTCTTTTGAGCTTGCAAATGACACAGAACAGACATTGCCACCATGTCAGTGTGCATATTTAGTTCCTCTGGCTGAAGAAAGAGTCCAAGTTTAGGAATAAAACATTTCTTCCAGAGATTACCATGATTAGATCCTTTTTGCTGATCCTTCTCTCTGGAGGATGTTGACTGATGGAACTTCCAGGAAATGGAATTAACCAGAATACAATACTACCACTGAAATAGTTTTATGTTATACAAGTAGTTGAAAGTGATAGCTGTACTCAGATAATATGTGGATCAGTTTACATTCTGCAACTTCAGCAATCACATATCTACTGGAGTAGATGAAATATTTCTCTATAGTAGGATTGATAGGCTAGAGCTCAAAATTTATGGAGATTTGCTCCCTAAGGTAGTATATTTTCTGTACCTAGAAGAAGCTCCCATGTAGGAGTTCATTATGCTGCTTCATTCCTTTGACATGTTGCAACTTTCTATGACTTATAGGACATGATCAAGATGGAGATGGCTTGGTTAAACCATCACTGTCAAGTTCCTTGGGGAGGCCAAGGGGCAAGGTGTGGCAGGGAAGAGAGAACTATGACCAGCAAGCAGAAGCATTCCACTTGCATAGCTGAGCCCATTCTCTTCAAAAGGTTGAATCAATTGTTTTGGCCAAGATTGGGCAGCCTCAGCTAATCACATGATGAATGTACTACTGCTCTAGGTTGATAGCAACCAGTTTGATCATGGGATCTGTATCTCCTGTACATCCTTGTACTTGAATATTCTTGACTGGTAGTGATGAGTTGTGACTGGAATTGGAAGGTTTAAATATAAAAACAAAGCATTTGTTGCAATTGGATACATTCATCATTGATGGTGGAACAAAATCGCCCTCAGAAATTAAATTGAGCCCTGTTCCTGTGGAGAACTCAAGTAAATTTTTGCTGAACATTTCAGTATATCATCAGCTTTGCATGATGTTTTTTTACTTGTAGTATCTAGAGTTATATGCAAGGTTGACTGCTAATTGGTGTGGAGTAGGCAATAGCAATTTAAGAATCAATAGGTCTACTGCAGAACCATGTGGATTCTGCAAACATTGAAGTGATTTTAATTTGAGAGCCTACATATATTAAAAAGGGGGGTAGGTGCTACCTGACTAATAATCCAATTTATTATCTGAAATATCCATGTGATGTTGTTGACTCTTGTCAAATTTAGCATAGAATAATTAGATTGTGTATGGTGCTTCAATTGTATGCTTTGAAGCTGGCTCTGTGAATCTAATTTGATCATGCTTGTTCACCTTTTTAGTCCCCCCTTGAATTCAATTTCATATTAATACAGAGTGATGACACAGTAGACTTTCATATGCTTTCTCCAAGAATGTGAAACTTAGTAAAGAAGAGTCTAACTACTGAATAAAAGAAACATGGCATCTGCAGAAACATTTCAGAGTAGGATTGTTTCTTTGGTTCTTTCAGCTAAGCAAACCTTCTCCAATGAGGCAATGTGATGTCCACAACTAGGTTTGCCAAGGTGTTCTGTTTAAACCTGATGCTGAGTGTCGAAGTTTTCTCAGAGAGTGAGAGATTTGGCATTCAAGCTATTTCATTGGTATTTTCTATCTCCATCAATAGTCCAAGGCAATGTAGCACTGACAACTTCAGTGTCCTGAAAGCTATGAGTGCTCTGTTTGATTTCACTTCTTTAAATTGTAGCTTCTTCATGCAGACAGTGATATGAAACCATCACCACATCAATGTTGACAAGCCCAACTGAAGTAAGGGTGCTGCCCAAAGGTCTCAAATGGAACTTGTTGATGGAAAGAAGCAACAAAATGGAACTGGATGGATGATACAATTCAACTAGTCAGTAGGTTGCAGTGGGATCAACGATGGTACTGTACATGCACAGCAAGCTACCACATCATGCATTATCTTGAAATGACAGGCTTAGAATGCTGTGTGTCGTGATGCGGAGGCATGCTGCTTTCCCTTGTGGTAGTGGGGGGAACATATGCTTGGTGTATCAGGCTGCAACAATATCCCTGCAAAAATGGCTAGCTGTGAAAACCAAAGGATGGTGGAATCATGGATGCTGCTGAGTAACTTTTTCTTTTAGAGTGGCTGCAACTTGAAGTCTCTTTAGATCTAACTGTTGACCTTTCAGTGGATGAATCCATCTATCCTTTCTCTCATGTTCAAATCCTCCTACTGTGCCCAACTTTATATGATTCCATTATTGGCCACCAAGCACTTGTTGCTTTCCGTCATCAGAAGACATGATTTCTTGCGACTTATTCGGACTTTTTTTTAATCTGGTCTTCTTACGAGGGTTCTCCTTTTGCTTCCACTCTTCGTCGGGTAATGTTGACAGTGAACACTAAGTCGAATGATAGTGACCATAATGTGGATCCAAGGTGCATGGATTATGCTAAGATCTTGCAGCTCTTTTTACTGCTTTGCCTAACTTTTGATGTTTAGGATCGGAGCTTCTTTAAATTTTTTCTATCTACTTCCAAATGTGCATGCCCTCCATGATTGTTGTTTATTCTCGTCCTCAGTGGCTCCTGTTAGCTTTCCAAAGTCACTGATGCCATGGCGGAGACCTCACACTACATGTGTGATCTTGAGGACCCACGTATGGCCATGTTCCTGCTGGAAAAGAAACCTAGGGGGAAGGTTGGTGAACCCCACAGCAGCTCGATGGGGACTTCGCATCCATTTGTTTGGTGCCCACCAAAGGTCACGCACAGTAAAGCATGGATTCCAGCAGCGGAACTCATCGGAAGGGGCTTCTCCGGTGATCACAAGCGCAAGTGAGAAAGAAGTAGCCTCGGAACTTATTTTCGAGTACAGGAGGAATAAGGTTTTAAACAAGTTAACAACAAAGAAGGAGAGAGATGCAGGGAGAAATGAAGAGAGTGGCAAGTGAGATCCTCATCAAATGGGGTAGAAGGAAGAAAAGAAACTTTGGAGGGCGATGGGTACTTCGTCGGGTGTTCTTTGAGGATTCATCTATAAGCTGGATGTGAGAAGGAAAAAGGTTGTCCCCCCCCACCCCCACCCCACACAAAAGTGATGGTGCTCTGCAATTGTCCAACACAAATGTCTCTTATCTTCTCCCTCCTCTTCCTTTCTTTTCCCTCTCAGCCCTCTGTTGTTGCTGTCAAAACCTGCCTTTGATCCACCTAAACCAATATTTAGCAGTTGGGTGGCCACCTTTTCCTGTCATCAACTTTTGATGGTGTTGCAGTGTTGGTGCTTCAGCAAGGTTGGGGAGGGGGAGCAGTGTGGTTGGGGTTGATGGGAACAATAATGGAGTCATGGGATGGTTTGTGAAGATCACATGCACCTATCTATATGCTTTTTTGATGACCATTCACTTTCTACTTTCTCCTGTTTCTTTTCTTTTTCTTTTTTTTTTTTTATCCTTCCTTTTCCTATCCCCCATTCCTTTCTTCTGGTCTTTGGATGCTGAATGGATTCTGGAATGGAGTGGGGATGACTGGTGAATGAATAATTCTCCCAACTCAGTCTGATTCACTTATGTGATCACAGTTTAATTCTGAGTCAGGAGGCACTCAGTGAGAGGTTCATCTGTGGCAAGCAACCAAGAGATCATATATGATGCTTCACTGGTTATGAACAGAAATGTATTTTTATTATTGTGCACCTGACTGATTAATCTAATAGATCCTAAAATTTCAAGGAAACATATCTCCAAATTAAATTCTATAATAAACTCGTATTTATCTCACTATAATCAAAATATTTATCAGATACAATTATTTTTTAATTTATTTTTTGTTTTGTTTTGTTCTTAGGGACAATGGAGGCACGGGGAAGAGCGCCAGGGGAGAGTCCAAAGGCGGGGACGCCGCCGGGCCCCCCACCGTGGCTGTGGCGGGGTGGGCGCATTCCTCCGGGTATGGCCCGCACGTGGCCGCGGCCCACTCACCTCGGCCGCGGGACGACCGAGATCGCCGCTCCTCCCACGTGACCACGGCGCTGCCCCCCTCCTGCGGCCCGCGTGTCACCTCCGCTTCCCCCCCCCCAAAACAAACAAAAACCAATCCCCGCAGCACTGTGCCGAGAAACGTACATGGATTGTTTTGGCCTCAGCGTTAAGGAGAGACGTGGGAGGTCGTGCACGAAATTTAAGGCACCAACCCAGTGACCAAATCCTTCCTCTCTCTCTCTCTCTCTTCGAACCAAACCCCAATAAATCCCACCACCTCTTTTGCCACCCCATTCCCATTGCATGCCCCCGCTCTCCCACCCATTCCTTCTCCACCTTCAATCTCATGGCAGTTGACGCTCACCATCTTCACCCCTTCCCCTCACAACCCCTGAGAACCAGGTACCAACTTCTAATCTCTCTCTCTCTCTCTCCCCGATATGTCCTTGTCTTAGAGTTCTTTATCGTTCTTATTATGGTGGTGGTGTTCTTGGTGCAGCGAAATAATTGGCAGCACGAGCAACCAGCCAAGTTTCTACGACCTGCAGATGGGATTCATCTCGCCCGTCCCCGGTGGCAACGCCGCCTGCAACTCGCTGGCCCCGGTCTCAGCTGCCGCCTCTGATAGCGGCCTCACCTTCAACGACGTCGTCGCTGTCGCCGCGAGGAAGCGGCCGTGCCCGATTTCCTTTATTGGTGATGACGTATCTTCCCTCCTGCAGCGGCAGTCGTTCGACTTCGATCGCCTCATCCTGCAGCATGTAATTATCTTGACTCGGATAGGCTTCTCTGTTGATCGGAATTTGCGGTTTTTGATGGGTTGGGAATTGGCAATGGCAGGCCGAGACGGTGCGAGCGGGACTGGCGGAGCGCCGGAGGATGTTCGCGAGGCAGGTCGTGGCGGCGGTGGAGGAGGGCGTGTCGAAGCGGCTGAAGGCCACGGAGGAAGAGATCGCGAGGGTCGGGAAGCTGAATTGGGCGCTGGAAGAGCGCATCAGGAGCCTGTTTGCGGAGAACCAGATCTGGCGGAACCTGGCGCAGAACAACGAGGCCACGGCCAACGTGCTGAGGACCAACCTCGAGCAGGTCCTTGCGGCGCAGGTGATGGTGAAGGAAGCACCGGCGACCGCCGACGACGCCGAGTCGTGCTGCTGCGGAGACAACGCAGAGGACGAGGAGGACATCAAGGTCGGATCGGGGAGGGAGTGGAGGAGAGCCTGCCGGAGCTGCCGCGAGCGCGAGCCGTCGGTGCTGCTTCTCCCGTGCCGGCATCTCTGCCTCTGCATGACCTGCGGCCCCGCCGTGGCCGCATGCCCCATCTGCAACTGCATCAAGAACGGCAGCGTCCATGTAAACATGTCTTGACAGTACTCCCAAGTTTACAACAGGGCACTCTGCCTTCACCATCCATTCCCAGCTTCATACTGTTTCTGTTCTTCCCCCACACATTAGATTTCTTGTCTCGTGTAGATATCCTCCGTGAACAACCAAGTTCATGAGCATGCCTCCAATGAATCCAACTCGATTCAATCCAAATACCATCTGACGGTCACTTCATTTGATCATCCGAAGCAGTAACCAAAGGATCATCTAAATCAACAGATCCTTAACTCATCGAAACCAAAGAAAAAAAAAAAAAGGTGGGTGTTCATGTTCCTTTGACCTGGTAAACGCAACAAACCTTCCTCGATCGCAACAGTGGGCCCACGTGGGAGCATCTGTCGTGGCCGTCACCGCATGTCGCCACGCGTTCGATCGTCCCTTAGCGGCAGCTTTCCGGTCGTATCTACGAACTAGTCAAATGCATGAATTGACCTTCTAATACTTGCTGGCCGTGTTTTGGGTGGTGAATGCTGGGAAGGCATCAGAAACCACGTAGGTTTTGATACTTCGCATTGCAGGCGATGGGATTGAGATCAGTGGCAGAACCTAATGGAGACGCTACTTGTTCCTCCAGAAGGGAGCATCGACCAGGTCTTGTGGCTTTTCCTGAGGGAAAGATGCTGAAGAATTGTGCTCCATTTTACAAGCCCTGAGATCTCCTCTTACTAAAGTTTATTTTCATTATATATATATATATATATTCTTCCTGCCAAGTGAGATCGAAGTGACTGACCGAGAGAGGCAGCACGAGAGACTTTTGAAATGGATTACCCAACTTTTGCTAATGGTGACTAAAGGCACTTGGAGGCTCTCAAAGCTGTTGTGCACTGAAAGGTTTCGCTTTGTTGCATCATGACTGCCGCTTGGTATTCTTGAGGAATAGGAATAATAATCTTCCGAGCAGGAGAATGTTAGGCGGATAAAAAGCATGGCTAAAAGTTCTCGACAGTGTAAAGGTATGAGGACTTTGGGGGTTCTGTGAGGTGGATACAAGGGTGAAACTGCACAGGATAAAGCTTGCTTGCTATGGTGAGTCGTGGGGCCTTAAAGATGATGAATGGTGAAGAAAGTGGCACAAATCTGCAAGGGAACTTTTTGCACTGTGAGCATTGGAAGACAGAAGTATTGATTTTTCTGATATCCAGTGAGTTGGGTGATGATTGATCTCATGGTGCTGAAGGCATATGTTGATCGAGCCCATGCCGTGTTTTTATTTACTTGAGCTGGCTGTCCCAACAAAGCTAAGGCATTTGGGGTGGTGGTGGTGGTGGCATCTTAGGCCATCATGAACAAGGAACATAAAACACTCCATCTCTCTCTCTCTCTCTCTCTCTCTCTCTCTAATGGGCGTGCATGTTGTTTGTGCTCCCTGTCGAAGATATCATATTTCATGATCTTGTTTTGTTCTGTTTCATGATCTTTAGGACTGGCCCAAGCATTTTTTAATACGACACACTCGCCATCTCTTATAGTGAGTGAGGTAGGCCATGCTAGAAAGGTAATGGAGGGGAAGGGGTCAACATAAGAATCGGCAGCTATCCAAGAACTACGAAAAGTAGAGGGAGGAGATCACAGCATCTCACTTTCCACCTAGGATTGATGTCCGAGAACGCGTCCTACTCCACTCTTCCTCTCTTTTGGGGTTGTCGACTTCAATGCCTGCCCCAACCGGTGACCTCCGATGACTCTGCCATGACTACACCTCATGTGGGACAAGAGAGCGAGGAGGAGGACGACGGTGGGAAAGAAACAGAGCCAAACGCCATCAAGCTCAAGATTTGGGCCAAACTCTCCATCGGCCCAAATCAAAGAAACATAAGGGCCTGAAAATTAGATGATAAATATTAATTAAATTAAGAAACTATATATTAAATGATAAGGGCAATTTAAGTTTAGTAAGTAATAAAAAATGATATTGATAAATAATTCATTATCCAAACAAAAAAGGGAATAGTATTGGTAGAAAAGAATCATCCTTTTTACATTATCTTCACAAAAACAAAATATTTAAACATTAATGCTTCA
Source organism: Ensete glaucum (assembly GCA_021527575.1). Classification (NCBI taxonomy): domain Eukaryota; kingdom Viridiplantae; phylum Streptophyta; class Magnoliopsida; order Zingiberales; family Musaceae; genus Ensete; species Ensete glaucum. Next base: position 48,607,871 of record CM038552.1, read on the forward strand.
TAATCACTTTTAATCAGAATCATTTAGTAATATAATCAAATCATATTCATAGAAAATAAAATAATAATAATAAAAGTAAACATCTTATACTTTATAATATCGAATTATTCAATAATAAAACATATATTAATTAGACTAATTTTTAATAATAATAATAATAATAATAATAGATAGAATTGTTTTTATTTTAAAATTAACTTATTAATATTTACTCATTATATTATTATTATTATTATTATTATTATTATTATTATTATTATTATTATTATAAACAGATGGAAAGAGAGTGAAGTTTAAAATGTTAAGGGTAATTTAAGTTTGGTAAGTTACAAGAAATAGTATTGGCAGATAATATATTATCCTAAAAAAGGGAATAATAATGATAGATAATAATTATCCAAATAAATTATCTTTAGTAAAAACAAAATCTTTAAACATGAATGGTTCCTGATTTCCTTGATAAAAAAATATATATTAAATTAAATCGATTAGTAATCTAATATCCTGAACATTAAAAATATATCATTAAATCGAAAAATTCAATAATAAAACATATATTAATTGGCATAATTATAATTATAATATGATCTAGAAGAAGCAAGCGAATCTAGATAGTCGTAATCCGGTGTAGGTTAGGTTAGATTGTTGCTGCTAATTCTTTTCCTCCTCTATAAAATTAAATCATATCATATCATATCATCTATCATTCATCGGGATTAGCCATTGATGTGCTCAATAATCTAATACATTAAAAATAACTTATTATTTAGAGTGTATATATATATATATATAAAACAACTTCTGTGAGCCAATTATAGGTTGTAGAAAAGCAAGGGAATCATTTGATCTCTTCTCTCACTGATGTAATGTGAGTTAGAAAAAGAAAGGGGAATCACTGTAGTCGTAATCCTCCGGTGCTGCTAATTTTTGTTCCTTTTCTATAATCGTTATAGTATTATCTTAGGCCATTCAATTATATAGTTTAGAGTTAGGGATTAGTTGATATCATCATATCTTTTCGATGGTCCCAAACAACTCTAAAGTTACATCTTATTATATCATTCATCGGGATTTATTATTGAGGTGCTTGGTAATCTAATGCGTTATAAAATAATTTATTATTTATAATATGTATAACAGCGTCTATGAGCCCCAAATGTTCTTGTATTCCCGATGTTAACATGCTTATCTTTTTCATCCTTCGACATCAACCGTTCATGCTTAAAGTTTTTTTTTTCTTTTTGTGAAGATAATGCAAAAGGGTAATGATTATCTATCAATATTATTTCCTTTTTTAATAAAAATATTATCTACCAATATTTTTTTAACTTAATAATCTTAAATTTATTGAATCCATTTCGATAAGTTTATGGAGTAATATAATTTTGAGAGAAGTGATGCAGAAAATATTTCGAGCATGGACATGAACCATCATAGGTCAAATTATCGAAATATAAGAATCAGATGTTGGGTCGGTATCACATTAACGATTGGATGTCAATTTAGAGGATTGACCAATGTGTCGAAAAATAGACTTTGTGACATTAGTTCATGCATCAGGCCAGAAGAATTAGGTATTGCACTAAAAGATGGATGTTGTGGGAAGTCAACATATCGATAAATTGAGTGATACACCAAAAGAAAGGACGATGTGTCAAGGGTTCGAATGAAGTATCAGATTATTAGATGATATGTCGAGATATTGGACAACATGCTAAAAGCTTCATAATTGTGCTAAATATGTGATTAAGTAGTTAAATCTCGATCTAGGCTGTTTGGGGTCAAATTCAGTTGTATTGAGCCAAAATCATGTCAACTTAATTAGAAGCTCATTAGGCCTGAACCAAGGTCGAATTGAGCCTGTTGAAAAGACAATCGATAACCTAAGTTTTGCTTGGGCGATTTACCACTAAGCCCAAGCAGTGGTAATGCTTGAGAGCTAGAAATCACATATTTGTGCTTTTCCATCAATGTTAAAGGTAGTATCACCCAAGGCGATAGTGGTACTACCTAAGCCGAGCCTAGATTTTTTAGCATTGTTCGAATGTAGTATCATTAGGCGTCAGTGGTATTATCGGTAATACCTGGAAATCTTGAGGATTTAATTTTTTGGCTCAATTTTTTAAGCCTTTGGGGGTTTATAAATACCCACTCATGCTTGCTTGATGCAAGAATAAAATCTTAAAAATTAAAGTATTGTAAACTCTTAAAATAGTATTTTAATCTCTTGCTCCTTGAGTTTAGAGGTTATTCTAAAGAGGCATGAGGTCTTTTGTAAAATAGAGTTATAAAGTTTCTCTTCTAAGCTTGTTAAAAGAATAAGATCGATAAAGAAAGCCGATGACCTCGAGAGAAGAGGAATCGGGAGTGGACATAGGTCAAGACGACCGAACCACTATAAATCGATTTACATCTTTCTCTTGTTTTGTTTTGTTATTAGTTATTCATTTACTTAACTCACTATCTTTACTTACACTTTTGATTAAAATTATTTTCAATATATATTTTACGATCGTACTTTTATAATCATAAATTTATTACTAAAAGGATCATGCATTAATTACTAATTAATTTAATATATTAAAAATTATGCATGACAAATATATATAAATACTCCTTACTTAAAAAGGAGTCATTTTAAAAATAAAAATATGAAAGGGGACCTAATTGCCATAAACAATAAACTAGAAGATTATAGTAATCATATAATAGAATCTCTTAAAAAAGAAAATATATTATTACGATAAATATTTAAAAAAATTAAAATTAAAAATAATTAACTTATTCTTAGTAAATAATTAAATATGATATATGATTCTTAGTAAATAATTAAATCATCACACAGGAGTTAATATCATAATATGATTCTTACTTAATATCAAAATAATCTTTCAAACTAATATATAGATAGGGGGAGTTAATTTAAAACTTCGTCATCAATTATTCTTATCAAAAAGTGAAAGATTATTAAATGTCAGATTTTGATGATTAAATCAATTGAAGAGTTTATGGACTAATATGATTTTGAGAAAAGTTACATGTGAAATACTTCGATCACGAACACAAATCATCACAGGGCAAATTATCAAAGTAGGAGAATCAGACATCGGGCTGAAGGATTGTTCGACGTGTCGAAGGATGAACTTTGTGCCATAAGTTCGGGCATATGACTAGAAGGATCGGATATTACACCAAAAGATCAGATGTTGTGAAAAATCAACATGCTTATAGTTCGTGCAATATGCCGAAGGAAAGGATGATATGCTGAAGGTTCGGACGAAGTATCGAACGATCATATGATATGTCGGAATACCGGACAACGTGTTGAAAGCTTCTTGATTATGCTAGATATGTGATTGAGTCGTTAAGTTTTGATCAAGGTTGCTTAGGGTCAAATTAAGTTTGTATTAGATCTAGACCATGTCAACTTAGTTATAAGCCCATTGGGCCTAAACCAAGACTAAATTGAGCCTACTAGAAGGTCAATTTGATGATATAAGGTTGGCCTAGGCAATGATACTACTGGGCCCAAGCAATTGTATCGCCAAAGAGTCGAATAGCATATGTTTTTGCTTTTTTAGAAATACCGATGATGGTATCGCCCCAAAGGTGACGAGGAAATAAAATGCCAAGAGGCGACATTGAAGCCATTATAAAAGGCCCTCTTAGCTAATCATGTATAAAATTTGACCCTCGATGTTGGCCCAAGGATCAAACCTTTTTTCTAAAGGACCTTTGATATCCCATAAAAAACTCTTCCCAACATTAGTCTTTGTGCAGAATCCCTCGAGAAGTCAGATCCCACCTTGGACACATCGTAGCTACACGAAGGCCACCTGGAGACCACTTCGACCATTTAAGAGTCGCTAAGAGAGATCCATGACTGTCTATGTACTTTTGGGTCAATACCAAATCGAGCTGATAAAGATGATAAGAGTAATTTAAAGTTAATAAGCCACCAAAAAAAAATATTGGTAGAGGATGCATTATCATAATAAAAATATTAATATATATTATCTTCATAAAAAAACAAAATCTTTAACCATGAACGATTGATGTTTAAGGATGAAAAAGATATGCATATTAACGTTAAGGATATAAGAACACTCATATCATATATATATATATATATATATATAACAATAAATCAATGTTTAATATATAAAATAATCCGAACACGTCACTGATAAATCCATAGATGATATGATAAGATCTAACTTTATAGTCATTGGTTAATGGCAACACCAATCTTTATCTAATATTGCACCGGCCGGACTACACTATAGACCGGTGAGATGATATATCGAATGGACCAGCTGAGTCGAGCTGCTCGCAGAGGCCGAGATAAGTGAGGTAGAGCAGACGGTCCTTAGCGCCGGTGCGATGGTTCTTGGTGTGCTTGCAGAAGTACTTGAGTTGATTGAGATTGCAGAGGCCAAGCGTCTGGCCCAGGAACAGGAACAGCCAGTTGATCTCGCGCTTCTTCTGAGCAATCACCGGCCGCATGCAGTTGGGCTGCCCGCAAGCGTGGCAGCCGGGTAAGATAGGGTTAGTCCACTCCGGCGGCGCTCGGTCGTGCATGAGGTGCTTCGTCGCGCGGATGAAACCCGCCACATCGTCGAACTTGGCAAGCAGGTCGAACTTGATCTCCCTGGTGACCTCGCACCGCTTGCACTGCACCAAGCCGCGGATCTCCAGGATGCCATGGGAACGCAGATGGGCGAGGGTGTGCACGGTGGCGCGGCGGTCGGTGGACCAATCATAGGCGGGCCGGACGAGCTCGCCCTTGGTGCCGTCCTTGGGGCTCTGCGTGGGGTTGCGCCGGGTGCGGGTTCCACCAGACCGAGGCGATGGAGCGACGGCTTCGGAGAAGGAAGGGCCGTGGAAGACGGGAAAACCTGGGTGTGGAGGCGGCTGAGCGGCCGCAGGAGTCTGGGAGGATGGGGGAGGACTCGGAGGGGAAGGAGAGCAAGACAAACCGAGGGTGAGTTCGACGCTGGGGTGGGAGGGAGTTATGTCCTCGCCTTCTCCGTTCCTCCTACGCTTGTGATCTCCGTCTCCTTTCATGTGGGGAAGACGTGCGTGGGAATGAGATGGAGAGGAGGAGGAGGAGGAGGAGGAAGACATGAGAAAGGGTGGAGACGGGGGAAGGGATGAGTCGCTGGGATTGGAGTTTGAGATGAGTAAAATAGATGAGAGGGGGAGGAGCGGCATGGATTGGCGGGAGAGAGGAGAATGAGACCACGAAGCCAACCAGCCTGAGGATTCCGCTAACTAACTCCGCGACGATATGGGTGCCGCTTCCCGTGTCCGGTGCTTAACAGCTCGCATCAAATCTCGTGCTTTAGATCTCTTCCCCTTTTTTCTTATCTTCTTTTTCTGATCTAAATTTCATTAAAATCTTATTAGTTACGCTATCCCCGAGGGAGATAAGATTTTTATATATATATATATATATATATATATATATATATATGAAAAATAGATTATAATTTTCCTGTGCAAAAGATTTATATAATCAATCGACATTGATAGTTAAGACGTGATGATTTATTACTGCACGACCAATATGAAGTTTAAGACAAGAGGTGTCTCTCACTCATTCAAACATTCAAATTAGTGATAGCATTCACGTCGACAGTCCATATGTGGCTCACTCACCTATCACGTACTGAATGCAAACTTATAATAAGACTTAAGGGGAATGAGGCGTCCATAGCAAGGTAAAAGCAGGAAGGTTTAAGTGACGAGATGGAACTAACAAATTTAAAAAGTAATGAGAACATGCAATTGGGTGGACGTAATAGAGCAAAAGCAAATGGGACAAAGGCAACCAACCCCACATAGCCAAAATGCCAAAATAAATAAATAAATAAATAAATGATTATCCTAATTTGTTAATCTTCTATTTTACTTTCAATCAAAAGACAATTCCAAAGATAGGCATTAATATTAATTTTCCTTACCTATTCGAGTAGGCAAGAAGTATTGCATATCCGGTACTTTGTCTCCTAAATTTATTTGAACATGAACAAGAATGATCACCAGTACCAAGCCATCACCCATGCGGCTGAAACTTGGTGCGAGTACTGATCCCCAGCTTTAGAAAATAAAAATAAAAATTCCATGGGCAATTTCATCCATGTCAAAATTGACCGAGAGAATAATAATCCAACAAAAACACATTTGAGACTAATCCTTTGAATCAACCATGGCTAGCTTTCGTAATCAAAAGCACATGCCTGGTAGTTTTGCTTGCCTACAAAATCGATAGACCGGTGACTCTGTTCCAACTGCATGCGCAGAAACCCGCCAGAGAAGAAGGACAACATTTACATATGGTTTATCAAGATAATGTATGTACACTCGGCACAACTAACCCTCCCCCACCTCTCTAATCCTCGATGTTCTGGATTTCACCCTTCATTATCCGGTTGCTGACTACGTTAAATCCTAAGATAGATGGGTTCACCTTCTGCGCTTTCTTCCCCTTTTTCTTTCCTCGTCCTTTGGATGGCCCATCTAAGCCATCCTCTAAGCCTTCCTCGGCATCAGTAGCAGTGTTGGAACTCCGAAGATATGTATTCTGTACATATGTGTTTCGGGACTTCTGTGATTGGAAGGCAATTTCGAGGACATCTGGTGTCATGAATTCCTTGTAGTTGAGAAATTTGTCAATGAACTCGTGGTTGCGGTCCAAAGAACCAAGATTTTCTCTCAGTAGCACTTCAGCCTCTGATGTTGATTGCTTTATGCAAAATTCCAGAAAACTTGTATCTGAAACAATTGGAAGAAAAAAAAAATTAAGTAATATGATAATCTTATCTTTAAAAAAAAAAAAGAAGAGCAAAACAGTTTTGGTAGTCGATAGTTAATGGTACCATTAGTCCCCGTAAGACGGATCCACTCATTCACACACCAGTCCCTGAATTCCACTGCTTCTGCAGATAAGAGAACATAAAAAAACAGTATCAAGAACAAAATAAATGAACCAATGGTGAACTTTACCAGAGTTCTTTGTTGTGGGCACACTCCTACCCTTTGAAACTGACAAAACCGGCCCAGGTGAGGCTGAAAGAGAATGATCCACAGGTCTGCTTCCTGATGGCTTCTGACCTGATCCTGCTCCAGAAGTTCCTTTTGAAGGAGTGCCCTTAACTCCCCAGCTGACAGAGCTCTGGCTAGGTGGGAAACCTGACCTGTTAAGATAGCCATTGTTAAAAACACAAAATTTGAATGGCAACCATTCAGGAATATCAATTCAACAGAACATACATGATTTTCAGAGTCCTGTTATCACCAGTTCAACCAAACTATCAGATCCTAGTCACAGGTCCCAATGCAGTATTAAAGAAACTACAATTTAATAAATTAAAAATCAATGGCCATGATGACTCTAAATACGTGTATGCAGTTTTATCTACTAATATCAAGAATTAGGAGAACATAAGCTTTCAACAAAATCAATGATACATGGTCCTCGAAACCATATAGATAATTGTGGTTGACAAAGGGGGGAACTTTTCTATCAGATGAAACCAACAAGTTAGTTGCTAGGACAATAAAATATGTGTAACCATAATAAACCAACAGGAGAACATTTCATCTCGAAACTATTCTGGAGGAGGCACTATGCATTAGGTAAAAGGATGGGTCCATACAAGAAACTCCCACTTATATGGGATCTATGAAGGATCAATTTTCACTCCAGTGAAAAGAAGTTGCTGTAGTACTGCTGCAGGTTGACACTCACTCAGGTGAAAAGAACATCAAAATAGCCCTCCATTAGACAGCTATTTGCCTAAACCAATAGTTGTTGCCAACCCCAGTTTGCTTGCTTAGATAAAATGGCGCATTTAAGCATAAAACTTCAGAAATTTCAAGTAGCAAATTTCGTAACTATTGTATAAATCATGACAAACAAACAACACAAGAAATTCATATAGCCTTAACACCTTCACGAAACTCATCCTAGAGAAGGTAACAGCTTAAAAAAATAAAAAAATTATCCCTCAAGTTATATCGACCATGCACATTCTTGAAAGGCATAACAATGAGGCATATAGATCAGTGAAAAATAAACACAATCGAGAAGGCATAATAACAGCAAGTGCTGCATAAATAAAAACAAAGAAGCAATAGTGCCAACAATACTGCAAGGTGATCTCAGTTAAAATTATAACAGTACATGTTTGCAACAAACGTATCAAAGTTAAACAATAGCAGATAAAAAATCTTGGTTGCAGGACAGGACTTGACACACACCAGTATATAATGTTGTAATCTTGCAAAAATTACAATATGAACAGTCAAAAATCATATGATTTGGTCAGCTTGACAAACAGATAAAAGATCCAAAAGAGTAGGAGCATAAAAGCCACACAGATAAAGTAAATTATTGAAATAAAACATGAATCCAATTAATCTGTAAGTAACAAAGATAGCATGAAAAATGTTAGCAAAACCAAAACAACTACTTGTGGCATGGAAGCATAAGCTTCGAGACAGAATTTCAATGCAATTAACATATGAACTCTGAAAACACAATTCCAAGCACGTACTTCTTGGGTTCTGGTTTTGATTGCTCACTAGGTCCCCAAAATAGATCATCTTCAGACCTAGATTTTGTCTGAGTTGAAATTTGTGAAACGAGATGAATGGATGATGCAGTGTTGGACGGAAATGATCCAGAAACCTGCTTAGAAGACCCATTTCCACGACTAGCATGGTTTGACTGGGGCTTTGCAGGAGTCTGTATTGAAATTTGTTGCTGCACGGTTCCAGACCTCTTCTCTTGCTCCATTTGAATGTCTCTTAATGACATCGGCCTGTGAAGCTTCCTAGAGTCCAGAGACCAAGCTGGAGAAGGGGCAGAGCTTACCTGATCCCCCTTCCAAAGAACAAAATCTCCTAATGATGGACCCTTGGGGAGAGCAGGTAATGAGTCTTTCTCTTGTTGAGCCTGACATGTACTTTTAGCCTTTTCAGTAGGAGACGGATCTGCAGACAATTCAGCCGTACCAACTGATTGTGGGATCTTAACTCCTGAAGCTTTTGACTTTGATGCCTTCTTGCGGGCTTTTCTAGTGTCTTTAGCCTCAACAAAATCATCATCAACAACAGCAGATATATCAATGTCGGACCCAGCTGGTGCCGGAGGTGGTAGAAGTAAACCCTCAGCACGACTAACAAAAAGCTCTGTCTCTTCTTTACTTGACTTGGTCAAAACTTCTTCAGCCAATAAATCATGCAGCTGACTTTTCCTGCTCTTTGACTTCAGATTATTTTCAGAGTTGACCACAGAACTTGTTGCAGCTTGTTTGGTATCACCACCCAATTTATTTTCCAAGTTGCTGACTAACCCTGACCAAGGAGCTGGCAGTGGACTTCTTGCAGATGTAGCAACTGCATCAATTTCAGAAAGCAATGTTTCTTTCTGTGCTCTCAGCTGTTCCTCCTGTTGTATCTCCAAAAGTGACTTAGGCTTAAGACCGGGAGAGGATTTCCATGCCCACTGAGATGAAGTTACCTTTGAATTGGATGTCAGTGGCCCCACCACTCCAGATTCAGCTTCTCCGTCAGTTTTAGATTCAGCAGTTACAAGATTCACTGAGGATAACAACTGTGATCTCAGAGATTCAGAATGTTCAGTGGAGGATGCAACAGAACCTTCAACTCCTGTTCCAAATGAAGGCCCACAGAGAGACTCTTCAGCATCTGCTTGCACTTCAGATTTAACCTCATTAGCATTTGTACCAACAATTTCAATGTCAGTACTTGATCTTTGGCCGGAAACCATCTTAGGCAATCCTTTACCAGGGTCTGCAGATACCTTTGTCTTGGATTTCTTCTGCTTTTTTAATTTCTTTTCAGAAGCCTTTTTAACTTGTGCTTCTGCAACCATTTCTTTAACTACTTGGCTAGAAATATTTATATTTTGTACTTGATCAGTGATAGATGATACAAAATCATGAGATGTTTGACTGCCCTCAGCAGAATCCAAATTATTCAGGGCTTCAGAACCAAATGGTGGCACTACTTGAGTCTGCGATATCAATGGTGGCTTATGATCTGTCTCAGCATCACCCAAGCTTTGATCAATCTTTTGGAGATCAGAAGTTAGTTCCTCAGACTTCTTCATAGCCTTTAAGAAAGTTAAACTATCTGCCATCACTGGTTTTTCTACAGCGGCAGGGTTAGGAATATCATCATTATCCAGAGAAAATTGCGTATCTGACTCTTTTGAACAAGATATTTGGTCAAAGACCTGATGTGGTAAGCACAGAGACAAAGGTCCAGAGCTTACAGAATTGACATCCAGGGTGCCTTGCACATTAACATTCGGATAGTAAGATGGTTGCTCGGTACACTCATATGCAACAGGCCTCTGCTGATTAATCTGAAGTGCCTCATGTGTTCTTTGAAGAATGAGATGATTGACAGCAGCATTACCTGCTGACATGGCAGCAGGTGCCTGTCCATAAGAAGGATCACCAAACTGTTGATGAGACTGATGACTAGATATGACCTTGGAAAGCATATGCTGCTGCTGCTGCTGCTGCTGCTGCTGAAGCATCAAGAGCTGCTGCTGCTGCTGCTCTTGCTGCTGCTGGAGTAGTAAGATCTTTTCCAGAGAAGGGAGTTGAGCAGAAGGAATCTGAGAATGCAACTGTAGCTGTGACAGCAGATGCTGTTGTTGCAATAAATTCGATAATCGAGGATCCTGGTTTATCTCAGAAGTTAGCATTTTCTCAGGTGGAACTAAGCAAGAAGAAAGATCACCATGTTGTGTGATTAAATGAGGCAATGGTGGCTGATTAGCAGATTGCAAACCCTGCTGCTGAACTCCTAACCTGATCTGGGAAGGCATAGGTTGATTGTAATGCATGTTTAACATGTCAGCTGGAAACTCAACACCACCACAAATAGGGCTGTTTGCAGTTGGTGCTTCTAAAAAGTTTGGACGAAAAGGCACACCAGAATTAACAGACCGTAAAGGAGGTTTATCTGCTCCAGCATGCAGTAAGGACAACAAGTCAACATGCTGAGGAGACTGAAGAATTTGAGGGGGAGAGCCCCCAGCCGAAGGCATGAATTTAGAATGGGGCACGGAAGAATCTGAGATAATATCTGTTTTTGAAGCAATTGATGATACATCACCCTCTGACCAATATGAAAGAGGATTCAGTAACGACCTTTGCCTCTCCAACAACCTGGCTTGGGCCAAGAGGTAATTCATATCGCTCCCACTTTCTCCTACCACAGAGGGCAATCGGCCAGATGTGCTCCCTCCAAATTCTTGCTTACCTACATGGATAAAGTGAGAATGAGGTAAGAAAACTTATCTGATACAGGCATAATCAGAAGCTAAGCAGACAGAATATTTACATAATCACGAGAACAAAAAAAGTGGTGATCTATTACACAACTCATCAGATAATGTTTTCCAGTAATTATGTTTCAAATAAATATTTTAGTCAACTAACGAACCTCGACTAAGAGAAAAGCTTTCTGAAGTTGAACCACTCATGTTACCGGACATCAACGACTCCAAAAACCGATTCTGTGATTCAGTTGCAGTGTCATGCATGTTTCTCTGTCCACTCTTAAGAACATTTTCGCCAAGACCTGAATGAATGCTACCAGGATTAACAATTTTTCCCTTAAGAGATTCGTCCAATGTAACACTGTGTTTCACAACGCCAAATCCAGGTGGTGGCCCTGCCTTCATCCGTAGGTGTGGCATTACATCCCCAAGTGATGAAAAAGGTGCATCAGCTGGAGAACCCACAAGTCGAACTTGCAAATCAATACCAAAATACCCTGCTTCAAACCATCCAATAAGATCACTTCCAGAAAAAGGACCTTGAATTTGACCTTGAGGATCTTTATAGTAGAGAGAAAGATCTTCTGGAGAAGGTGACTGCTGCTTCCTGGCAATCAACACGTCCTTGGAAATCAAACTATCACTTTCATTCATAACTTCAGTTGATTGCCTTTTATTATAGGAATCACTTTTTGTATCTGAATGAAAACCAACTCTGTCAGTGTCTTGCCATTGACCATCTCTGTATAATAAAGAGGAAATAGCTGTATTATGCTTAAAATCCATATCTTTCTGCAGATGGGATGAACTCATCTCTGACTCTACTGATGCAACTTCTACAGAAAAATCTTTCCTATCAAATTTAGAACCATATTTGTGGTCTCCAGCTGACTGAGATTTCTGTGGGACAACATAATGAGATGAACTTTCCATCCTGGTTACTTCTTTAGTAGTCACCTCATCTGGACTAGGAAGAACCACATCTAGATCTACAAAGAGATTAAAAATCGATGTTAGGAAAACTTACTTAACAAGAACTGCATCCAACATAACGTAAAATTATCCTAAAACAAAAATAAGGCCAAAAAGAGAGAAAATTAGTAAGTTTCGTCAATTTCAGGGATGTGACGGTAATGACACTTGATTTTAGATGCTAGACCTCATGCATAGAATCCAAATTGATTCCTAGAGAACATGAAAACAAAAAAACTAAATCCCATATTTTAACAATAGGTTTGTAATGAATGTACCTATTACATTTACTTTATTTGGCTGAATTAAAGAGCAATTTAATTATGTCCACCTCTACATGATGTCCAAGTTAATAGTACTGTTTTCCATTTGATGGACTCTCCAGTGTGCTGAAATTATCGCTTTTAATATAGTCAATGTATCATCTTTATAACCAAACCTAAATCATGGTTGCTGCCTATCCACGATAACTTAGGATATTCAAAAGGACTAGAAATTATAAAGAACAATCAAATATCTCATATGTGACAGAAATTAACCAGATACCCAACAGAGCCTAATTTACTTTGTCGTGATGAGACAGCATCTGTGTTAGTCCTCCCAATGGAGCTTTCCTTTAAAAGCTGAGAAGCACCACTGCTCACAATTTCTCCCTTGTCGATTCCCTTGATGATAACCTACTCAGACACCAAAAGCATAAGGACATGCAGAAATGGAGAGAAGTATGGCCAATAAAATTAATCTAGTTGATTACCGATTCATCAGAAGTAGGAGCAGAAAAGGCCAAAGGCTCCAGAGGTTCAAATTGTGTTAGGGAAGGTACTTCAACAAAATCATCTATTGACAATCTAAAACTTTTTACATCAGTTGTCCTGTATATATCCAGCAATTTCATCCTAGTATATCTTATAGTTGAAAGGTCTCCAGATGCACAATCTGACTTCTCATGAGAAAAACCCAAGTGAGGGGTACGTGAAGCATCACTATTTGTGCTGCTCATGCTAGAGTTAAACCTTCCTCGACCAATAGGCGCAGATGATATCCCATTTTCTGCTCGTATTCTACCATAACCAATCATATTGGGCTGTTTGACAGATGTCTGTAATTGGTGGTGAGAAGAATCTCCCCTCCCACGGCCCAAAGTATAGTTGGACCTCCATGAACGAGAATAATGGTCATCTCCTTCTGTCTCCTTTCCATGGTTGTTCATGTCCTTCCCATGACCACTAAGATAGGGTGCAGGTGCTCCTTTGTCAGGAGTTCCATTACCACCTTTGCTGGAGTCTGACCACTTCTCACGCCAGCTATCAGACTCCTTATCACCCGGCCCCCAGCGTGTGTTCCACTTGCTCTCACGACGCTGGTCGCTTTCCTTGTTACCTGAATCATTCCACCTTTCTAATGGAGTTCGGCGTGTTTCTCCAGAATGCCTGAATGTATTTTCAGACCATCGCTCTATCCTACGAGCATCACCAGGCTCTTTGTCCCCCTCCCTCCAACGGTCTCGTCGAATGGCGGAACTAGTTTCCCTTTCTTCATCATGCCAGCGATCTCGGCGCCCAGGTTCTAGGTTATGCAAGACTGGCCTGAAAACATCATTTCTCTTTCCAGTATTAGACAAGTCTTCACCAGCTCCTAATGCCTTCACAGCATCTGGTCTATTGTCATGATGAGAGCCTAATTCCTGCATGAGTATAAGATTCAAAATTGCATGCTATACTGGGAATAGCAAACAAAAAAAAAAGTAACACCAGTGCAATGATGGCTGCCATGTAACAATTCTTGCTGAAGACCCCACAGGAATGCCAGATTAAAAAAACTGCAAGCGTGAATTATTTGGGCATTACTTTACCACAGCCATAATACTAACCTTATCAACAGCCTTTGATATAAGCCATTGAGGAGAAAGAGGTATAGAATTGTCAGAGCCTTGCATGTCTGCAAAAGTTGAACATCTTAAGTAGAAGAAACTGTGCAATAGAATGAAAATAGTAAATGAATTGCAAGAGAACGAAATTCAAAATTATATAATATTAATATAATATAATTTAGATAGCATAACATGTTTGTTAGAACTAAAAAAAAAAAAACATGAAGAATCATATGGTTCTTCTGCTCATGGATAAAAGATCCACAAGGCTCTATTGTTAATTGACAAATGGTACTAGAATGACATCACCAGAAACAAGCCTAAAGAAACAACACGGCTTAAGTATGAACTATGGAGTACTGCAAGTCTGAAAGACGAATTAAATTATCTCTAGGGGAAGTATCTGTTTCAAGGACCATTTTATCTCCACTGTTTATAACTATGAATTCACTAAATATGACAATTTACAACATTTAAGAATGACAGACGAAAAGCCAACAGATTCTGAAAATGTAAATCTGTCTGTCCTTGTCTTCAAAAATTAGTAATTTGGAATCTTTCTTCTACTGTGTCATGAACTCAGGGTACAAAAAGATATACCTAGATAGACTATTTAAACATGTCAAACACTCGCTGCAACTTTCCCAAACAGCAGTTTGACATAGGCTATAAGACTGAAGTTCAGATTAATGATTAAATAAAAGAAAGCCTTGCGGCTTCAACTATAGGAAAACACATGATAGCCCAAAAGCAAATTCTTTAAACAACTGTAGAATAACAATGGAATACATCCAAAGCAGTACAAGCATCTTGCTCCAGTACTTTCTTTTTTGACTATTCCTACTTCCGTTCTAATTTTAAAGCATTTAAAAAGGCTGATGCCATTGAATGGTAAAAAATTACCATACTCCAATGCTCGAATGGTGAATATCAGTAACTCCCGTCAGCTGCATAGTCTTAGTGACTCCACTAAGCCATAAGAACGATGGTGTTAATTGTCACTTGGTTACCTACAGCTAGGCCTAGCTTTCTCTTCTTTTTTTCTTTTTTATTTCTTCTCCACTTTCAAGATTAGATTCTACATTTGCCAAAATAGGATCGGGCGTGTCAAAACTGAAATGATATGAACTCGTCTTCCACACTCTTCTTATTGATCAAGTAAGACGATGGATAACTTGCCCTACAGTGGTTGAACGCAAATAATGAACATTACAACCTTTTTCCTCTTCTTCTATGGAAGAAAGATCGATCAACCGCAAAACCTACAGATTGGTAAGACTGTAAGAAGCAACAAAAATCGCTTCGCGATATCTACTACCACAAAGCTTCGAGCAGCAGTATTTCCAATAAGAAAGAAACATTCAAAGAGTAGACCAACATAAACAAACAGCAAAACTCTGAAAGAAGAGAGCATCATCTAAAGGCGAATGATCAACAATTTGATTCCCAAATAGCGGGAGCACGGCCGTCCAAGGACAAAGACCCGTGACGGAGCTAGGGTTTCTGGACGAATGGCGGAGACAGAGACACAACCTTTTACGGTCTGGTGCGGCGGGGGGTCCACGGTGAGTTCGCGGCGGCCATCGGCATTGCTAAGGTCGGCCATCGTCGGAAGTCAAGCTCCTGCTCTCGCTCTGTGGTGGCTGCTCGCTCGGAGACGGGGAGGGGGGAGGGGCGGGGAAGGAACGGGGAAGAGGAAGAGGGGAGGATAAAAGGAGGAATGAGCGAAGCCACGCCTGCGCACGTTAGCACGATCCCTCGGGTTCTTCGAACTAATTCGTGACCCCAGGACAAGTCAATCGAACACCGCCGTCGATTGGACGATCCGACGGTTGATCTCCCACGATCCTTCTCTGAGCCACCTGATCGCGTTCCTAAACGTGCGCCGTCAGAGGAGCTCTAACCCTAGTGGAGGCTTCGCCATCGGAACGCACCACTCGCACCCACGAACGAACCACCCGTCATAAAAGTCGAATCCACCCGTAACGTGGCTATCTAACTCGGGCCCCACGCGGGGTATCTTTCGCGGGGTGTAGCTGCTTTAGTCTCGACCAAGTAAACATCTGCGGTACGACTACCCGCGAGCGTTTCAGTATCCGGTCAGTCGATGTGCGGCATGATCCTATTGGACCACCGTCCAGCGATCGAACGGTGCCGATTCCTCCTCCCGGGCAAACGCGGATAGAACGGGTTCGGGCGGGGTGCAACTTACCAAGGAACCCAATGTGTACGGGTTCGAGTCAGACATGGGTCCAAGGAAATTTGCCAATCCTTATGCGACTTGAGGCGTCATTGGCATTGATGGGCAATAAAATGTAATAGGAATGCTTAGATTCCAAGCAAATGTCCATTTGCTTTGTGCTCCTATATGGGGAACCGAAAGTTAGATTGACATGAATGCAGTTAATTAAAGGAGGAGAGAGATGAGCAGAAAAAAAAAAATATATATATATATATATATAATTATTAAAAAAGGGGTTATTGCAACTTTGTGAGATCCACAAATAGTTACGTCGATGGTCTTCTACGCATATATACGCATATTTATATTTGTATGTAGTCTTTTACGTTGTTCAGTAATTGTGGGGCCCAACACAACAATAATACATTGGAAAAATGTCACTTCTTATTGAACATGAAAATATGTTAGGTACTTCTGTTTCCACATTAATTAAATTAGTATAATTTAGTTAAAAATATTTTTATTTCATAATTAGTTACATTTTTTGCTTAATATTTTTATACTTATTTTTTCCTATTATTTATATGTTCCCTATTTTATTTGTTGGGGTTTTC
The DNA here is from genome assembly GCA_021527575.1 of Ensete glaucum. Taxonomy (NCBI): domain Eukaryota; kingdom Viridiplantae; phylum Streptophyta; class Magnoliopsida; order Zingiberales; family Musaceae; genus Ensete; species Ensete glaucum. Next base: position 48,624,835 of record CM038552.1, read on the forward strand.
TTTGGTGATAGTAGGGATTTTGAAATAATTAATATAAAAATTATGGTAAGTATTTGAAGATAGAAAAGTACTTTTTATTTTAATATATAAATTTTTATTATCATGTATATATAAATTTCTCAAAAATTCTTTATCAAACACTATTATTTCCTGTTCTAGTTGTCTGAAATATTAGAAATTCAAAGTCCAACTTGGGTCTAATGTCCAATCTTATTCCAAGATTATTATCATGAAACCATGGGATTAGTGTAGGATGCCACATAGGCTACGTCAGATAGGTTAAAGAATGTACTAATGTGTCATTTTCACGTTGAGAGCTCATATAACCATCAAATTAAAATGAAGAGTTAATTTACGAGATGATTAAGCAATAATTAGCAGTTATTATTCAGCCACCAAGACGCGTGCCAAACTGTCAAAATCGATAATTATAGCTTATATAACGTCCAGAGCTGTCGGCTAATGTATTTTAATTTTCACTATGATTAATTGTCAAATATAAAAAAAATGATGTACATTCAGATTGGTCACATATGACCCCCACCCCGTTGGGACACAATCTAGTGTTTATCTAAGTCTTATGTTGTTTTTGTTGTTATTAAATCACATTTTATAATCAAGTTGGACCCATTATTGTTGAGATGTTTTTATGATCGGATTTGATCATAATATCGTCAAATTATGCTCGTTGATTGTATTTGGCCATGTCATTGTCATTAGTGGATGATGTTTTATTATCAAATCGGATTACATTATTGTCGAGGAGCTTCATAATCAAATTTTGTTGTATCATCATCAAATAATATTTTATTATTGAAGGATACTTAATGACTAAGGTTGAATGATGAGAGAGGAATACTCACATTTTATAGTATCATAAGATCTAATAATATATTATTTTAATTATTTTATCGATAAATATTTAAAAAATTATGATAAATATAGGACGTCCCTTCACAAATGTGAAAAAGGACCCACCAGAAAAATAAAAACCCAAAAAATGGGAATATTCCCGTCCCCCCCCCCCCCCCCCCCATGTTATCTTAAATTTGAAATGGTTATCATCTCAGTTCGACCGTCTCGCTCGCTCGCTATCACATCCAACTGTCGTCGCGGCCGCGAGCTCGGCGGCTTCTTCCTCCGTCTCCCGGGCAGTACTCAGAGAGGATGGGGACTACAACGCATCCGTCCAGATCCGCACCAAAACCTAGAATCGATCCGATGTCCTTCGCATCGACTCTTACCCTGCGTCTTGTCGAATTCATCGGATCATTCGACTCGGAGTCGATCCGTTTTAGATTTTGATCTCTCTTTCTCTCTCTATATTTTCACTTTCATTTAATCCTCATAGGTAATGTCGTTTTGAGGGTAGAACTCCTGTAGCTTTTTTCGGTCTAATTTTGGTTTATCAGATCTTTTGGGAAGAAATCAACATATCATGGAACCATTGAATCAACTGTTTGCATTCGTCCAACTTCTGGAGGTTGCACATAATTTCTTTCTCGATTAGCAAGACGTGATCGTGCTTTCCTCGTTTGTTGCTAGCATCTCTGTGTTTCTGTTTTTCCTGTATTTTGAAGCTAAATGTTTCTAATCGTGACTCAAATAGAGAATTCTCAGATTTCTATGTCGATTGTGATAAGCATTTGTTTCCTCTATTCTCACTAGATAGAGTTTGCTTCTAGCTATTGTCTTGCTTCGCATTTTATAGGATGGATATGTGCCTTAAACAGACTGTGCAGAGTCATCCACCTAGGCTTTCTGCCAACTTTTTTTGAAGCTTCTCGAGGTCTCCTGCGGAGTGTAAACCTCTTCTCGAGGAAAGGAAATGGTCTTCCTATACAGGGAATTCACTGCACTCTTAAAATTTTGTGTGCCCTCCCACACGTGAGTCATTTTGCTGAACATGGTTATCCTGAACATTCTCTGCCTGCCTGTTATTAAGGGTGAAACTCCTATAGGATATCTTTTCCGCTTGATGATTTCTCAAAGAATTGTATTTTTTTTTTCCTCAGTAATTGAGCTTGCTAAAACTGTAGGAACTTATTGCCAACCGGGTGTGGATCAACTATTTCACCAACAAGATGATGATGATGATGCAGAAATGAATGGAAGAGCCTCATAGTTCTGTCTCAGTTACTCTTTCTTACATAGGAACTTAGTGATGCTAGATAGACTATTTACCTTTTTGTCTGGAATTACCAACAGAAGATGTAACATGTAGAAAGCACTAAGGAGTGTAGGGCATCTCTTTTAGACCAAGATTTTTTTGTTTCAGAATGATTAAGGTAGACACAAGCTAGAAGGCTATCAGAAGCCAAACACATACTGCAGTTCATTGTAGGTCCAAGTATTCATTGAGATGTCTTAAACTCTTTGCTTTTTCGATTCCATAAGATTGCATACACTTCATTGATCTGTTTATGTTTATTTCATATGTGTATCTTCTTGCAATTATCGCCAAGACACCATCTTTTGTTGTCCTTAAATGAAACATTTAGTTGTTCTTATTTCTTCTCTAGCAAGAGCATTTTTCATGTCTTTGTACAATTATACTCATATGTATCTAGCAGGAATCAGGCACATTGTCTAGGGATCTATGTGGCTATACATTACTGCTTATGAACATCAGCCAGATAGTTTTTACATGGCTATGTAAATTAATATTATAAGCAAAATCCTTGTTTTCATACTATGAAATCTATATTTGCCTGTTAGTTGAAAAAACCATTATATTATTGATCTCATCTTCAAGTTCATGTTGTTGCAGTCCAAGAAATAGTCCTGCAGCTAGTGATCCTTGGCACATCTCATTGGCCCTATGGCCCCCCACATAGTGGAATTTTTAATCTTTACATGATTTTTTGTAAGACATAATTATTTACTGTGATTTATTCTGTCATCATCCTCTCTTTCGCCTCCCCTGTGGGTGGACCTTTTTCATGCTCTTGAACGAAGCTACCGTTCTGAATTTGTCATTGTTTATCAGATGTCCATCCCCTTGAGAAAAATGGATCGACCTTTTGTCTCAATCGATATTAATTTCCCAGCAATCCTAAGTGTCTGAGTTGTTAACAGGTTTTGCTGATACTAGGAATGGTTGAATCGGTGCCCCCTCCATTTGAATTGTTCTTGTAGATAGCTGACCCTCCTTGTGACTTGGAAACACATTCTTGCTAGGATCAACTAGTTGTGTTTTATTCGTAAGGCTGGTTGGTTTTTTGCCTCCGTCGATAAGTTTCATTGATGGTGATCTGGTAAGAATAGCTACCTTCTCGATTGTGGTCTGTCACTATAAATCTATACCCTAAAAAATACATTGATGTAGCTGTTTTTGACTTGAGTTTTCCTGTTGCAACACAAGTGTAATTTGTAGTTGTGAACCATGCATGGTGTCTTGCAAATCCTTACGGTGCTACCAAATTCATTTGGAAATTATTACAGGTTTCTACAAAAATTGTATTTCGTGATCATACTACTGCTTGCATGGTGGAATTTGTTTGAGAAAAATTCCAGCGAACCTATCATTCTTCTTGCTAGTGAATTGACATGCTTTCAGTTTGTTTGTATGTCCATTACTAGGAATTACTAGTAACTGTGTCTAATTCATCTGTTTCTGACCAGCGAGAACAGCAACTTGCATCGAGGCATTCTATTCCAGATGATGGGAACCAAGGAAGAAGGACATGAGATGATCATCTTCTAGATAGGTACGACTTCTTCTTCTTTGTTTTCCGTTTTGTGGCAATGGTAAAGTTGGAAGTGTCTTCCTGGTTTTTCTTAGCTTAGAATGGAGCTGCCAGGTACGACGTCAGTGATTGACTATTCAACAGGGAGGGAGGGAGGGAGGGATGTGATTGTACGAGCCCGGGCTCATGGCCTCTGCCTCTGCTCCACCACGGCTTCGTGTGGGCCGTCCGGTACACGAGATGCGATGCGACGGGGAGAGGGAGGGGGGGGGGAGCGCCGGTGGGCAAGTGCGGAAGGAGCTGAAGCGGAAGGCGGCTGACCTCGACCCGCTCAAGGAGGTGGACGCGCTGCTGCGAGCCGAAAGAGCCTGCCCCCGAGTCCAAGGACGCGCAGGGGCTCACCAGGTTCGTGCTCTGCAACCAGGAGTCTCGACGGTAATCATCTCGATGCCCCTTCTTTTGCTTCTTCGATTGATCCATTAGAAAAATGAACTAAGTTTCAACACCGGCAGGATCTGTCTTCTGTTGATAAACCACAGGAACCTAAGCAGTGTGGATGGTCCCGTGGATTTCGTCGATCGCTTCCACGGTCCACGAAGCAGGCGGGCGGGCGGGCGGGCGGGAGGCAGGGAGGAAGCAGCAGCATTGAATGGCGGAGCGCGGACGAGGAGGCAGGCCGTGCGGGCGGTGGTCAAAGGCGTAGAACAATGGCTCGGGGCCTCAACCGGACGTGAAGCGCAGCATTAAATGCGTTCGAGGCTTCCGTACTCGCCATCAATGGCGGCGGAGACCGTGCTGGAGGAGCCGTGACGCTATCTGCCTCCCCTTCCCCGGTGCGTGCGACATCCTCGACGAAAGAAAAAAAAAGAAACCTCTACTTCAAGAAGTGGCGTTCTGAGCTTTTTTTGCTGCTAAAACCATCCATGGGATAGATACATTATGGAAGAAAGATACATACGATCTAAAAGGAAGGTTCCACTTGTGATTTGTTTGCACGGAGTTCAAAGCCTGGCCCCTTTGGTCTGTGTTGGAGGCTTCTTCCAACTGCGTATTTATTTTAAGCAGGGTTGGTTAAATGTGCATGTTGCGTGCGTACCATTGATGCGTGCAACTTCCACCGTCAAATGTGTGTGCATCTTTACAACCAGAAGCTTGTCCTACCTATTGCCTGTCTTGCGGCGTATGCCACTTCACAGGTTGTGTGTTGCCAAAAACCTTCACAGTGTTTCGTTGGCGATGCAGGAGGAGGAGAAAGTAGCAGAACGAAGAGGACGGCTTCATCACATACATACATACATACATACATACGAGAAGGTGGAGCAATCAAGATATGTAGTCTGGAATACATGAACTAATCCTCTATCTTAACAATCATCAACAAACAAACAAAAAAAAAAAAAAAAAAGATGCGAGGGCATATAAATTGCTGATCTTTTTTATACACGAGGAAGGCTTATTGGGAGGGTGAGAGCGAGGTTGAGATCAATTCGTGGCTTCTTCTTCTGCGGCGCAGTGGGCAGCAGCACCGGCGACTCGCAGCGGGGGCAGCGCGGGTTGGCCTTGGATATCAGCACGTAGGAGAGGCAGCTGGGGCACCCCGCCGCCACCAGACTTGCGCCGCCCCTGCCTGAGTCTTCCCCGTCCTCCGACCCCTCCTCCCCGCCCTCGTGCCCGTCCGCCCGCCGCTTCGTCGACGCCGTCGTGACCGACGACGACGATGACGAGGAGGGCGAGGAGTATCCAGGGCTGCCCAGCGCTGCCTCCCCCCGCCGCTGCGCCGCCGTTCTCCTGCCGCGCGACTCACGCTGCGCCCGCTCGAGCGCCCACTTCACCTGCTCGATGGTGCACACGCTCTGACTCCGGGGGCACGGCGCCGCCGCCGCCGCCCGCTTCTTCTTCTTCGGGCCGGAGACGTCATCCGGAAGCAGGTTAAGATCCTGCAACGCACATCACCACCATGCACCATCAGAAAGTAGTCGGAACTGCTGATTCCTACCAATCTCATGTCGATTACGTGACCCTTGCATGGTTCCGCAACGTAATCATGATAAAATAAAAAAAAAAAAAACCAAGGAAGTGGAGCATACCAGTGGGTGGAGATCGCCATGGCAACCGAAGGAAGGCTTCAAGCCAAGATCAATATCCTTAGGCCCGACCCCCACGCCGCCACCAAGAAGGTCCAGGGTGGTCACCGGACCCCTCTTCCCTTCCCTTAAGCTCACCTCGACCTCCATCGACGACGACCGGGCACAGGCGATTCTAAGAAGACGGGAAGCTGGAAGAAGTAGTAGGGATGTGCCGGGGGACGCAGTTAATGAGAGCGGGTGGGAGGACACCATCACACGAGATATGGAACAAAGGGTAGAGAAGACCAGCAAACAAAGGAATTAAATGCTAATTTGGCTGCGAGTAGGGCGTCCATCTGCGCACTCCCTCGTTTGGTCTCCCGTATGGTAAATAATGGGAGAGACCGATCACGCAGCTCCATGTCTGCAAGCTCTTGGATTCACCTCCCCCTGGGAATAACTCGCTCGATCCACTGCCATCTTGTGGTTCTCACTCACTCACTCACTCACTTCTTTTTTTGTACCATCTTTGGGATCGGTAATCTGTCACAAACTTCATCTATGTTTGGGGTGTGCTAATGGCATGGTAATGGGGGCGAGGTAGCGTAGTAAAAGGGACACTCTTACCTCTCTCTCTCTCTCTCTCTTCTCTCTTCTCTCAACACTTGTGTGGTTGTGGACATGGGTGCAGCGATGCAGCCATAATGAGAGGCTTGACTGGGGGAAACACGTTGGGAGTATTCCGATGGACTTTTGAGCCGAAGCAGACTCAAGTTTGATGGACTTTTCTACTTGGGTTGGGGCCATAAATGCAAAAGGGTTGCTGTCATTGAATCCCTTGTTATTTAATGCATCAGAGCCTTGAAGATGGCGAAACAGTTTAAAGTTCCATGTATCGCATTTAATGTTCTCACAGTATCTTCTCCTCCTCTCTCTAGATTTTTTTCTTTTTTTCACATGAAATGTGTTGCCGATGCATTGCCACGTCCCGACGTCAAGCACACGGCAAATGTGATGCTTTTTGATCCATCACATTTAGTAGATCCTCCTCACTTGTGTGTTCGGTCTCCTTTCTCTTACGTGGCTCCATTCCAGCTTAAATAAATGAATCTGTGTGTTTGATGTGAGACTATATAATCTTTATCCGACTCGACATCGACGTTAACTTCCTATCTATAATATTTTGGTGACTCTACTACTCCATGCGATCGTAGCCACATGATAGCGAACTACGACGTTAATTTTCCAACTCACATCCAGCTTATACAAACTCCAGTATTTATACTCATTAGTTGATGATAAAGACTAAAATTCAATAGAGATGAGAGAGATAGAGAGAAAACGAGTGCAAATAATGTAAATTTTAAATATTTATTTTGTATGGTTCGAAGTCAAATTCAAGAAGTATACGTGGATGTGATGGAATTAGTGAAGGAGGATGTCAATTTGAGTATTCCACCTATAAAATTCTCAATAATATTTATTTTATAATAAAATCAATGATATCGATATATATTGGGAATCCTCATGTATCGTTAGAATAGCTTTATATATAGAATATATATATATATATATATAGAAAATAAAAAATATATTACGAATTGGATCATACGATCCATCACTTATGCAATAGTATACTAAGTAATCCAATGTCTCAACAACATGAGTTGTATGATCAATATGATTGATGAATAAGAAGAAGAGTCGGTAGCCGTCCAACCGACATTTTAAACCATGACCTAGAAAACCGATGAGAAAAATCATATCACCTAAAATTGGCATACACAAGTCAAATAAATCAATTAATGTTTCGAAATGGATTAAGTGGTCCAGAGAATTTAACTGGAATTATGGGTCCAATTCATTCACTATCACAATTAATGCCTTTCTCTCGTTAGCTATCGCAGGACTTACAAGTTGTTAAGCTGCCTTCCATCTTCTCCTACAGATCAGAATTATTCACAGCGATCTTAAATGCTGTCATTAGACACGCGTTAAAGGAACTCCTCTTTAATACTTGTGGTTGGTCATCAGGTGACTTTAAATGCAGCAAAGCGTGGAAGTTTCTTTATGAATGCAACATCTTCTTTATCTAAAACGTTAATGCTATTTTTTTTTTTATCCCATCCTATGACCAATGATAATAATAATAATAATAATAATAATAAAATGTGGAATTTTCTTTATGAGTGCAACATATTATTTGTCTAAAACGATAATATTATTTTTATCTCATCCGATGCAAAGACTTTGACAGACCACTACAAACTCCTCGCATCACATCCCGTTTCCACTTGCCAAAAACATAAAAAAAAAACTAAGAATCAAATGTGTTTTTTTTTTTCATCCATATCCATATTAAATTTTGATTAATAAGTATCTGAATATGATTTAAGGTAGTCATTCATAAATTTCACCTGTATCGGTTCTTCTATTCAATTAATTATCTATGTACCAAAAAGAAAAGTCAACTTTGCTAGGAGGAAAGAAGAAACCATTAGAGACACCACCACCACCACCAATGAGTAGATGACAGCAGAGGAGGTTTAACCAAGTCCGACATTTATGATGATTCATCACACGCATCCACCGTAGCTGTGACCTTCTCAAGTACAGGATCCATCATCTGCCTTCTTCCTCCCAATATAATAAGACAGTTCTGTTCCATGGCAATTGGCGTATACTATACTATATAGTCTTCTTGTATCCTTCTGGCTAAACGATGCACTCTTCCACAGTTCAAACACAACTTTCCTTGAAAGTGACTTAGATCAACACCGACAATAATAGCCTTACGAATCATATCTTAAGAGGTCGTATCAGTTTACAAGCCTTCTTCACCATTCATATAAAGTGTCCAAAATAACATGATTAATATATTCCAGCAGCATAACACCATGGTTGTATATATTTTACTCAAGTCTGAAGAGATGCCATAAGCCATAAGCACTGCAGAGATCATGAAGTTTACCATGTCCGATGAGACTCCCCCCAAGGCCTGTCTAAGGCTCACTTTAATGTGCTCGTTCTCTAAGGATTTCGAGGTCCATCTCTGAGGGGTCAGTAGCCTGAAGCTCATAGTGAACACCATCCAGTTCTCTCCTGAACCGATCCTTAGAGGCTGCATACAACATCTTAGCCCGGATTCGAGAAACAGAAGGGGACCTGACCAACATTAATTTAAGAAATATAAGGAAAGTGTTGTGCAATCAGTGATCGGGAATTGACATTTTTCATGAAACATCACAAGCAGATTTGGGGCTCCAATGGAAAAGCTGATTCATAGGAAGAATATAACATTAAAAAGGCAAGTTTGATTGTATGTTGTTAATATTACTACATCTGCCCAAAGGACATTGTAGGCTCTGCAAAGATTGGTCAAAGTGATCTCAACTGATGGTGGCAAATAGCTTTGACAGAAAGTTACGTCTAACCACTTGAAATGCTTACTGAGCCAGATGTTAGGAGCACTAACTATCAGATACCATGCAACCTACCAAGCAACTAACCTATTTGTCATGACCATCCTTTCAATTTTAATTTGATTTAGTCTTTTTGATGCAAGTATGACAAAATCAGTAAGATTTTTCCAATAAACATAACATTAACAAATGGAGAAACTTAAATTTCTTGATTGTAATATAAAGGTTTTATCATCAGGTCAAAACCAATTTCTATAAACTGATTTTTTTTAGAACAAATTATTTTTGGTGTCAGTGTTTGGCTTATTGAGACCTTCATAGAAGAAAATTTGTATCTTGATTCATCACAAAATAGCTATTCCCATCTTCTCATCAGCCATCAGCCATAGAGTATTAGAAAACAAACAAAACCATCATGTTTATGAAGCTAATTGAAGCCACTAAGATAATGAATTTATATATATACTCATTTCTAAGAAAGAACAAACTTAATCCTTTCTCATAGACATGATATATGAGAAAAGACATACGACCGTCCACAATTCCAGGTCTCCTTTTCTGTTTACATCCAACAATATGAGAAAATTAAGCCAACCACTTGACCACCTAGAAGACATATCAAGTGAAGCAACAGCATAACATGCATAGGTTATACTGATTTTCATCACAGGCCAACTACCCAAGTACCTACATCAGAAATTTATATGAACGAACAACATGACACACACACTAGTTATGTTGATCCTATCACAGCCCAACACAAATGAGTTCACTGAACTTTCTTTGAATTGTTTGTCTTGAATTCAAAATTTTATCTTAAAAGTTATTATAAGTACATAAAACAACTTTTAAGATAAAATTTTGAATTCAAGACAAACAATTCTAGCCATGCAGACCAGAATGTATGGCATTAGATAAAAAAAATGATGGCAGGAATAGGCTCACCAGGCAATGAAAAATATCTTGCTTTTCTGGCAGTTCTCTTCTGTCACAAAGTCAAAATCGTAGATGGCATAACGGCAATCATTTTCAGGGAGAGACGCCATAAAATCATCATAGCTCTCAGTTGCACCTCCAATCTTTTCCACAATAACCTCCTTGCGTTTCTCGTCAATTTTGAAAACCACATACCTGTGTGTCTTCTTCCTCTGAAGTTCCAAGAAGATATGCTTGCAATCATCAGCAACACCCATTCCAGAGGAAGCATTTGACTAACACCAATGGACGTGGATGTCAGACAGTACCATTGAGAAAGCAATGTAAAAACGAGTAATATGTTCTTAAGAAAAAAATGCAGATTTTAACTTCAATAAAATGTTACAGAATATGACTCATATTCGTCCAATAAAAGCCGGGTCGACCTAAATGCAAAATAAATGTCCAGTCATATATAAACTAGGAGTTCAAACCATCCATGACAGAGGCAAATCATTTTTGTGACCGACTACACTGTCATCCTGCCATGATCTTACCTATCTAGAAACCTAAACATACACAAGCAATACAAACAATGGAGCACTTTAAACTACACCGGTACTTGCAATAGCAGCCTGCATAGTCTGCAAGCGATATTTCAAAAGAAATGCCTGAGAAAGCAGCTAAAATTTGGTGACTTCTTGGCAATAGAAGACAACCTCGACATGTGAAATTTATGTCGCACGCATTCATGTAAAATAAGGTCTTAAACTACCCAGTAACCGAACCCCGCAGTGAAAACCTAATCAAGCTTAGCAACTGACCGCATCAGAAACAATCGAAGTAAACCTTTTCCTCCTTATATCCGCTTAATGTTCTCCAACCCTAAATCCTCAGTACGACGTGAAACTTCAACGAATCTATGAACTAGCAACAAAACGAACTGTATCAGATCCGATCAAACTTAACTATCTTGAGTGAGGGACCCTAAAAATCAGAATCAATCAAGAAAAACCAGTACAAGTTGAACCAAGGAGCATCGAGATCTGCCAGTTCAAGAAGATAACCACGAGATCTACGAACTGGAAAGCCAATGAAAAACGGGGCACCACGCGATCTCGCCAAAGGGATGCGCGATGACTTACGTAGGATCGAAGAAATGCCATTCTAATGATGGAGAGGCGATTCCCTCACATGCCAATCCTTTCTCCTTGCAAGATTGTCGATCGATCGAGAGCGCAGGGGTGGGGGTGTGGGAGAGGACAACCAGTCGTCCGTGGATTTTGACGGACTGCTGCTCTCTGTACACCAAAAAGCAAAATAATAATAATAATCTTAATTTATTTAATGGTGGGGACTCATCAGATGCGAGCCGACCTGATGTTACACGGCAACCGACGGTGATGCGTCATGACGAGGGAAAGGTGAAGTATTGTAGACCGTCTGATATCGCTTTTATGACCCCTCTTCTGGGGATCGTTTGGTGGCACGACACTTAGTATTGTGTCGTCCAAATCGGTATCGAATTGATATTTAAGACAGATGTATTTTAATTACATTAATAATAAACAAATATTAAATTCAAACTCTTTTAATTGAGCCATGTAAGAAGTTATATTCTTATTATTTATAGTTGATTTGGCCCTTTCTGCGTCTCCTCGTGTCAGTGATCTTTCTAATTGCTTTCCGCCACAAACGGAGAAGACTCAGAGTAATGCCTCCGGGCAGAGATACATTGACGGTCATAAATTCATCTTCTCAGCACAGTTGGGCGGCCGATTGAAGCATGAGTTCCCAGCTCAGAGCCATAGGCTGCAGAGGAAGCCTGGTGTTCACCCAGAATCTGAAGCTAACGCAGCTCGCAAAATCCGGCAGGATCGAGGAAGCTATCGGCGTCTTCCATGGCATGGTGAACCGGAACACCGTAACATACAATTCGATGATCTCAGCTTACGCGAAGAATGGTCGCGTCGTGGAAGCGCGACGGCTGTTCGACCAAATGCCCTACAGAAATCTTGTTTCTTGGAACACCATGATCGCCGGCTACTCGCATAATGGCTGCGTTGCTGAAGCGGCTGAGATGTTCGACAGAATGCCCAAGAGAGATGCATTTTCGTGGGCTTTGATGATCACGTGCTACACCCGGAATGGAGAACTGGAGGAGGCCAGGCGGCTCTTTGATCGAATGCCTGGGGAGAAGAGCTCGGTCTGCTACAACGCAATGATCTCGGGTTACGCGAAGAGTGGTAGATTTGAAGATGCCATTGAGTTGCTAGATTCTATGCCGTGTAAGGATTTGGTTTCCTGGAACTCTGTTCTTTCTGGCTATACGCAGAACGGGGAGATGGGAATGGGCTCAAAGTTCTTTGATCGGATGCCAGAGAAAGATGTAGTTTCATGGAATTTAATGGTCGAGGGTTTTGTTAGTGTTGGAGATTTAGTCTCAGCATTCGAGTGTTTTAGGAGAATTCCAAACCCAAATGTTATCTCTTGGGTGACGCTGCTCAATGGATACTGCAAAAGTGGTTGCATCATCGAGGGCAGGAGAATATTTGATCAGATGCCTGAGAAGAATGTGGTTTCTTGGAATGCGATGCTTGCAGGTTATATTCGTCGTCTGCAAGTCGATGAGGCTTATCAGTTGTTTATGGAAATGCCAGAGAGAAACTCGATATCCTGGACGACAATGATTGATGGATATGTTCGCGTTGGGAAACTCAGTGAAGCAGGCAATTTGCTTAATATGATGCCATTTAAAGATGTTGTGGCACAAACTGCACTGATTAATGGGTATGTGCAGAGGATGAAGGTGGATGAAGCTCATCAGATTTTCATGGAAATCAGTACTCCGGATGTTGTCTGTTGGAATACAATGATCTCTGGCTATGCACAATGTGGAAGAATGGATAAAGCTTTGGAGTTGTTTATGAGAATGCCAAAGAAGGATGTGGTATCTTGGAATACCATGATTGCAGGTTATGCACAGGATGGTCAAATGGACAAAGCAAGACAATTTTTCCATGAAATGGTAAAAAAGAATAGGGTTTCTTGGAATTCTGTAATCTCTGGGTTCATCCAAAATGGGTTCTATGTGGAAGCACTCCAGCATTTCAAGATGATGAGAAGGGAAGGGAAGGATCCTGATTGGTCTACATTTGCATGTGCGCTCAGTGGTTGTGCCAACCTAGCGGCTTTGCAGGTTGGAACTCAACTCCACAATCTTCTTCTCAAAAGTGGACATATTATTGATATATTTGCTGGTAATGCATTGATAACTATGTATGCAAGGTGTGGAAGGATCTTGACAGCGAGACAGGTTTTTGATGAGATGGTATCTGTGGATCTTGTTTCCTGGAATTCACTGATTGCTGGCCATGCCTTGAATGGTTATGCAAAAGTGGCAATTTCAATCTTTCAGGAAATGAAAAATAATGGGGTTGCTCCCGATGAGGTCACCTTCATCGGTCTTTTATCTGCGTGCAGTCATGCAGGAATGGTTGATGATGGATTAGAACTTTTTTACTCCATGTCTAGGGACTACCCAATTACGCCAGTGGCTGAGCACTATGCTTGTGTTGTTGACTTGCTAGGTCGTGCTGGGAGGTTAGAAGAAGCACTGGAACTGGTCAAGGGAATGCCAATCAAGGCAAATGCCGGCATATGGGGTTCCTTACTTGGTGCCTGTCGCATGCATAAGAATCCCGAAGTTGCAAATGTTGCTGCTGAGAAGTTATTTGAATTTGAACCTCACACGACTTCAAATTATGTGCTTTTGTCAAACATACATGCTGAGGCTGGTAGTTGGGGTGAAGTTGAGAGAGTGAGGGTTCTGATGAAAGAGAGAGGAGTTTGGAAGCAACCTGCACGCAGCTGGATTGAAATTAAGAATGAAGTTCGTTCTTTCTCTTCTGATGATTCTACAGAGCCAAGGGCAGCAGAGGTCTTCATGGTTTTAAGAGTGCTGAATGCACAGATGAGAAACATAGGGTATATGTCTGATTCTTCTTTATTAGGTTGTGGGTAGAATTTAGACTTCAGAATGGCATGAATTTTCTCTTGACCGAAGCCTGCAAATATCAGAAATCACACTGTATGATCATGGGCTTGAAGCATTTGAAGTTAGATTGCTGTAGTTTGTGACAGTAGCTAAATCCATCAGGCCGCATTATTTGGCAGTTGGTTCCAGCATGGGCATCAAGAACTTGTTACTTTTATGAGCCTCTATTAAGATTTACCTGAGACTGCAGTGCCTTGTCTTCTTGGCTCTTCAACTCTGCACATATGGTTGAGTTGCTTATATGTTGATTAGGGACGATCTCGATACTGTTCAATTGTGTTCGGTCAAGTAAAGTCCGAGCTTAAGAAACAACATCACTCTCACCACAATCCAAGTCATAATAGGACTCGGATTTGGATAGCTCTCATCTGAATAGAGGCAGCCATCAAGCAAGAAGGGTGTGACAGCCCTACAAGAGAATTGTAGGGGGCACAAGGAAGATCCTAAAAAGGAGAATCCCAATTGTTGCGCCCCACAAGGAAGGTCCTTAACCCTGACTTAAGGCATCCTTCCCTCTCTAAAACAAAGGTTGCACAGGGAGCCTTCAGCAAAGAGCTAGCCGGTCCTAGTTTTGCAGCCTCAGAGCAACGAAGACAGAAGAGAGAGAAGATTTTTGTATGGCTGCAGCCAACTTCTTCCGGTCGCAGCCTTCTTCCTCAGATTCCAGCAGTTCAAAACTCCGCCCTGCCTGCTGACCAAACCTCAAGAGGAGGTTTTAGCAACGAAGAGAGCAGGAGACTGAAAACCGACAGTGACTGCAACTTGCCGAGAGCATCGACGTGTTGTCCAATAACAATATGCATTTTTACGCACCCGTGAACTTTGTTTTATACTTTTATTTCCATTGTTTTAAGTCTCGTAGTCAAGACTTTATAAAGAATAGATGTTGTTTTCTTTCGGCTTTACGCTTAGTTTTTCCGTGATAATTTTTATCTCCGTGAAAGCTTCCATCATATGTTGATCTCTAGTCAACGGATCACGGAATCAAAATCCCACACGAATCATATGTTGTGTCGACGGCTAAGTGTAGCCTCATTCTGAACTACATGATGTTACAGTTATTTGCCCTGGGGACCATAAATAAGCTTTCTGTGCGATATATGAAAGTGGACTCATCTATTTAGATGGCAATTCCAGGAGAAACTTGGACGGTGACTTGGGAGGTTCACTGACCATATGGTGTTTGGATAAGCTACCATACAATGCAAATGTGTTCCATATCAGACTTTCTCCTCTCTTTTTTTTTTTTTTTCCTTCTTCATGTAACAGAGTCATTAAACTTCTAATCATAAGCTCAAATGTCAAATATAAGCATTTTATTCTCGCATCATATACAGACCATTCATTTTGACATGAGTCCTTGGAAGATTCACAATATTCTGAAGACCGTAAAACTTTTGACAAATTGTTTTCTGGATATGAATACCAAACATGTATTAGTTTTGAAAGGGAAAAAAATGCTATATATTGTAATTGGACTTGTGGTGATTTGTAGAACACTGTTTCTTTGAGCTAAAAAGAAAACTAAATTGGTGATCATAAAAGAAGAACATTTTGTAGGAATACATACAAGAAATCTACTATCACATGTAATAATAACTTCACAGCAAGATAATGTTAATGGTTGGTGAAATAGCGCCTTCGAATGTATGAATACAAAACAGATGAAAACATCCGTGTATTTTGCTTGGATCAACTTAAAATAAAAACAAGAAACAAAAGATGATGTTGTTACAATAACAAACCTCCAAGGATGGGCACAGTAGGGACATGATCCTGCTTCATCAAAATTTATGCAGGTTCTCAAGAGTGATTCTCCACTATGGAAGAGAGATCCGGTAGATGGACTTCATGCCCAAACATAGTGAACACCGGGGAGGTAATTGGTGGCATCGCAAACTCCGGTATGTTCACTGAGATGTCTGGCAAATCAGGAATCTCCGGCAGCGACACTCCCGCCGACGATGCCAGCTTAGCTTTGGTTTCATCCGGAAGCGAAGTAGCCAACGCAGTTAAATCAACACCAGGCGGCAGATCTGAAAGATTTGGAAGACCGGCCGGGAGCGACGTTCCTGCCAATGCCGATAGATCTGGTGTACCTGACGAATTCGTCGACAGTGAGGGGGCTGTCGATGATATATCAACGCCGTCGACGGCAGGCTCCGACAGGAGGCGAGCAGCATGGCAAGTGCTAACGTTGGCTGTTGCGATTACTAGCAGGATCGCAAAGAGGAGACCCTTCCAGGGATTCATCGTCGTTTCAAGAGAAGCAGAAGACTTTCCAAGAATGATTAGCTCGTTGCACTGGAGGCCATAAACATTCTCTTGATCACCAGAAATCCTAAGTTTAGGAGGTCTTTTCATAGTGTTTGGCTCTCGAAGTTTGAATCGTTCTGTTCCTGACGGGTGGTGGCAACAATTTACTTGAGAATAGGGAACAACGGTCGCTTTTGAAAGACGAATCATGCCATCTGACATGAGTGGACACCACATGATTCGTCGTCCAAACCATGCCATCTAACACGAGTCGAACGCTTGCTCGGTAGCCCGATATATGTGTTCGGCATCGCCACTCCCGCGCTCTCATTGCTTGCAGACGGCGGCAGAGGGCGATGGCCACTCACCGTCGCCGCTACTTTTGCGAGACCGCCGCTGAAACCCTAGAGTGGATGAACGCCATCGCTGATTTCATCCGCCCCTACAAGCCCCTCCTCGACGCCCACGTCGTCAATTTCTTCAAGGTTCATCTTGGAAACCCTAGTCTCCGTCCCCTTTGTTTCAGGAGAAACTGCGTCTTGTTAGGGTTTTTCTCAGTAGCGATTTCTGGATCCTTCGCAGGATAGGTTGTGGGAGTTGGTGGACGACCAGTGGATGGATTGCCTCCGGAAAGAATCTGTGGAGGCTCTCTTGAAGTTGCCGTCTGGTTCTGCTCAGGTGCGCCTCCCTTCTCGACGAAATTTACCGACTAATTGTTGTTTTTTTATATTATCTGTATCTTCTACGTTAGATATTATATAATTTTGGCTTGGAATCTTTAATTTTTTCTTCCTTATCTTAATACTACTCTTAGCATTTAACAATTCCAAAATTCTTTTGTTCTTTAGCTGTGTTTTAGATATCTTATGATTGATTTTTGTGTTCGTATAATGTTCAAGCTGTGAAGATGCTTAAACACTGAATTTAATCCAAACCACAAAATCAGGTCTACAATAGTTTATCCGGTGAACTAAGATTGTGCATATCATGTAACCTGATCCTAATGATCTTGTGTTCCAATTTTGGTACAAACACTGGCTGGTTGGAAACAATGCACTGGTACCATAGACGGGTGGATTCTGGAGCGAGAGGCCATTAGGTCAATCACTTATATATCAATAAATTCCCATATTTAGTATTTATTTTGGGATTGATTGTGTAAAGTATGTCTGTACTGCTATGACTCTTATCCCAATGGCTTCCTTTAGTTTTTACTTGTCACCATCCATGTAAATGGGTCTTCCACAACAGAAAGAGTCAATTACTTGGGGCCAAAAGAGAAAACAATTAGAAGAGTCAGATTTCTCTTCCTGTATCGTTTGCCTACGAATGCACAAGTATCATGAATGCACTTGGATTAAGAACTTACTAAATTGTATTCATCTGTATAACAGGACTACTGGCCCGATTCACTTAAACGATTTCTGTGCAACTTAAGGTCCCTCGTCCTTCCACGAGAGCGAGAATTGATGCACCAGGTACGGTTTTGTCACTTCTTTTCGGGAATTGAGTTTCATTTGTAGTACTCATGCACTTGACCTTCTAAGTCATTTTGCTTCCTGTTCGGATTATGCAAGATTAAAAAAATCATTGCCATTGTGTTTTCTCACAAAATTATCATTTTCTTGCAGATGTTACCTAATTTGCATGTAGCTTCACTGGGTACTGTACTTGCTCAAGGCATGAATTTGAAGAAAAAGCATGAAGTATGTAACAAAGTGCTCATTGACAATGCCTCTTATATTATGTGAATTTCCAGGATGATTATTCACTAGTCCTTGCAGGGTCAAATATGATGATTTCTTGTGATCGCGATACATCTCCAATCAACTATTTCCTTGCTTTTCTTTATTTTATCCATCATTAAAACTTTCTCCTTCTCTTTAATAGCTAAACAAGGCAGCTTGTTGTGGACCAGGTCGAGATACTTGCTGCAGTTGTCAGTTGGATTGCGCATGATTCTGGAGCAGAAACAATTATTGATGTTGGTTCTGGTCAGGTATCCATTGCTTTTCTATCAATTCATGATAAAGAGCTTGTCTCTGTGTGCTTACTGCACAAAATTGTGGCATTAGAACAATGGCATTATCCGTTTTGACAAGACTTGCCTGTTTTTCTAAAAAAAAGATTCCCTTATAAGGGACAACTTGGCCTTTGTCTTATTAACATGTGTTTACATGCATTGCTTTTTTGGAGTTTTCTGCTGAAAAATGTTTTATCTGGTTCTGTTAGGGTTATCTTGCTCAAGCGTTATCATTCCAATACCAACATCCTGTCATAGCAATTGATGCTTCTTTGCACCATGCAAATGTTACAAATGCCCGGGCAGCGAGAATTAAAAAGCATTATGCAGCTAAAAAGTGTAATATCTTTATGATGGTGCATTTGTTCTCTGGGTTGTCTATCTTATACTTTTTACTCTTTACTCCACTCTATTAACTAAACTTATTTAATCTACTGGTTCAGCAAGCCCACATCTCAAAGTGCCTCGGACCATCACTTGCAATATTCTCTCAAGTGAAGCACTGACAGATTTAAGTATCACTTCTTTATGTGAGGACAATCCTGAAGAATCAATGGGACATGTTAATAGATCTGAATTTGGTGACTCTGAAAGTTCAGAGCCAAGTGTTGCTAAAGCAATTAATCTATATGATAAACAACAGCACAGTAGTGCCTTTTTGGTTCTCACCGGACTCCATGCTTGTGGTGACCTCTCAGTGAACATGCTTAGGTGAATATCAATGATTTCAGAACCTGTTTAGTTGGTCTAGTGTCACCATCTACTCTTTCTTTCTTTTTTTTGTTATGATGCAAATCTAGATGATTATTTCAGTGCTGAATCTTTGTTCTTGCTATAGTTGGCTGTTCTCAATTCAAAACTTTCACGTGTAGGTCCTTTGTTGGCTGCGAACAAGTTAGAGCTTTAGTTGGCATTGGTTGTTGTTACAACTTACTTTCTGAAGATTGTTTAGAGAAGACTGACAACTCATGTGGCTTCCCAATTAGTAATGCTACTAAACTGTCTAGTCTAGTCCTTGGAAAAAATGCGCGTGATCTTGCTTGTCAGGTGTGCATAGTTCAAGTTCAGGAGTTCCTTTATCTTATTGTACACATGTTTGTCTATTATTTATGTATTACATTTTGTAACAATCAATCTTTGTTTCATCTCTAAATCTACTTGTAGAGGTATGTACACGAGCACAGGCAGTGTGATCCAATTATATTAATGTACATGCCTTCTAGAACATATGGAACTTACTGTGAATTTCAGATGTGGAAATTATCTAAAGTTATTGAGATAGAGACTCCCTTTTGTATGTAGGAAGATGAACCAGTAATGTTCATAATATTTTATAAAACAAACAAGTATTATTTAGTTTCAGACAATTTAACTGATATCAGTCACTAATTCTGCGGAAATTTCTGTTTTTCTTTCACATATAATGCTTTGGATATTAAGAAATTAGAATGGGTTGACGCCTATCACCAACCTGAACCTTTGGAGAAATTTATCGGGTCAACACAAATAAATCAGATTCCGGCTTCTAGATAATTTTGTCATTATTTCTTCAGATGATTCTGTATTATTAACATTTAACTTTATTGACTAAAATTAGAATGTCTTAACTTGATAGAAGTTTGATCCATGGAGAAACTTATGAGCTAAGACCTGAGAAATGAAAAGTGAAGACAATAAACTCATAAACTTATTGAACTTTAGCAATATAAACTAAACCTAACTTAACTAATAAAATTTTGAGATTATGTGGGCTAATTACAGATTACCCTGTAGACTAAAAAAATTTACATCGGAATCCCTATAGTTATGAAAGTGAAACAACTAGCTTCATTTATTCTAACGTCGTCAGTTAACAACGGAAACATGAAAACAAAAGACAAAAAGGTAATTTTAACGTTCCAGTCGATGGTGGTGGACAGCGACTCCGCTGGGGGGCCACGAGTGGCTGTTGTTGATGAGGAGAGCGACGACGAGAGGTGAGGGGCACTCTGAATCTACGTTGACGTCGACGTAGTTGTCGAGCGGTGAAAGGGCGGCTCGGGTGACTGTTGTGGATGAGGAGAGCGACGACAAGAGGTGAGGGCCACTCGGCATCTGCATTGGTTGCCTTTTCGTTGCTCGGCAACTGTGTCGATGCTGATGCATATACAAAGTGGCGAAAGGGCTGCTCGAGTAGCGATTGTGGATGAGGAGAGTGGCGGCGAGAGGTGAGGGCCGCTCGACATCTGCATCTGCCGCCTTTTCGTTGCTCGGCAATTGCGTCAATCCTGGCGCAAATGTAGAGCGCCGAAAGGGTCGCTTGGGTGGCTATTGTGGATGCGAGTGGCGGCGAGAACTGAGGGCTATTCGACGTCTGCGTTCACATTTCAACGGCATATGAATATGTTCCGAAATGTTTCATATACCATTGATATGCTCTGAAACATTTCATACGCCATTGATATGTTCCGAAATGTTTCATTTGCCATTGATATGCTTTGAAACATTTTATACGTTATTGATATGCTTCGAAATATCCTATGCGCTATTTATATACTCCGAATTACTTAAGACGGGTGTCATTAGAAAGCTAAATCAATCTACTTTTATATAAAATAAGTTTCATACAAATTGAAGTTTCTAACAAAGAGTTACAAATGATTTCATAACTAAAGGTTAGGGAACAAAATTTCTCAATGGTATATGAATCATTTCAGAACTTGTTAAATGACAAATAAGAAGCAGAAGCTCAGAAAGTCCTTTTTTACTCTGGTGTTTG
This sequence comes from Ensete glaucum, assembly GCA_021527575.1. Taxonomy (NCBI): domain Eukaryota; kingdom Viridiplantae; phylum Streptophyta; class Magnoliopsida; order Zingiberales; family Musaceae; genus Ensete; species Ensete glaucum. The sequence goes on from CM038552.1 coordinate 48,646,021, forward strand.
TGGGATAATGTGAACATTTGCTAGAAATGGTAAAGGGAGTTATGCTTAGAGCCTGCGATGCTCTGCCAGTCCCCTCTGACTTCACTAATGATGTAGCTGCCGAGTGGCGAAAGGGTTGCTCGACATCTATGTCGCTTTGCATTTGCGTCAGCGTCGACAAAGTTGTCAAGCGGTGTCACTCGACAACTGCGTTGATGTCGACACAGATGCAAAGCGGCCCTCACTTCTCATCGGCTCTTGTCAGCCACAATAGCCATTGGAGCGGCCCTTTCACCTCTCTGAATCTACGTTAACATTGACGCAGTTGTCGAGCAACGAAAGGATTGGTCGACAACTGTATCGGTGTCGATGCAGATGCAAAGCGACCTTCACCATTTGTTGCTACTCTCCTCATCTATGACACCCACTCGCGGCCCTCAGCAGCGTCGTCCACCACCACCAACTAGAACATTCAAGTTATCTTTTTGCCTTTTGTTTTCGTGTTTCCCTCGATAAAACCAATGAGGTTAGGATAAATAGAGCTAGATGTTTCACTCTTATAACTATAGGGATTCCAATGTAAATTTTTTAATCTAGGGACCGAGATGCTAAGGAGGTCTAACTACTGGGTGTAATAAACAATTACCCCATATTATGTTGCACATAAATTTGGTACATTTACTAGATATTTATGACATATTTCTTAAGATTTCTACGAAATGACAGTTTATTACATTCTTTCGAAAGGAATTTTATCTAAATTAATCAGTTCCTTCAATTGGTCTTTATTAATAATTAATAAGCTACCATGTAAAGTATGTGATCTCTGTGAATTGTCCTAAAATCATGCAAAGAAGTTTCTGCACGTCTTGGTTATTATCTCTTATGATATGTGAAGGAGGTTTGTATATCCTCAGCCTTGAATTTGACATCCATGAAAGAGCAGAAAGAAGGTGAAAGGTGGAAGAACATATTGCGGACCCCTCTTAGCTCTACATCTTTATCTTTGTCTTGTTTTTTGTGGACTTTTTATTTGTGTGTGTATATTATAGCTAGAGGGATTGTTTTGTGTCTAGTTTTAGCTTGAAAACTAAAATACCATACTCTTATTATGGATAAAAAGAAAAGAAAGTTGTAAGTTGTGGCTTGGTGTTGAAAATCCATGACGAGGAGTCCAAATGAATTAAAATCTCATTCTTTTGCTGATCATTTTCTTGATCATGTACTACCTTTAAAGTTCACTATTCCATATAGTTTATCCTCTTTATTCTTTTCATTTGGTTTCATTCACTTCAGTTGCCTTCAATTTTGTTTATGTATTATTCTCTTATTGTGTATTCTCTAAAGAGAATGTTATTCTTGCTTGGGAAACATCACTTTTTTTTTGGCTACTATCTTGAGAAGCATTGGTGATTGCAGAATAAAAGTCAATATATTCTAACTACTTTTTGAAGCCTTTCTTAAGTAGCTTCTTTATGTTTTTTTGTTTGTGATTTAATTTTATATTTTATTCCTGTTAAGATGTTCAAGTAATTGCTTCTCTAATTGTGGTTCCTGATGTTTAGTTTAACAAAAAAATGATTAAATGTTATCACATTTTGCTGGTTAGAGTGCTGAGAGATGGCGAATTCTAACTGCAGATGCTGCCCTTCAAAATTTTGATGTACATGCCTTTCGTGCTGCCTTTCAACTGGTATAGTTACTTGTGTCTTTAGAGCCTTAACTAGTTGATTGGTTCAACACGGATTCTCACATCTCATTTCTTTATATTATTTTGTTTTTCACAAATAGCTTTGTTTCTTTGCTCTTTTCCTTCGTCTCCTGGTTTTCTCTAATTTGAACTTGATAACTGGCATACTCATTTGACATAAAATCATGATGGTGTGAAAGTCTTCCTGACTCCAAGAATTGGTAATGACATATTGGCAGTTATATTAATGCTGCATGCAGTTATTTGTCTTCATTGTAGCAGTTGTTTCTATGTCTCCTTTATGTCTTAATGTTTTAGAAAATGATATTGTGTTGTCACTAATTGCAATATCCTGTTATTAGACTTTGACCAGAACATCATTCCTCTGCAATTATATAGGAGACAATTCCTTGTACATAACAACTGAAATTCCATGTTTTGCTTTCTAATTGTAACTCATATCTTAGGCTCATTGGCGACTGACCCATGTTTAAGTTAGAGTCTGAAAAGTACAAAATCATTTAGAAACCATTACTTGGTGTATCAAGTTTGCATTTGAATGTAAAATGTAGGAAGTTGTGGAAAATTATAATTTTGAAACTTTTTGTTGTCTACTAGATTAATTATTCTAGACATTACATTCTTGAAGTATACCTTCTTTTACCTATAGGTTTTGGACAAATACTTTCCAGAAATCTTAGTGTCAAGTCCATCAATTGGTCGACAAGGGAAAGCTCTACGACGCCAACAATGCAGGAGACTTCGAGAATCTGAACTGTGCTGTGAAGGTATAAATATTCTTCTTTTTTAACCTCCAAGGATCATCTTACTTTTCCATGATCATTCAATGGGCATGACATTGATATTGTTGTGCATTTGTGGATGCTGCAATAATGCAACTCCTGGAGGTTTCATCCTACTTTATTGATTCAATCTGCACATAGTGCGTTCCCGAAGAAACTAGTAGTAAAGAGTTCATATTTTCTAATGTTGTAGATGACAGGTGTAGCTTTTCTGAAGTATCAGGAAAATTGAGTTACAGTTATGCTAAGGGATGTGAAGAGTTTGATGTTCAAGGATCCAACAATTATGTGCTTTTTAAAGAGTTCTGCAAGTGTGGACTAACTCGCCTTGGGTGTATGTTCTCTGAGGATATTGATCTACCGGATATATGGAAGGAAGCCCAACCTTATACTGTAAGTTTGGTTTCATACTCATCTTCATTCTAAAGCTAGTATCTGTTAAGTTTTATCTTGGTATTTACGTGCAGCCTCATCCATTCATTGACTTCATTTATGTGTTCTAAACTTTTTGCTAGCTAGTTCTTCTGAAGATTCGGAAAACATTTATGCGTTTGAAGACAGAAGAATGACCTCATATGTTCAATATTACAACAAATACACGTTTCAACTATTGAGCTTTCTTTGACTTGATCTTCATGATATGATCAATGCTCTCTTTGACTTGTTCTTGATGACATGATCAATATTTTAAAAAAACATGCTTTTAGTGCAGTTGTCAATAATGAAGTAATTTCATTATCTAAGTGACAGCTGACAGATCATTTACTCATGCAGGAATTTATAGGTCCTTTTTGGGCTATCCGTGCAGCTCTAGGGCCACTGGTGGAGAGTTACATTTTGCTTGATAGGTTGTTGTTCTTGCAAGAACAAGGAAATTCTGTGGAAGCATTTTTGTTCCCTATTTTTGATCCTACTTTATCACCTAGAAACATAGCAGTAATTGCTCGAAGAAAGTGATGCAGACTAGCATACAAAGGTATATTTCTTTCTTTAAAATCATAGAATTGCACATGAATCTTGGATGTTGTACTTCTTCCAGGCAAATGATCTGAAACGCACATAAGTCAACGCAATGATAAAAAGTATTTTTTACTGGTTCTTTGTTACGTGTGATTTTGTGTACTTATGAAAAATATTTTTTTGAATTAGAAACTTGTATATGTTTGTTTTAGTTATTGTATGTATGTATATGTAGGTGTATATAGATGGATATATAAAACTGTCCATGTAAATGTGCGTCTCTTATCATAAATGAGTTTTTTGTACAGAGATTCTATGGATATTTTCACACATCTATCTTTCTTTCTATTTATCAAAAGATTATTAGATAATTTATCCTACTGTAGTTTGACAATTGTTTAAGAAAGCATTTAGGCCTTTCTCCGGTTACTTTGTTATAATTGGTATGCATCTAGATTTTGTTGATCGAGTAGTCTGGCACACATCAGGCGGTGAGATTGTCATGTGCTGTTGCAGGAACTGGAGTGTTTAAATTGCTACTAAGATCCAATTTTGTTTCTGTTTCTTTCTTTCATTTCTGAAATTTAGTTACTGATCAACAAGCAGCAAAATTGTCCCAGCTAGTAGTACTCTATATATACTAGACCTCATCATTTTCAATTTGATGCTGATATGGATCCTGATGTGATGGAAAATCTCAGTTGCTGAAAATAAATTATTAGTAGTGATTGTTAGGTTCTGTGATTTCTACACTCTTATGCCATGATATTAACTACCTTGTTGTGTTGTAGGTGCATTGAGGGGAACAATCTATATTGTTTAGAATCATCTGAAGCTCTCGTTGTATGGAAATAGAAAAAAGAAGAAATCAAAGGTATGCTGAGTGAACTAAAACAGCAACCTAGCAGGCGAAAGCAAGGTGTATACTACTCTCTGTCTTTTGGCGGTTGCCGTACCATGAATCCTGTTCGCTAGCAAATTTAAGGTCAGGATATTACTCGTCTTGCAATGTTTCGGTGCAATGAAGCATCAAATTCAACCTCCAACACATGAGACTGTCAGAACGCGTTACCTGGTCATTGATGTTTTCCTTCCAGAATCGCCCATCTTACTCACTTTTTATCTCTTCTTGTTTTACCGATTAGATCATAACATTCTTCATTTCACTGAATATATTTTTTTGTTATAGAAAATTACTGTAATTGCTCCGGAAATTCTCGTAATTTGTTCTTCCATTGGAAGTTGCTGGCCCCATTTTATTCTTGCTGATCTCGTTCCTCTCTGTCGGTACATGAAACGCTTGTAGGTTTTAGATGTTCTAAATGTTGTGAAGCAATGGTGTTAGGGATCTATCAATGGGGGAACTTGAAAGATTTCTTGGCATAGCATACAAAAATTTGAACTTATTCCATATGGATCATGTATATCTACTGAATGTGTTTTCTCCCCTTATACTTCACCATTGAAGGCTCTCTTTCTCCCAAGAATTTAAGCATGATGAAGCCCACCACGAGACGAAACAAGTGCTTTAAGACATTCATATATCTGTTGTTAGGAACACATTTCAGCTGTTTACCTAAAAAATCTGTTTATTATTATTTTTGATCTTGAGGGTGGAAAATATTTCATGATAAAATTGTTAATATATGTTTACAGCCAATCTTTCATCAACCGGGGTGGTGGCGCAGTTGGTTAGCGCGTAGGTCTCATAGCTTGAGTGATCCTGAGGTCGAGAGTTCGAGCCTCTCTCACCCCATTTTTTAGGCCTTTTTCTTTTCGGTCTTGTTTGCTCCCGTTCTGCTCAATTCTACGAGGGTTTTACCTGCTCATGGACGCATCTTCGAATACCTACAAGTCAAGAACCAAAGCCTTCACTTTCTCAGACCATATTGCTCCCTCTGACTACACTCTCGTGAGGTTCCAACGTCCAACCCTCTTCCTTGTCCTCCCAGTCATGGGTTCCTTGAAGGCGCATCCTCGCCTTGCGAACCCTCTCCTTCTCTCCCCTTCTTCCCTGCGAGTCCCTGCTCCTCTCTCCTGCTCTCTGCCCATTATTCCCAAGCGACCAACGAAGCTCCGCTGCGAGTTCGAGTTGAAGGGCAACGGCGCTCTCCCCGGTGACGCTGACCCTCGCGCGGTGGACCGGGTAAGTTCCAAATTTTCGGGTACCGTTACTTTGTTCCATCACTGCCTTCTCTTTAGACTCTTCTTTAGCTATTACCTTACCCAAATCTTAGGGTTTCGAAACGAAAGATGAACTGGGAGTATGTGCTCGCCGTAGACTACATATCATCATGTCAGTGTTGCATTAAGAGTGCAGACGGCCTATTTATATACAACTTTTTTTCCGCAACAATAGCCGATTTCTCATGTGAACTTACTGAAGTAGTGACTCTATGAAACAGTCAAAGTTGCACTTCCCCTTGTTTTTCTTTTTCAAGTAGATTTGGAAACTGAATGCTCATGTATCTTTTTTCTAAAGCTATGGTGAATCATTGTCTCTACGGCCAACTTGACTTGACAATGAACTTATTTCTAATTATAAGTTGCTGTATTTTTGTGTGTTCAGCTAAAGGCATTGGAAGCAGCAATGAATGATATAAACAGTTCGTTTGGCAGAGGAAGTGTAACAAGATTAGGCAGTGCTGGTGGTGCTCTAGTGTATGTTCTTCATTTTCCTTGCCCTTTTTACTTAAAACGTTCGATTCCTATGCGTGTTGTATGTTTGTTGGATGAAGTAACGAAATTGGCCTTCAATGCAGCGAGACCTTTCCAAGTGGTTGTTTGACTTTGGATTTTGCTTTAGGTGGTGGTCTTCCTAAAGGAAGAGTTGTAGAGGTAAACATCATTGCATTTTTGTTATGGTTGTTGGTCATTAGGTCGTCTAATTCTTTGTATTAATTATAATTGTTGTCTTGCACAACTATTTCTCATCAACTTGGGGAAATATTAAAAAAAAAAACCTGAAGAGAATAAACCAGTATGTTATCTAGGTTCCAGATAAAATTTTTCTCAATATACTTTCCCTAAATTACTTAATTTGCTGAAGTTTTAAGAAATATCAGCAGTTTCATCTCTGATAACATCCATATTGATGAAAAGATCCAGAAACTTTTTCCCATTTGGTCAAGTTGTTCCTGCTACTTATCTTTTATAAACACATAGAATCAGTCTATTATTAAAACATTAGGAATTTAGATGATTTCTTGAATATATGACTGACAAGAAAATAACTTTTATAAATCCTTGTTACTAGCCAGTTTGAACTTCATTAAGCAGTTACATAACAAACACATAGAATCAGTCTATTATTAAAACATTAGCAATTTAGATGATTTCTTGAATATATGACTGACAAGGAAATAACTTTTCTAAGTCCTTACTTGCCAGTTTGAACTTCATTAAGCAGGTACATAAGAAACACATAGGATCACTCTATTATAACATTAGCATTTTAGATGATTTCTTGAATATATGACTGACAAGAAAATAACCGCACAGTGTATTTGAAATTTAGGATTTCCACTAGTATCAGGATGCAAATAATGATCACTATGTACATTAACTTTGTACCTATCCTATATCATCTGAAACTGAGGTTGCCTGAATATATAGCACAGGAAGCTCAGTAGATATACTAACTGGTAGTAAAACTAGGTTTTTATGATGTATTTTATGATTCTAACACTATGCTTTGATAAATCTCTTCCGTCTTCTCGTCTAATATATTTTTCAATTGTCGGTGAATCTACATGATTGTTCCAATCTTTCTCATAATTGTTTTACTGCATTCTACACTTTTTTTTCCCACTTATGTTTCACATTACTGTTAGGCTGGTATGTAATGGCCGTTATTTACTAGCCTGACCAACTACCAGTAATGACCATATTGTATGTTAATGCTTGATATACCACAAATTTTTCAGTAGGAACCGTCCCAACCAGGCACTGCCAATGGATCATATAGCTTGAAACCTCTCGGTATATGACATTTTATTTCTATTATTCCATACTAAATGGTACATATTGGTTCAACACTCGGTATCTAGAAAACAGACCACTTCAATAGGTTATTAGAATCAGTATTGGACTGGTATTTAGAATCTTGTTCTCGACTATCTTGGGCCTTTCTTGTTAGGACGATGTCCTTAAGAGAGAATGCTCCAACATGTAGTCAGTAAAAATCCATGTACATTGTTTTGACAGAGTATCATAGTGTTAATTAAACCGATGACCAATGGCATACTGGTTATTTAGGAAAATATCTATTACTGATTGATGTGCTAAAGCATGAAAACTTAGTTTCAACTTCTTGTAACTAGAGATAAATATGAGGTCTGGTGCAGGCATCACATTCTGCCATGACGTTGCTTTTTTGCAGGATCAATGGTCTAGAAAAACCTTGTATAATGCCCAGCACATGTAGCCTACATGTTCGGCCTGTAACAGTGTGTTTTAAATTTTGATGTAGAAGGGAAATTGAAAGATCTATATTCTTCAGTTATATGTAATGAAAAAAGAGAACATTGTTTAGATCTTGGACTTGATACATCTTTAAAAAGTTCTGATGCATAAGTTAATCAATAAGATAATCATCATATGGGGACTAAAGGGAATCATAGCTATGAATTACAAATTAAACAGCACAAATTTAAGTTGTAACTTTCTTTTTTAACTTAACAGATATATGGTCCAGAAAGCAGTGGAAAGACTACCCTAGCTCTACATGCAATTGCAGAAATACAGGTATGTTATCTTCAAATAGGACCATTTATTTAGGGAAAAAAAAAAGAGTTCAGGGCCAGTAGTCTATTTTTAAGAAAAATATGAATTTGTTTGCTGTACAAGTTTGGAGTCTTCAAGTGTAAAATATTTCTTTGTGGTAATCGTATAACATAATCAACTTCTATGTAAATGCAGAAACTAGGAGGCAATGCCATGCTTGTTGATGCAGAACATGCTTTTGATCCAGCTTATTCTAGTGCTTTAGGAGTAGACATAGAAAACTTGATTGTCTGCCAACCTGACAATGGAGAGATGGCACTAGAAAGTAATTCTCTGTTATCAACTCAGATATATATGTTTTAAATTTCTGAGTAGTTTCTCTCTTATATTCTAATTTAGATGGTGTCGATGACTGTTTAAAATGATACTTTTTCTTTATAATTAAGGTTGTCATATGTTCTTATACTATTCAAGTTTTGCAGACATAAAATATTAAACATATTTACTTTTCCTCGATATTATTATTTGGTTCTCTTGAATTATTAGTTCTCATGAATTCATTAGAGACACTTGATCATCAAGTACCAAGGATGTTGTGGCAGAGAAGATGAAGTGACAATAATTTGCTTAGCACGTTTAAGCTTTAAATCTTGCCAATATGGGGTTTCAGCTTTATATATTCATCTTTTCCATTTGTCTCTACCAAGGGTTTCATACTACACTGACAATGGGGCTAGTTTTGGCCAGCTTAGGTGAAAAGACAATTCTAACCTTGCATGATCTAGTCAAGATCCCTTTAATCATGATAAGAATCAATGGAGCTAGTTGAATCCCTCTAATCCATGCCTTATCTAATTCGTATGGGGTTCGGGTTTAATGATCCGTTGACTTGATACCACCTTTCGGGAAGTTTTGATGGAGGAGAGAATTATCGCAGAAAAACCAAGCATAAAATCAAAAGAAAACAACCTCTATTGTTCGTAAAGTTAAATGCCTGACTACGAGACTTGAAACAATGGAAATAAAAGTGTGAAAGAAAGCTTACGGGTGTGTGAAAATGCAAGTTATTTTTGGATAGCACATTGGTGCTCTCGATAGGTTGTTGTTGCTGTCGGTCTTTGGTCTCCTTCTCTCTTTGCTGTTGGGGTTTTGGACACTAGATAGTAGGCATTGAGGACTTCTCGCTGTCGCTAGACGAAGCTCTGCGCTATTGGAACGTGAGGAAGAAAGGTTGTGGCTGGAAGAAGTTGGCTACAGTGGTGCAAAATTCTTCCTCTTCTGCTCGCTACTCTGAAGCTGCTAAACTAGGGCCGATCGACTCTTTGCTGAAGGGTTTCTTGATTCGATTCTCATTAGATGGGGACACACGCCTTGTTTTATAGGGAGAGGGGTGTCCTAAGTCCTTGAGGTTTAAGGACTTTCCTTGTGGGGAGTAGCAACTAGGATTGCCCTTATAAGAATCTTTGTAGGGCGTGCATCCCCTTTGTTTGGTGGCTACCCTTATTTGGATGAGGGATTGCTCTAATTTGAGTCTTATTACGACTTGGATTGGGGTGAGATGGTTGTTGCTTGACCATCATCCTTGATCATGGTTCGCCCAATTGGCCGATTCATAAAGTTGGGGAAACTTAGCTTCAACAGCTTCTCCAGAGAACCATCTTGCTACACTTGGGTTATGTACTTCACATCCAATTCGGAAGACAACTTTGATTTCTCGTTGGTTGGTAGTGGACTTCTTCTCGATGATAGTGTCCTCTTGAAGAGGCTTCTCTTGGTCAGTCACTAAGTCTTCAACAGATGACAACATCTCACTTGGCTCATCGTCTAGCATCGAAGGCTCGAATGGCTTCAAGTTCTCAACGTTCACAACTGAATATAACTCCATGTTAAGTGGCAACTTGAGTTGGCATGCTATGTCTCCAATCCGCTTCAAGACTTTGAAGTTTGCACGGTCCATATCGAATGGGCTTTAGCTTTTTTCCTTCTCTTTTTAGTTGTTCTTTCCCTAGGTGTAGCCATACAAGGTCTCCTTCATAGAATCGTCATTCAACACAGTGTTGATCGTGTCGTTCTTTGTATTTTTGTTGGCTTCACTGAAGTTGCTTCTCAACCTCTTCATGCACCTTGCAATTGCTCTTAAAGAATTTTTCGGTTTGTTCAGTTGTATTGTTTTTGTCGGAGGTAGCTGATTCTGAATCAATCATGAACTGTAAATCAAAATGACTCTGAGCTAAATAACCCAAGCATACCTCAAACAGTGATTTGCTGGTAGAACTGTACAGTGCCTAGTTGAAAGTAAACTGAAGATACAGTAGGCTTTCGTTCCCTATCTTCGGGCATCGAGAGTTGTATCCTCGAAGAAAATGAGAACCATAATGTGATTCACTACTTCGGTTTGGCCATCAGTTTGCAGATGGAAGGTTGTGCTTTCTTTAGTTTGGAGTCCGTTATGGTCTAGAGTGAACTCCGAAAGTTGCTCAGGAAACACCGTCACGATCAGACATGATGGAACTCAGAAGGTCGAAATGTGTCCACACGTGTTGGAAGAATAATCGGGCTGCTCCTCCGGTTACTGTCTTCTTGCATGACATGAGCACCACCATCTTTGAGAACCTATCGACCACCATAAATAGATAGTTGTGTCCCTGCCTCGTCGTAGGTAGACCTCCCAAGAAGTCCATAGATATGCTCTCCCATGGTCGCGACGGAACGAGTAACAAAGTGTACAACCCTTGTTTTCAGTTGGTTGGTATTAAAGTGTTGCAAAGGATGCATCTTCGCACGAATCGAGCCACATCTTGTTGCATCTGAGGCCAGTAAATATATCGTTGCAAGTTCATCAAAGTCTTGTTCACGTTGAAGTGTCCTGTGACTTTCGACGAGTGTCAATTCATGCGATTTGCGCTCTTTGGTACGCAAAGTTAAGCACTTTTGTAGAGAAATCCTCGTCGGTGCGTGAATTCCATGTCGGTTCTTGCTTTGACTTTCTCCATGATGTATTTGAATTTTGGCTCTTCCATATATATGTCTTCATAATCCTCTTGAAAACTAGGTATAACATGCATATGCATCAACAAGGAAAGACTCACGATAGGGGTTCGCAGTAGCATTTCAGCTAGCTTGTTTTGGACTTCCTTTTTATACTTGATCATCAGATTGAATTACTGCAGATATGACATCCACTTCGTGTGTCGTGCATGCTATAATTTGGATTGCATCTGATGGTATTGAAGCGGCAGATGGTTGGTGTAGATGATCGTATCCTTCTTTAGGAGATACATGTGCCAATGTTTGATCGCTTGATGTAGCGTTAGCAATTCTTTGTCATAAGTGGGATATTTTTTTTGAGATCCTTGAAACATCTTAGAGCACGGGTCGATCATCTTGTATAAAAAAGCCCCCATCACATATCTCGATGCGTTCGCCTCCAACTTGAACAGTCATTGCAGATTCAACAATGCTAGCATGGGTGTCTTACTGATTCCCTCTTTAATAAGTGGAACATATCATCATGCTTTGCCATCCACTCGAATCTTTGACCTGTTTTGGTGAGGGAAGATAAGGGAGCCGCAAGAATGGAGAAGTTTAGGATGAACTTACATAGGTATTTACATGCACCTAGAAAGCTCCAAACTTACGTGATCGTCCTCAGTTTTGGCCACTCTTGGATTGCTTTGACCTTGTCTGGGTTGATCTGGATTCGTCCTCCACCGCTGATAAAAAGCTAAGGTAGATGAGATTTCTTTTGCCGAATTCACAATTCTTTGGGTTGAGCCGCAATTGGTGCTTCATCAAAAGCTTGAACACCTTTTGGACGTGCTTAACATACTCTTTATGCAACTTGCTGTAGATAAGGATATCATCGAGGTAGACGATGATGAAATCTCTAATATAAGGGCGTAGCACATCGTCCATGAGTCGTATGAAGGTGACTAGTGCATAGCATAGGCCGAAAGGCATGATCAACCACTCAAATAATCCTTGCCTTGTCTTAAACGTTGTTTTCCAAGCATCTTCGTAGATTCGAACTTGATGATATCCTGATTTAAGATCCAGCTTTGACAAGACCATGGTAGGTTGTAGTTGATCCAGCAAGTCATCGATTTGTGGCAGTGGGTATCGGTTCTTCACTGTGATCTTATCAAGGAACGATAGTTGATGCACAAGCGTCAACCTCTTTCTTTCTTTGGCACCATCATCACCGGTGAGTCGCAAGGGGAACTACTCGGCTGATCGATGCCACTCCCGATATACTCGACAACTTATCTCCGAATTTCTTCACTTTCCACGATCAAACCGGCTGAATGATGCCACTTCCGATATGCTCGACAACTTGTCTCCAAATTTCTTCACTTTCCACAATCAAACTTTGGTACATGCTAAGATTCGACAAAGGGGCATCGGAGATAAGCTGGATTTCGTGCTCTACCACATGCCTTGGGAAAGTCTGCTGCGTTCTTCAAAGAGATTTGGGTACTTGCTGATGAGCTGCTGTAGGCCTGTCTTCTATGGTTTTGTGGGTCGATGCCAAGGCTAATGTTTGTGTTGCTATTGTAATCAGTCAGATGATTCAAGAGCACAAACATTTGGCACGCATTCACCATCCTCTTTGCTTGGGCGGTTGTCGCTAGTTTGATTGGGCATCCACTTAGATCCTTCTTGACGATGAACTTATTTTCATCCTTAAAGGATATATATTGTTGGGGCCAACAATAGTAGATGGCTTCTTGGTCCCATAAGTATGGACTCTTGAAGATGACATATCAAGGGGCACCTCATGTCACATTGTCGATGTACTTATTGGTGATCGCAAATTTAAATGTACACTAACGATTTGTCCTCGTCTCGACGTCTTTGTGGATCAACTCCCAGAAGATATGGCTTTAGATGAGGAGTGGTCTCGAGTCCAAGTCTCTGCACTAAGCTTATCGAGATGTGATTCTTTGGCTTTCGGTGTCGATGATTATATCGATGACCTCTTGTTTCACTTGGATCTTGAGAATGAATAATTTTTCTTGAACTTCTAGATCGAAGGTCAGATTCGAGTTTATAAACTTTAGCCTAGCCATCACTGATATACTTGGATATGAGTGTGAAATCGGTGAAAGCTCGATTGAGTCATTGCTTGTGGTCACGGTTCGTCGACTTTGATTGTTCTTCAACCACTTCTTTGACCTTCTCCCTTGGCCTGTCATTGTGGATGTGAATCTCTCTTGATTGCCATCGTCATGTTGCTAGCAGTCAAAATATCATATACTCTAAAGAGGCTCAGTTCTGTATGAATTTATTATGGAGGCCAAAGGTGTATTTCATCATCGTCGAGTGGTTATCAAGGGAAATTCCGAGTGCCAATGCTTGTTGTCAAAACTCGATGGTGTATTCTTGCACGGATTGGTCCCTTAGCGTAGGTAATGCCACTTCACCTGATGAAGCTAAGGTAGATGAGATTTCTTTTGCCGAATTCACAATTCTTTGGGTTGAGCCGCAATTGGTGCTTCATCAAAAGCTTAAACACCTTCTGGACGTGCTTTACTCTTCATGCAACTTGCTATAGATAAGGATATCATTGAGGTAGACGATGACGAAATCTCTAATATAAGGGCGTAGCACATCGTCCATGAGTCGTATTAAGGTGACCAGTGCATTGCATAGGCCGAAAGGCATTATCAACCACTCGAATAATCCTTGTCTTGTCTTAAACGTTGTTTTCCAAGCATCTTCTTAGATTCAAACTTGATGATATCCTGATTTAAGATCCAGCTATGACAAGACCATGGTAGGTTGTAGTTGGTCCAGTAAGTCATCAATTTGTGGTAGTGGGTATCGGTTCTTCACTGCTATCTTATCAAGGAATGATAGTTGATGCATAAGCGTCAACCTCTTTCTTTCTTTGGCACCATCATCACCAGTGAGTCGCAAGGGGAACTACTCGGCTGATTGATGCCACTCCCGATATGCTCGACAACTTGTCTCCGAATTTCTTCACTTTCCACTTGCTATTGTAATCGGTCAGATGATTCAAGAACATAAACATTTGGCACGCATTCACCATCCTCTTTGCTTGGGCAGTCGTTTCTAGTTTGATTGGCCATCCACTTAGATCCTTCTTGACGATGAACTTATTTTCGTCCTTCAAGAACATGTATTGTTGGGGCCGACAGTAGTAGATGGCTTCTCGGTCCCATAAGTATAGACTCTTGAAGATGACATATCAAGGGGCACCTCATGTCACATTGTCGATGTACTTATTGGTGATCGCAAATTTAAATGTACACTGACGATCTATCCTCGTCTCGATGTCTTTGTGGATCAACCCCCAGTAGATATGGCTTTGGATGAGCAGTGGTCTCGAGTCCAAGTCTATGCACTAAGCTTATCGAGATGTGTACTTATTGGCTTTCAGTGTTGACGATTGTATCGATGACCTCTTGTTTCACTTGGATCTTGAGATTGAATAATTTTTCTCGAACTTCTAGACCGAAGGTCATATTCGAGTTTATAAACTTTAGCCTAGCCATCATTGATATGCTTGGATAGAGTGTGAAATCGGTGAAAGCTCGATTGGGTCAAAGCTCGATTGGGTCATTGCTTGTGGTCGTGATTCGTCGACTTTGATCGTTTTTCAACCACTTCTTTGACCTTCTCCCTTGGCTTGTCATTGTGGATGTGAATCTCTCTTGATTGCCATTGTCATGCTGCTAGCAATCGAAATATCATATACTCCAAAGAGGCTCAGTTTTGTATGAATCTATTATGGAGGCCAAAGGTGTATTTCATCATTGTCGAGTGGTTATCGAGGGAAATTCCGAGTGCCAATGCTTGTTGTCAAAACTCGATGGTGTATTCTTGCACGGATTGGTCCCTTAGCGTAGGTAATGCCACTTCATCTTTCTATGAGATACCCCATAGGGTAGAATTCCTCTCATATGATCCTTTTGAATCGCATCCATGACACGTCTTCATCATTGTTGGTTTGAAGATAGGCTTGGCTTCCACCACGCGAGCACATGTCCAATCAACTTAAGTTGCACAAGCATTACCCTGTCCTCGCTACTGTAGTCATATAGATCAAAATAAGTATCAAGTTGATCTATCCATGAGTCTAATACCTTAGCATTGATCGAGCCATTGTAGGAGGGTATGTCAATGCGAACCTCGACGCGAAACGGTCAAGTCCTTGCTACGATGTTATGTTCAATAGCATCTTCTTCGTGGTTGCATGTCTTGGATGGGGATGACTCTCTCTCCTTTTCTGCGATGTTCTTCACTTGGTCATCCTTCGTTGTAGGGTTGTTTTGGGTTTGCATCCAGCCCATGACGATCTCTATGTGTTGGGCTAATACTGCCATCTGGGTAGTAAGGTCGGCCAAGGTTGTCGGGTTATCGGCCACCATGCCATTGGTATTTCTTTCTCCCGGTGATCGTGGCGTGAACTCCGAGTCCTGTGGTTCTTTGCCCGATTTTTCATATTTGTGTCTCGTGATCACCATCCACAAGAACGTTGCTCTGATACATCCTGATCCATATGAGGTTTGGATTCGACAATCCATTGACTCGATACCACCTTTCATATGGAAAGACTTTTCTTGAGGAGCGCAACAATTAGAATTACCCTTGCAGGGCTTTCCTTGTCGGGCGTGCACCCCCCTTGCTTGGTGGCTGCCCCTATTTGGATGAGGGATGCCCTAATTTGAGTCCTATTGGGACTTGGATTGAGGTGAGAGGGTTGTTGTTTCTTGGGCTTGGGCCTTGCTTGATCGAATAGATCTGAATAGTGTTGAGATCATCGCTGATCATTCTCCCTTCCTTACGAATCATGAATTGAAATGTTTATTCATTTGCAAAGCAACAACTATCTTTTGACATTGTAAACGGTATCATTATCAGTGGTGCTTTGGACATGAGATCATACGAATTAAGATGGCATTTTCTTATAGGGATTTTGGTAGATGTTATGCAGATGGATATAGTACCTGCTTGTCGAGAAATCACTTCTCCCGTTGCTTTTGTGCTTTCACATCAAGTCTGCAACTGTCTAGTTGGTTCTAATGGTTTCCTTTTGTTGTATAGTAAGAATATAATGATCAAAAGGATAGAAATCATGTTCAGTGTAATTGGTATGCAGACAAACTAGTAAAATTTATGTAATTAATGCCATTTTGACTAATATTTTTTGTTATCTCAGTTGCGGATCGTATGTGCAGATCTGGAGCAATAGATCTCATCTGTATTGATTCAGTTTCTGCTCTTACTCCAAGGGCTGAAATTGAGGTACGTTCTTTATAAATGCTTGTTTAATATTTATAGTGGATCAATGATAATACACGAAAGGACTACAATTCTTGCTTTAGGGTGAGATTGGAATGCAACAAATTGGTCTACAAGCCCGTCTAATGAGTCAAGCATTGCGTAAGATGTCAGGAAATGCCTCAAAAGCTGGTTGTACTCTCATTTTCCTGAATCAGATACGATACAAGGTTTGTTATAGGATTTCCTTCTTTTCTGCTTCCTTCTCTTCTAACTTTGTAAGCTCTCACTATATTTCGATGTCGTAAGATTGGCGTGTTTTATGGGAATCCTGAAGTCACCAGTGGAGGGATTGCTTTAAAATTTTTTGCATCACTTCGGCTTGAGATACGCTCTATTGGCAAGATCAGATCTGTGAGTGTATAACTTGCATTGTGCTCAATTTCTAGTGCAAGCACATGACTGATTAAGATTTAATCATTGTTTTGTTCAGGCTAAAGGAGATGAAGATGTTGGAATTCGGGTGCGTGTAAGAGTGCAGAAAAGCAAAGTATGTAAAACATGGTTGTTTATTTATATAAAACAGATCTATATATCAAACCAAGTTTGTGTTTCTCAACCTGATGCCAAATGCAAAACTAGGTAAAACTACATCTAATATGAAATATTCATACAAGTTAAACTACATATTATGTATTCAGATAAGCTCATGCTTGCTTTTATCAAGTTGCACACTGGCATTTGTCTGATCGTCCTCTCTTCAGGTGTCCAGGCCCTACAAACAAGCTGAGTTTGAGATCATTTTTGGGGAAGGAGTTAGTAGGCTGGTTGGTTCATAATGTTCCCATTGTTTACTTATTTACGAATTACAAGATTAGTGCTTTACCTCTGGGCTGACTAATCTGAAATGCAGGGTTGTCTTTTGGATTGTGCTGAGTTGATGGATATTGTTGTCAAGAGAGGATCATGGTATGGCTATGGAGAAAACAGGTTAGCCACCCGTATATACATAAGCATGGGTTCATCGAATCAAATCTGGCACTCCACAAATTCTGCATGATTTATTGCATTTAGCATCTTACACTCTGTTTTTCACTTATATTTTGTTAAAATGATGGGCCTTTGGAGCAGCAGTAAGGTAACACCTTGCATTGTTGAAATACCTGTCTCATCTTCTGTACCATTTTTTAAAGGGGACCATTAAGATGGTGTATCATCTTTCTGTGCTTGGGCCGGTGACAGCCAATCCAAGAACCAAACAGCTGTCTGATTTTTATATCTTCATGAACTTACTTGTACATTTGAATAAACTGTTGTTCGTGCTGCTGCAAGATTTGAGGTCCTTTTAAGGAAATCAAATAATTGCACCTTCCTGTAAGGGAATAAAATTTTCATATGCTCTGATTTAAGTCAAAGACCTCATTCACGAGCCGAGGGCCCAGTAGCATGTAGCTTTAGGATGAAATCTTCTTAGAGGTTCATCACAGATTTTGTGTTCATGCATCCTAGTAGCATTGAGCTGAAATAGAACATTAAACATCTCTGTATAGGCTGTTGAAAACAGAAGATCAATTTTATTATGTATTATAGTAACAAAGCTCATTGAAAGTTTGAAACTTTTATCAGGCTGTTTTGCTCTATGTACAAGGTTTGTCTGACAACTGTTATCAGCAGGCTCGGACAAGGTAGAGAAAAGGCATTACAGTATCTGAGGGAAAACCCTGTCATCTGCAATGAAGTAGAAAAGGTGTGTGTGCTTCTTCCTTTGTCAGAATATTATCTTTTGATAGATATAACATAAGAATTTGGATGTCGTCATGAATCTCAACTCCATATTGTCTTTTGTCGCATGACTTGCAATTTTTTCTGTTCATTTTTTTGTTCACTCTGGGTTTGTCTTGAAGATCATTCAGATAGAACTGCCCCTTTCTGTGAAATGTATCATTGCATTGCCATGTCAAAAAAAACGAGAGATGCACTTGTGTTGCAACGCCATTTTTTCCCATCATCCTCTAGGAAGATATTTTGGTCAAGATAGGAACATCCATGAGATGCTTTATAATAAAAAACAGTTCAATGCTTTAGAAACATCATGCTTTAGCACCCATCTATCGCTTGGTCGGTGAAACTTTTGACATTAGTGATTCTCATGTGGAATGACATCACGGGTTAATCTATCGTTATCAGAAATCTGTTAATCTGTAGTATGCTACACACAGGCTGTTCGATCGGTGATGATGGACGGGTCCAGACATATGAGCTTCTTGGCCTTTGGCCAATTGTCTGCTGCTGCTGAAGAGGAGCAAACATAGGGATGAAAAAGTGGAGTAACTGCTGCTGTCTCCAGATTGCAGCAGCTTTTTTTTCTTGTCATCCAGCACTCGGTGCCGACTCGACTACCTCGATGCGGAAAGAAGAAATCTATCAACCCGCATTCAAGCAGAGGATCGCATCATGATGGTGAGTGAGTAGGTTGTGACCATTCATTCCATCATGCAGGATTCTTCCAATTTTGTTTTTTGTTTTTTTTTTAATAACATGCAGTCTTCCGAATTGATCAATCTTCAAATTCCCTTCCCCGTTTGACAATTAGAGATTCTTGCATTTATTTTTCTTTTTTTTTAATTTTATTTTGTTGGTACGCCAACAAAAAAAACTCACTGTTGTAGTGTGAAAAAGAAACATGGCGGGCATCTGAAGGGGCCGCGAGGCTTTTGAATGTGATCCGACCACCCCCATCCTTACCCGTCTTACTCCTTTGCGTGAGGACCCCATGGCCCGGGGGGGTCTTTTCCATTCTTCGTTTCCTGTTCGTCCCATCGCGGCCGTCGGACCCACATTTCGGTGACGACCTCGAATACTTTTTAATCCTCAACGAGCTTTGATTCCCGAAGGAGCTCGTCCCCTCGTCATCATCTTACTCGCAGTTTAGGGTTCCGATAGGACCCTCGAGGAACCATCAACGAAATATCTTATTTCCAAGAAACAGATCAACGGAACAGGTAACAAACTCTCAACCAGATGTTAAGATTGATTGCAGTTATGTTTACACCATGACGACAATTCTATATAGGCAACGAAGAGTATACTACAAATAAAAGGCAGTACAGTACAGTACAGTACAGCACAGGTTACAGGTACATCGTCATTGACCACCGAGAGAAAACAACAAACATATGAATTATTTTGCAGCACTAGTTAACTAACCTGGAGCTTAGAATATAATGATATGCCTCCGTAACCTGTTGCAGAATATTTCTGGAACCTCCATCCATCGGCTTCAAGTGGAAAGATTGACATCAAACATTGAGAACTATAACCCTGGCTTAGGAAAGACTAAGCTTAATTTGGACGGCAGTCGCCAGAGTGCAACAACTCCTTCAGTGTAGGAATGCATTCTTGTAGACGGTAATAGTAGATGGCCAACCCTAAGATGAATTCATGAACGATCTTCATGGCCAATCATCATCGCTGTCATCCTTGCTTGAACGTCCACCAAATCTGCCGAAGCTGCTGCTCCGACTAGACCCACCATAACGACTAGAGCGGCTTGGGCTCGAATCGTCAAAGCTGCTAGAACGACCTGAATCAGATTTGCCAAAACTACCGAAGCGTCCAGATCCTGAGCCACCAGAGTTGCCAAACCGTCCTGTGCCCGAATCACCAAAACCACCGGAACGTCCTGTCCCGAAATCCCCAAAACCGGAGCGACCAAAATTGGAGCCACCACTTGGTGCGCCTGAAGCTGAACCACCAAAGGAACCAAAACGGCCTGGCCCAGATTCTCCAAAGCCACCTGTGCGACCGCCAGAACCCCCGAACCCATGAGAACGGCCATAGTTTCCACCACGCCCAAAACCTGAACCACCCGTTCGGCTGCTTCCATACGAATCAAAACGACCCCCACGCATGCTATCAATCATGTCTCCTCCACTACCCTCAACTTTAATCCTAGGCAGCTGAAAATTAGAACAAACAACATATCAGTGAGATAGAGGTGATTAGTACAAAACAGTAAGCTTTAAAATTTGCACATGTGATGATTGAATAAAGATGATAGGATTCTGATTATAAATCTCTAAAACAATTCAAATCAAATTTGAAATTAAATATCAGTATGAAAACTACTGAATGTCCTCTGTATTCTTAGATGAATCTGAGAAAACAAAGATTAGTGGTAATTTCAATATCAAATTCGTTCTTGATCTGTTAAATTTTTTAAAGTTCTGTATTTTTCTACCATTAAGTTACTTTTTAAAAGTTGTGTTTTTTTGGTGTTTAATGAATTTCATATCATTGTTTTAGGAGAAGCCAGTTGTAATTTGCCTGATCCAATTGGAAAGGAATAACTCCTTTTTTTCCTCAACAATGATTGATTTTGAAACATTATCTCTCCAAAGTATCAAATATCCCATATTCCCGATAAATCCAAGATGACCCATATTTTACTCACAGCAGTAGCAACCATTAGTTCATGTTGCACTTCTCAAGTTAAGTCAACTTAACTTGCAAATACTAATGAAGGCATTACTAATCAGTGTCAATAGCATGTCAAGGTTTGACTATAATACTTCAAATAGAGGGAAAAGGATCTATGTCATAATGGTCAATTCTAATGATCTTATGGATAAATAGAAAATATGATCTGATTGTGAGAACTTTTTTCTTAAAATTAATTACATACATCTCAAGAATGACATCAACCAATAAGTCAAGTTCCTGCAGCTTCCAACAAATATTATACCCACTAGGGCATGCAAAAGCTTTAGACAAATACACAAAGTAAGCTAACTTAACAATATATCCCAGCCTTCACAAAAAAAAAAACAAAAATTGCAAAGCATCCAATTTAATCTTCTGATGAAGGCGAGGGATGCCAAAAGTCCAATTTCTCAACTGGTTCGGTCAAACAAGAAAAACAAAATTACCTCGATAAAACTGCATCCTATGTCTTGTTCAATGCCTCTAACAACACGATTTTGCTCATGTGAGTGTATAAGAATCGCACTTCCTTTTTTGCCAGCACGCCCAGTTCGGCCAGATCTATGAACAAATAATTCAGATGTGTTTGGTAATTCATAATGTATCACCTGGTCAAAGAAGATGGTCATTTTAGTAAAGAACGTGGACCTTCAATCATGACTTAATATTGACAAAGCAGAACATAAAATAGAGAAGTGAATCTAGAAAACTTAAAATTATGTGTGCGATGGAAAGTGATCGCACCACGAGC
Source organism: Ensete glaucum (assembly GCA_021527575.1). Lineage (NCBI taxonomy): Eukaryota > Viridiplantae > Streptophyta > Magnoliopsida > Zingiberales > Musaceae > Ensete > Ensete glaucum. The sequence goes on from CM038552.1 coordinate 48,667,658, forward strand.
ATATACTGACCATTCTCAAACCTAATTCTCAAACCTAAGGTGAAAGGATATGTCAGAAGTATTGGTCAAAAATATAGACAAACTGAACAGGCTACGTATATGTCCACTGAAATGACTAATTCGAGTATAGCTTTGCTGCTGCGTCTCCTCTTGCAATCCACTAAAAAGGTACACCTACTTACATATCCAGATGATCAGGAGAATGATAATTTCTCATCTACAAACTACAACAGAGGAAAATGCTTCAAATCACAAAAATCTGATAGTCAATCTGTGTCACTAAAATAGCATATTGACTAAGAAAAGTTGCTCACCAGATCAACATTAGGTATATCCAAACCACGAGCAGCAACATCAGTAGCTATCAAAATATTAAAGCGGCCATCTCGAAATCCAGCTAATGTTCTTTCCCTCTGGTTCTGTGAGATGTCCCCATGAAGTGCCTCACATCCAAAGCTCCGACCCATGGAATAAGACAACCTATCAGCATCACGTTTTGTTTGAGTAAATACTATGCATTTACCTCCTTTAGCGTGTTCCTAAAAAATAGCCGACAAAACTTAATGTTATAAACTATGTTTAACTACACTAAAAAGGATGAATTGGTAATAAGACCACTTATTGGGCTCAGCTGCTAACAACTTACTTTTATTAGTGGCCCAAGAATTGATGGCTTTGCATAATTATCTGAAACAATAGAGTACAGAGTGATCCCTTCTGCTAACTTCTGGTCAGAATCACCAACCTACAAAAAAAGCATCCAGCGTGAATATTCTCAATCAAACACAAAAAATATTAGCAATTAATTACCAAATGTGTCAAACCCATCAATCATTCTGGCTTTAGCCATCTTCTGGTCATCAGGATGCTAGGGAATGACTACCTTGTCAGGCTTATGATAGAAAAAATATGTAAAAATCAAGGTAATTTTAACATTTTTATTTAACTCAAGCTAAGGTCTGTGTTTTTATTGAAGGTGTTTCTAAAAGAAAACAGTTATCCTTCACCAAAAAGCAATTTCACATATAGGAAACATCAAATATTTCCTAAAAGTATGACCACAGACTTATTGGTAAATCCATAAAAACCTAATAACATGAAATAAATGCAAAGCAGCATTTGTGTTTATAGAACATCCTAGTTGGAAATGGTAAGACAGTGTTTATTACAAATTTAAAAATAACAGGAAAACATAAACAATGGCATGGAACAAGTGCAGTTAAGATAACATTTAATGTCTGAGGACAAGATCACATGCTAATATGATATCACAACACAAATAGAGTAAGAATATCTCTTATGCCAATAAAAGCAGATAATGCTCTTTATGATTGGAGTATACAGTTCAACTAAGCAAATGCCAATTGGTAGACAAGAGAAGTAGAAACAGATATTTAAGATCTAAAATCTTTTTGAGATAATTGGAAAAACACAAGGGGCGGGCCATCAGGACAGTTTATTTTAAAAATAAAGATAACAGAAAAATAAACAATTGAGATAACATGACACAATCTTTTAAATGGAAAGAATGAAACACATGATACGAGACAACAGCATAATTACATGACAATAGAGGCACTTATTTATCTTAGTCCTAGAAAAGCTAAAATTGCTAGTCACAATAGAGATACGCTAACCACACACTAACAAAATCAGATGCTAACGGAATGAAAACTGAATTGTCATACTCACAAGGTCAATATTAACTGGATCTTTTAGGTATTTCCGTGTAAGCTTCTGGATCCAAGTTGGCATGGTAGCAGAGAACATCATAGTTTGACGTTTTGGGGGCATCTTTTCCAAAATTCTCTCAACATCTTCAGCAAAACCAACATTAAGCATCTGATCAGCTTCATCAAGGACAACAAATTGAATCTCAGACAAATTCAAGGCGCCTCTATTAAGCAAGTCAATAATTCGTCCAGGTGTGCCAACCACAACATCAACGCCATAATTAAGTGCTCTCATCTGTTGACTAATCGGAGAGCCCCCATAAACACAAAGAGTGTACAACTTGGAAGACTCTTTAAATTCCTTCTCAACTTGTCGAGCAAGCTCTCTGGTCGGTGCAAGCACCATGGCCAAAGGGTTTCTGCCACAGCTGCAGATAACCATTTAGCAGTTAGAGACTATCTTGTGTTATGAAGTATATGAAAATGTTCATCAAGGAGTCGATCCACGTGTCATGAATAATGAACTCACCCATGTTTGGCCTGAAAGCGGATAATCTTATCAATAATTGGAATTCCAAACGCAAGAGTTTTCCCTGTGCCTGTCCTTGCACGACCAATCATGTCTTGTCCTTGCATTGCAGGTTCAAGTACAGCCCTCTATTCAATAGTGCAAAGCAACATGAACAAACTTGATGCTAAAATAGACATTCTTGACTTAATACTTACTTTTAGATATCAGCGAATAACAAAATCAATAAATCAATGGAAAAGAAAGACCACTTTTATGATAATGTCAAATAACAGCTTACCTAAATAAAATTAACAGGCATGCACAAAGGCCAAGACATCACTGAAATGATAGAATGGTTCAAAATTACTCATACCATGAATACTATAAAAAATTAGAATAAAACACCACGGAAAGTATAATCTAGTCTATTGCATTAATATCTGCTAAAAAGACCACCATAGCACCACCTGAACCTACTAAATATCCAAGAAATGAATTATCTAGATCCATAGGTTATGTGCATGTTACATAAGGGGGTTGACAAAAATACAACGCACTACATCAATAAAAATTTTATCTCAGTTAAGAAATTCAAGAACAGAAAAGAAAAGGGTAGGATTTTCTTTTTCTTTAGCTGTTTTCCCCGAACTATAAACCGTTCCACAAATCAAAAACATTAGCTGAAGAATCAAGGACGATTCACAGCTTAGCTGAGGACATTTCAATACCTGTATGGGAAAAAGCTTTGTGATCCCCTTGTTTGCGAGTTGAGTCACGATATCCTGCGATATCCCCAGCTTGGCGATCTGTAACCGCTCGTCCCCTCTCTCAGGACTCCTTCTGTCATCTTCGCAGTAGTCATCGACGGCGTACTCCGCACAGGCGACATCAGTAGCTCTGAACCCCAAAGGCCCCGCCGAGAAGTGGATTTCCCTGCGCCGGGGACCGCAAAACTCCAGTTGTTGCGCGGACCTATAGAACGGAACGGGACCGTCGGCGGGGGACGGAACGAGCGAAGCCGAGGCGAACGACGGCGGGAGAATAGAAGACTCCGAGGAAACCAGGGCCGCTAGGGCTCGCCTCGACGCCGAGGCGGCGACCGAAGAGGACCTCCGGAACAAGAAGTTCATCGTCCGACGATCGAGACCGCAGAAGTAAGAGGGATCGGAAGGGCGAAACCCTAGACGAGGGACTAGGGTTTTGGGGTAAGTTAGGGGGGAAGCGACGAGATATTTATGCGGGAGAGGCGGCGGAAGGTTGATCGATGGTGACCGGCGAAGCGAATACGTTGGTCGCATCTAATCGGCTGATTTCCGAGATCAGACGGCCCGTGATCGACCTAATCACAGCCGGATTGAAATGGGGACTGTGGAGTCCGGGTTAAATTAGATATAAATACCAATTAGTCAATTTTTTTTATTTTCATATATACATATATATATGTATATATGAGTTTTGTAGATTAGATACGGTCTTCATGTGGATGACATGTGATTCATTAATCATTGTATCATATAAGGAACACAGTAATGCACCTATACCACGTTCCAACATCCATTGTTATGTTATGGATTTGGAAATCTTTAGTATCATCCCTATATCTTAAGAAATTATATCAATATCTCTACAATTATGAAATTGAAATAAATATATGTATATCCATTTATCCTAAAATCGTTAGTTTTATCAAAAAAAATATACAAACAAAAAATAAAAAATATAATTTTAACATTTCAGTTAGTTAGTGGTGATAGATAACGACACCACTGGGGGACAACATATGCCTATTGTGAATGAGTAGAGTGACATGAGAGATGAAAACTACTTTACATATATCTCGATGTCGACACACTTATCGAGCGATGAAAGGATTATCGATATAGATGTCGAGTGAAATTGATTGACAACTACATTGACATCGATGTAAAAGCATAGCGAAGTCGCTCAAAATCTACGACAACCCTTTCGCTGCTTAGCAACTGTATCAACATCGACACGGATGGAAAGCGACGAAAGGATCGTGCAACAACTACACAAACATTGACATTGATACAAAGCAATCCTCATCTCTCGTGTCGTTCTCCTCAACTACAACAACCATCGACAACACTCGATGACGTTGCCATCTGCCACCATCGATGTCGTCTATCATCATAACTAGAATGTTAAAATTACTTTTTTTATCTTTTATTTCCATGTTTTTATTGGTAAAACCAAGGGTGTTAAGATAAATAAACCTAAATTTCGTAACTATAAGGATGAGGATATAACTTTTGAATATGAAAGGACGATAATACGAAAGGTTGCTAACTACAAGAGATAATCTATAATTAGTTTAAAAAATTAACATGTTACATGTTCCAAGTTGATAGTAGATATATCGATATAGTTATGGATGCATATGATAAAAAAAAAGGCATCTATAGGATTAAAATAAAAATATTTTTGGTTAAATAAAGAAAAAAATAAATGACTATAAAAGATCTATATATTTAATTGGTCCTAAATAAATATGATGTTTTTCATTGTTATTTGTTTTGTACATGGCTGGTGATGAATATTTGAACCTTCATTTATAACAGGCCCGGTCCATAAGGTTGATCCTAATATCATCTGTCAGTGTGTGTGTGTGCGAGAGAGAGAGAGAGAGAAATCTACCATGGAAACTTACAAGAGTTGGAGGGTAGAAGCATCAGAAAGTTATAACGCTCCGGTCATTCTCTCGTTGAACTTTTAGTTGTTATGGATAAAGAAAAGTGGAGAATAAGAGAGAAGGTAGCGAGCACAATGGTACTGGTTAAAAGCACTTGGAAGAGTAGCAGCCTGCATCAGTGGCTCCTACATAGAGAAAAGTGCCGTCCTTCAACTCCGTTGGCTGCTTTCATCTGCATAAATTTGTGAGTAAATTTTTTTTGTTGCTGAGCTGCTTTTAACCTGTCAATAAGAAGCAATTAGTTCAAAAGGATTTTGCAGTTCATCACAAGAACAGAGATTTCTATACTGCATGTATGTAGACCGAAGTGGTCTGTTGATGCCTATGAGACAGAAAGAAACAAACTCGTAAGAGGCTGGTAGTAATGACATCTTGAAGTCAATTAAAAAATGCATATATCTTACCGAAATTTGGAGGGTATATGTATCATCAGTATGCTGTCCCAATCCGATTCAAGAATCAAGGAAGGATTCAAGGGCTTCTCGTGAAAGAGAAATTTATAGTGCATATAGGTCACGGTGGTCTTGGAAACTTGAAACATCTGCGCTTCTCATGCGTTTTCTGAACCGTCGAATGCTACGAGGGGTATCAATTTTCATGCGTTACATTGAAGAAGAGTGTCAGCCCGATGGATCGATGATGATGGATGGGAGCAGACATACCAGCTTCTTCTTGGCCTTTGCCTAATTGTCAGATTGTCGAAGAGGAGAGCAAACAATGGCCTTCCCGTCTCCGGATAGACGCAGGTTTTTACTTTTTTCCTATCAGCAGCTCAGCACTCACTGCTGACTTTAGCTCGAAGTGGGAAAGAGAAATAACCAGAAGAATGCATGCAGCACGCAGCACATGAGGAGCATCAAATCATGTCAGCATACTCCAAAGGAGATTTCTTTTCCTCCATTTTTTTTGGTTTTGTACGTTACAAGCATGTTGGAATTTATAAATGAGGTCTTCAGAATCGATCAAGCTTGAATTCTGTGATGATTAGAGAGATTCTGTATCTGTTTCTGGGATGACAACAAAGCTCAAACTATCACAACCCATGGAACTGCGAGGACTGCAGAATTTTGAGATTTGTGGAGAGTATTGCCGCAAAATCTAATTGCTGCATCTCTCCAGAACCTCCATCCATCAGTTTTGAAGTGGAAAGATTGAAAACAAACAACAATGAACTAAGCAGTCATGTCTAGGTGTCTTGAGGAAACCATGGCTTTTTGGTAAAGACCAAGGTTAATTTGGACTGCAGAAGCCAGAGTGCAAAAGCTCCTTTAGTATATTATATGTATGCATCCTTGCATACGGTAAAAGTAGTCGACGACTAACCTATGATGAACTCATGAAAGATCTTCCTGGCCAACCATCATCACCGTCATCCTTGCTTGAGCCTCCACCAAAACTGCCAAAGCTGCTGCTTCGGCTGGACCCACCATAACCACTAGAGCGGCTTGGGCTGGAACCATTGTAGACACTAGAACGACTGGAATCTGAGTTGCCCAAGCTACCGAAGCACCCGGATCCTGAACTACCAAAGTTGCCAAAATGTCCTGCACCAGAATCACCAAGACCACCGGAACGCCCTGAACTGAAGTTCCCAAAACCATCGGAGCGACCAAACTTAGAGCCACCAGATCTGCTTGGAGCGCCTGAAGCAGAACCACCCAAGGAACCAAAACGGCCTGACCCAGATTCTCCAAAGCCGCCTGTGCGGCCGCCAGAATCTCCAAAACCACGAGAATGGCCATAGTTTCCACCACGCCCAAAACCTGACCCACCCATTCGGCCGCTTCCGTACGAATCAAAACGACCACCACGCATACTACCAATCATGTCTTCTCCGCCACCCTCAACTGTAATCCTAGGTAGCTGAAAATTAGAACAAAGGACATCAATTAGTAGGTGTGCAAAAATAAAGAAAAGACAAGCAAAAAACTGAAAATGGAATAGCAAGATATGACCCAAATATGGATCATGGGACCATATGAGCTTCAATAGGTTAATTTCATTCTCAAAATGCTATAGAATGTGTCTGGAAAATCAACCTTCATATCAGGCTAGATATGTAAACATCTTCAACATTTGAATTATAAAATCAACTGAAACATGTTGGGTTAGCATCTTCCAGCTTCCAATAGAGAAAGTATTTATAGTTCATCATATGCTTTAAAGATACAGTCACATTTCAAAAATACAGTCAGATGCTTCTGCCTTTAAAGGATAAAGGTGATCCGACTTAACCTGGCTGACCTATCAACTCACTGACAACGAGGATAAGGAGAACAAGATAAGTGTAGGCTTTGTGGATCCAACAAGCATCAGGGGAGAGGGTTTGTAGGTGCTTTGTCCCTGAAGGTAAGAGGGAAATCCTCGAAGAAGCAGCATGTTGAGGTGAAAACAAAAGGGTTTCCAGTCAGCAAATTCTTCTGGAACACAAGTGACCTATCAGTGGCTGCAGCAAATGTTTAATTCTACAGTAGTAGATCAAGGCATGCAACAAGAAGTTATTGACAAAAGGGGCTCATCTCCAATCATCTGTTGGTAAAATCAAGTACACCACATAGGCCCTCAAAAAGTGCTCTATGAAATTTAATCACCTACAGTTTTTGCTCCCACCCGTTTTTAGACTTGACTTTACCTCAATGGTCCAATTGACACTGCCTGAAGACAGCGCAATTAGAAAGGGTGTTCACAATCTACACAAAATCTTGGGTTCAAAATCACATATGGGTTCACCGTAAAACTAGCAATTTTTCAGTCTGTGTATTACATAGTAGAATTATGAGATAGAGATGAACAGTACAAAATATATGGATGATAGATTCTGTTTCTAAATTTCTAAAATAGTAAGAATCAAATTTGAAATTGAATACCACTAAGAAAACTATAGAGATCATTAGCACAAAATGGAAGGATTTCTACGCTTACAAGAGGTGGTAAAATATTAAGTAATTCTAAAATATAAGAATTATTTCACTAACAATTTTATTATTGATATTTTGATTTTTAAGTACTTTATTTCGTGTTTTCAAATTTCTTTCTGAACGTCCTGTGTAAGATCTTAGATGAATCTTAAAAAATAAAGATTAGTGGTAATTTTAATATTGATTTAATTCTTGATCTGTTATTTTTTAAAGTTCTTTATTTTTCTACCATTAAGTTATTAATGTTCTCCTTTTAAGGTGTTTCATGAATTTCTAATCATTCTTTAAGCAGAAAACCAATCATGGATCGAAATGGCTGATGTCCATTATTTTTGCCTTAAGAATGCTGGATTTTGAAGCCTTATCTCTCCATATATTTATATTCCTGATAAATCCAAGATAACCCATATTGTAATCACAGCAGTAGCAACCATTAGTTCCTGTTTCACTTATTCAAGTTAAGTCAGCTTAAGTCACAAATACCAATGAAAAGATCAATGCATCATTAATCAGGGTTAATTGAGTGTCAAGGTTTGACCATAATATGTCAAACGGAGGGAAAAGTGTCCGTGCTACAATGGTCAATTCTAATGATCTTATGGACAGATAGAATATATGAGCTACTTCAAGGGATATTATATATGTTTGTCATAACTCTTTTCTTCAAAGTAATTACACACAATCAAGAATAATGTCAACCAAATAGTCAAGTTCCTGCAGCTTCCAACAAAAATAGGATACCCACTAGAATGCAAAAAACTTCAGACATTCACAAAGTTAACTAGCCAACATTTCCCAGCCTTCATCAAGAAAAATGCAAAGCGTCCATCACAATCTTCAGGTGAAAGTGAGGGATGTCAAAAGTCCAACTTGTCAATTGATTTGCCCAAATAAGAAAAACAAAATTACCTCGATAAACCTGCATCCTATCTCTTGTTCAATGCCTCTAACAACACGATTTTGCTCATATGAGTGTATAAGAATCGCACTTCCTTTTTTGCCAGCACGCCCAGTTCGACCAGATCTATGAACAAATAATTCGGTTGTGCTTGCCAGTTCATAATGTATCACCTGGCCAAAGAAGATGGTCATTTTAATAAAGAGCATGGTACCTTTACTCATGACTTAATATTGAGAAAGCAGAACAAAAAATAGAGAAATGAGTCTAAAAAAGTAAAAATAAGGCATCAGATAAAAAAAAGATCATACCATGAACATATACCGACCATTCTCAAACCTAATTAATTGAAGTCAATAAAGTATGTTCTGCACATATAAACATAAATTATCCACAGTAGAAAACAAATTCATGATCTTTGCATTGTTTGGTGAATGCTGACAGTGGGAAAGAAAAAAAGAACATCTGTTGATCAGAGTAAGGTTTGAATAGTTTAGAGTAGCCGTTAACCACTGGTGGGCAACACCACGACCACCACCATACAAACCAAACAAAATTTTTATTCTCATCCTATTTAAAAAATGCTAGTTCATTAAATACTATGAGAAGGTGAAACAAGAAGTCAATTGGAATAAATACTAGAACAGTAGATATACATGCATGCATGATGTACCTGAAGGAAGGGGAAAAAAGGTAAAAGGATACACCAGAAGAATTAGTACAAAATATAGACAGACTCAACAGGCTCTACATATATGTCCAATGAAATGATTAATTAGAGTATAGCTTTCCTGGTGAGGATCCTCTTGCAAGCTACTAAAAGTACACCTACTTACATATCCAGATGATCAGGAGCATGATAATTTCTTATCTACAAATTAGAATTGAGAAAAATGTTTCATATTGCAAAATTTGAAAAGTCGATGTGTGTCATTAAAATAACATATTGACTAAGAAAAGAAGCTCACCAGATCAACATTAGGTATATCCAGTCCACGAGCAGCAACATCAGTGGCTATCAAAATGTTAAAGCGGCCATCCCGAAATCCAGATAGTGTTCTTTCCCTCTGGCCCTGTGAGATGTCACCATGAAGAGCCTCACATCCAAAGCTCCGACCCATGGAATGAGCCAACCTATCCGCATCACGTTTTGTTTGAGTAAACACTATGCATTTACCTCCTTTAGCATGTTCCTAAAAATAGCCAACAAAACTTATGTTATAAACTATGTTTAACTGCACTAAAAAGGATGAATTGGTAATAAGACCACTTATTGGGCTCAGCTGTTAACAACTTACTTTTATTAGTGGCCCAAGAATTGATGGCTTTGCATAATTATCTGAAACAATAGAGTATAAAGTGATCCCTTCTGCTAACTTCTGGTCAGAATCACCAACCTACAAAAAAGCATCCTACATGAATATTTGAAACACACACAAAATATATTAGCAACTAATTACCAAATGCGTCAAGCCCATCAAACATGCTGGCTTTAGCTATCTTCTGGTCATCAGAATGCAAGGGAATGACTACCTTGTCAGGTTTATGATAGAAAAAATATGTGAAAATCAAGGTATTTTAACATTTTATCTAATGTGATGCTAAGGTCAGGGTTTTTAATTAAGGTATTTTTGAAAGAAAACAGTTATCCTGACCAAAAAGCAATTACTTAAATAGAATCAAGGTTTGCAATTTTGTACCATACCAGCATATCGATCAGCTGTCAGTACGGTACATACCGAGTTGTACAGAGCATACCGACACATTGTACACTAAGGTACCGAGCTGTACCGAACATATCGGTCCTCTATCGGACCGGCACAAATCGAGCATACTGAGCGGTACAAGACAGTATTGCAAACCTTGAATAGAATACATCAAATATTTCCCATAGAATCTCAAACTTATTGGTAAATCCATTAAGAACTAATAACAGGAAATAAATGCCAAGCAGCATTGTGTTTGTAAAACATCCTAGTTGGAAAGGGTAAGAAAATGTTTATTTTAAATTCGAAAATAGCAAGAAAATAAAAAAACAATGTCATGGAATAAGGGCAGTTAACATAACAGTTGCAGTCTTAAGGACAAGACCATGTGCTACTATGATATCACACCACAAATAGAGTGTAAATCTCTCTTTACACGAATAAAAGCAGATAATGCTACTTACGATCCGAGTATCAAGTTCAACTAAGCAAATGACAATTAGTAGACAACATAAGTAGAAATGAAGATTTAAAAGTCATTTTGAGATAATTTAAAAAACAAGAGCTGGGCCACCGAGATAGTTTATTAAAAAAAAAAAAAGAGGATAGTTACCTCCTTAGCATGTTGGTCCCTAGACTTCAAAAATTTATATTGGAACCCCTATAGTTATAAAAGTGAAACATCTAGCTCCATTTACACTAACACCGTTGGTTTTTTTACCAACAAAAGCATGAAAATAATGGACAAAAATATTTTAACGTTTCAATTAGTGGTGACGGACGGCCCCATTGGGAACCACGAGTAGCTATTGTGGATAAAGAGAGCGATGATAAGAGGTAAGGGCCGCTTTGCATCTGCATCAATGCCAATGCAAATATAGAGCGACGAAAGGGTTGCTCGACAACTACACGATAACTTTCATGTGATAGCTTCAAAATCCACCATGATCTCCTCCTTGGAGAGAGAGAGATGAAACCTCAGCATCTTCCTCCTCCTTGCCACCCGCTCCTCCTAGGATTGTCCTATGAATCGTCAACACCTTTCATCATCGGTGTGGCTCGTCGAAGCAACAAGAGCTACTGCCTTCAACCTCGCCGTCATCGTGATCATCTTCTCGAATGAATCCACCTTCAGCATCCTTGTCCCCGTCATAGCCTCTGCAGCATCGTCATGGCCAATGTAACAGGAGCCTTAACCTTGGGCGTTGTTGCGCCTAGCACCGCTTTCCATTTGTTTCTTGCTTGCAACATAAGAGGATAGAAAACAACATAAGAGCAACGGGCAAAAGAGACACTCAAGGAAGAAGGGCATCGAGGGCGCTCGATTAACGATGTGCCTAAGATTATGATGCCCGCCCCATACCGTTTTTGACAGAAATCATGCGGATACCAATCAACTTTTTAGCTGCTTTGCATCAGCGTTAACGTCAATGCAGATGCAGAGCGGCCCTCACTTCTTGTTGCCGCTCTCCTCCACAACAACATCGTCCACACCACTAAATGAAAATTTGAAAATACCTTTTTGCACATTATTTTCTTGCTTCCGTCAATAAAACTAACGATGTTAGGATAAATGGAGCTAAGATGTTTCACTTTCATAACTATAAGAATTCTAATATAATCTTGTTGAAGTCTAAGGACCAAAATGCTAAGGTCTAAATAGGGATAATCTATAATTAGCCCAAAAATAAAAGATAACACAGAAAAAAACAACTGAGATAACAAGACAAAATCTTTTAAATGAAAAGAAAGAAAGAAATACATAATACAGATACACCGGTATGATTACATAAACATTACAAAAAAATTTCAACCAAGCAAATAACAATTAGTAGAAAACAAAAGTGGAAATAGGGATTTAAGATGTAAAGTCTTTTTGAGATAATTGAAATTTACAAGGGCTAGGCCATCAAAGACAATTTATTTAAAAATGAAAATGGATAAAAGAAGACAACACAAAAAAGAAAATAACTAAGATAACATGACAAAATCTTTTAAATGGAAAGAATGATATACATAATACATATACAACAACATGATTACATAGGCATTACAAAGAAATTTCAAGATTTTCAATAGTACAGGAAAAGAAATGTATGCATGTAATATCATAAATATATAAAAGTAAGAGAAGCACAACAATCTAAAGGCACTTAGTCCTAGAAAAGCTAAATTTGTTAGTCACAATAAAGAAACACTAACTCACTATCAAAATCAGATGTTATAAAGATGAAAGCTGAATAGTCATACTCACAAGGTCAATATTAACTGGAGCTTTCAAGTATCTCCGTGTAAGCTTTTGGATCCAAGTTGGCATTGTAGCAGAGAACATCATAGTTTGACGTTTTGGGGGCATCTTTTCCAAAATTCTCTCTACATCTTCAGCAAAACCAACATTAAGCATCTGATCAGCTTCATCAAGGACAACAAATTGAATCTCAGACAAATTCAAGGCGCCTCTATTAAGCAAGTCAATAATTCGTCCAGGAGTGCCAACTACAACATCAACACCATAATCAAGTGCTCTAATCTGTTGACTAATCGGAGAGCCTCCATAAGCACAAAGAGTGTACAACTTGGAAGATTCTTTAAATTCCTTCTCAACTTGCCGAGCAAGCTCTCTAGTTGGTGCCAATACCATTGCCAAAGGGTTTCTACCGCAGCTGCAGATAACCATTTAGCAGTTAGAGATAATCTTGGATCATGAATCGGGTAAAAAATGTTCCTCAAGGAACAATGAACTTACCCATGTTTAGCCTGAAAGCGGATAATCTTATCCATAACTGGAATTCCAAAAGCAAGAGTTTTCCCTGTACCCGTTCTTGCACGACCAATCATGTCTTGTCCTTGCATTGCAGGTTCAAGTACAGCCCTCTATTTAATAGTGCAAAAGCAACATTAATAAAGTTGATGCTAAAACAGATATTCTAGACAGTTAACACTTACTTTTAGATATCAGAAAATAATAAAAGTAATAAATCAATGGATAAGAAACATAGCACTTTTACTAGAATATCAAATAACAGCATACCCAAACAAATTAACAGGCATGCACAAAGGGTCAACACATTGCTGAAATGACAGAATTATTCATAATTTCTCTTACCATGAAAACTCAATAAAACATTAGAATAAAATATTATGGGAAATGTAATCTAGCCTATTGCATTAATATCAGCGAAAAAGAACACCATAGCACCATCTGAACCTACTAAATTTCCATGAAACGGATTATCTAGATTTATAGGTTATGTGCGTGCGTGTACATGATGTTGTCGACAATATAAGTTTTCTTTTAGGTAAAAAAACCTCAAGAACAGGAAAGAAAAGGGTACATTTCTTTTTTTCTTTCGGTTCTTTGCCCCGAACAATAAACCGTTCCACAAATCAAAAACATTTGCTGAAGATTAAAAGACAATGACAGCTTAGCCGACGATATTTCAAACCTGTATGGGAAAAAGCTTTGTGATCCCCCTATTTGCAAGTTGAGTCACGATATCCTGTGAAATCCCCAGACTGGCGATCTCTAACCCCTCGTCCACTCCCTCAGGACCTCCTCTGTCTTCTTCGTAGTAGTCATCTACGGCGAACTCCGCACAGGCGACATCTGTGGCCCTGAACCCCAAAGGCCCCGTCGAGAAGTGGATACCCCTGCGCTGGGAACCACAAAACTCGATTTGTTGCGCGAACCTAAAGAACGGAACGACAGCATCGGCTGAGGACGGAACGGACGACGCCGAGACGAACGACGGCAGAAGAAGAGAAAAGTCCGAAGAAGACAGAGCTGCTACGGCTCGCTTCGACGCCGAGGCAGCGACCGAAGAAGACCTCCGGACTAAGAAGTTCATCGTCAGTGGATCCAAACCGCCGAAGAAAGAGGGACGGGAGGGCGAAACCCTCGACGAGTGACTAGGGTTTTGGGAAATGAGCGGCAGGAGCGAGAAGGTATTTATAGGGGAGTTGCGGCGAAGGTTGATCGATCGGGGGCCGTTGAAGCGGAGGCGTTGGTCGTGATATCAGACGGCCGTGATTGACCTGATATCATTAAGCTGTTACACGTCCGGCATATCATTAAGCTTTCAAAGTCAATCTAAGTTCATTTCCTACTAAATTTAGGTGTTATATATATATATATATATATAGACAATTGAGTCAGAACTAAAAAGCTGTAGTCTCATCAAAGAAGAACAAAAAACTATCCATGCTAAGGAGATATATATATATGAAATAATTACTATCAACAATATGAGCAAAAAAAAGGAGGATACAAAAATATTTTAAATAAGATTACAAATAAAAAATTAAATATATTATTTTAATAAAAGAATAAATAATAATAAAAGAATCATGTATTCGATTCTAAAGAATTAGCACATTTTATTATTATTGTTCTTTTTTGTTTTATAAGGGATATGATTTGAACCTTCATATATAACAGGCCGCTTCAGAAGGTTTGATCCCAATATTTCTCAGTGAGACCCAAACAAAGTCCATGGGCCTGACTCATCATTTGTCAGAGAGAGAGAGAGAGAGAGAGAGGAGGGCAAGAGTTGCAGGAAAGGATCATCAAAGAGAAAAGTAACACCCCACCACTCATTCTCTCATTGATGAACCTTGTGCTTTAGTTGTTTTTGAAGAAGAAAAGTGGAGAGCAAGAGAGAAGGTGGGGAACACAATGGTACTGGTTGACTTCTAAAGTTGAAACACCTAAATAGTAACCTTCATCAGTGGCACTTACACAAAGAAAAGAATCGTATGCAACCTTCCTGCTAATTTATGAGATGGCCTCATGACCAGAAAATTAGGTCCTGACTGACAATGAATGAAAGGTGAAGATCTCATTGCAGATACCATTTGCCATAGTTAAGAGCAGGCCTCTGCTTGCAGCCAGACAATAGGTGCTCATTAAATCTTTGCAGTTCTTCATCATTGCCTATGTTTGCTTTCTGTTTATCATCAGCAAGAGAGAGTTGCAGAAGACATGGTTGAAGGATAAGCTTTTTCTTGTAGACAGCCTTAAGGTTGACATCCCAAGACCAAGGACCACAAGTTCTATGCTCTTTAAAGTGCAAAAGTATAGATCTTCAGTGGCTGTCATGATCTCATATAAGTGCCATCCTTCAACTCTGTTGTTTGCTTTCATTTGAATAAAGTCATCAAATTTGAAGTTATTTTTTGTTTCTGAGCTGCTTTAACCTGACAGTAAGAAGTAATTAGTTCAAACAAAGGATTTTGCAATTTATCATAAGAAAAGAGATTTTTTTTTTTTTTTTTACTGCATACAGACCAAAATGGTCTATTGATTCCTCTTAGATAAAAGAAATAAACTTTTCAGGCTAGCTATGGCTAGAGTATGTTTTGATTCAAACATCAAATTTGAAGAAAATTAAACATACTTATATCTTATTGAATTTTGTAGTGCATATATAGCAGTATGTTGTCTGCTTTCATTTGATTTTTTTTTTTTTTTTTGTTGCTGAGCTGCTTTAACCTGACTGCAAACAACACTTGGTTCAAGGAAGGACAAAACAGTTTCTCATGAAAAAGAAATTTACAGTGGATATAGGTCACAGTGGTCTACTGACACCTATGGGATAATAGATACAAGCTATTCTTGCTAATAATAACTAAAGTCATGTTAGTGGCTGACAATTCCAAGACATAAATACCCTGGAAAGCAGAGAACATCAACCAAATCACTCTCAGTTGGGACCATTTGTTTTTAAGCATTCCATGGTCCCTTCCCTGATTCCTAACTTGAAATCAATCACATAAGTTGTTTCTAAACTTTCAAGTAGTGCCTCATGGAATAGCTGAAAGGTTGGAATTGTTTCCTTCAGATACAAGTACTAATGGATGACAGGAGAAATGACTTCATTGCAAACTCCTAACAAGATGTCTCAACTGTCTATACTCTATTTTAAATAGCACTCTAAGGAGAATTAGCTCTGCTGCCATTTCAGTCAGAAGGGGAAGATGTTAATTCTCTTGGATCCTCACATATAACACACATAAAAAAGCATGAAGGTGTAAAAGCAACAAAAGACTAGCATAAAAGAATATCCAAAACTATGTGATCTAAGCTTTTATACAGAACCCCTTTCTTATTGTTTCACTTTCACATGCAGAACTTGTCAAATCTTCATACAGCTTAAATAGTACTGGCAAATCCTAGTTTGAGGTGCACTACTTTATGGTCATAACAAGGTCTAAATGCAGCAGATATGAAGAATTCTAAAAAGAGAACAGTGCAACATCACATACAATAACTTTTTTACAGAAAAAGCTTTGTCAAAATACCACAATTCTTGTTCCTTACATTAGTACCTAAGTACAGAAATATTGGTGACTGCAACTATGTGGATAGATTCAGACCTCTGTGACCAAGCAAAGCATCCAAAACTTGGTCACTGTTACTTTCTTAAACAACTCACTTGGCTTCTCAAAGGAACCCTAGCAAAGTAAACAAGGAAGATGGTAACCTTCCCTTGATATATACTTGCCAACGAATTGGTTAGCTGTAGTTGCAGTAGATTCACGGTTAAACAGCATTGGCCTTCATTACGTAGGACTGGATTAAGATATTGTCAGAAACCTAATTTAGATTCCAACTAACAGAGGAACATGTCCTCCCCTGCATTGGATCACATGGAAGGTACTCACCAAGAGAGTTCTTAAATATCTGTAGATGTTGTGCATTGTACTATCTTCAGCTGTTATGTGGCTCATTACAGAGTAAACGTATGGCGTGTTCATTTCCTAACCTAATTTTGCCAACGTTGATTTCTACAGTTCTCAATGCAACCAAGTATTCAACTTGGTGTACCGTAAACTCCACCTTGCTAAGGCAGGGAAAAAAGGTCATCCATGCATTCATGTGATGAGCAACATGGTTGACTGAAATCAGTGATCAATGCAACCAAGCAATCAACTTGGAAGATGCTTTTGTCACTAAAGGAGAGGTTATCCTTTAGTGACAATGGAGCTTCTGATTTAGTGTCTTACACTAAAGGAAAGGTTATCCACACATTATCGTCATGCTTTCACCAATTCCCTGAGCTATTCTCTGCTTCACTATTCAAAGGAATCAAGTTGACAATGGATGGAGCTTCAGATCAGAACAATATGTTTCACTCCATTTGTCATTGCCAAGTGTTTAACAGCTCTACCACAGGGTGGACTAACTTTATTTTGGTGAAGAAGTGGACTAACTTTTAGAGCACACTTTTCTCAGAAGGCATTTCTGTAACACTTGAATCATTACTGCCACCAGCAGTCCAAAGTTCATGCACTATTACATGAGAAACTGGACAAGATCTGAAGAAATTATCTCTCAGTTCACGCCCCATAACTTACCCTCGGATTACTACAGCTTACAGCTTGCTAATTGCCAACCATAAAATGCTAAACAAAAGAGTAGCACTCTACTAGGTAGAGGCTCCATCCATCCATGTGACAGCTACTTGAGAACTGTCTTATTCACTGACCTTTAGTGCATTGTCCTTGTCTCCACACATGTTTAACTCTCACAAATTACTGGTCTACAATACACCAAGGAAAACAACTAGTTCAGAAAGATCAGGAGAGACTATGTGCCTATTAACTTAGCTTTCAGACACTTGCCATATAATAATGCTGAACTGTTTGACAGTCACAAACCCACCTTTGATTTGACCCACCTCTGACCCTTGATAAACTAAATCAAAGAAGCTACATTTTGGTTCTCAAGGTTGCACTCTACAATGCCATCAAAGAAACAAAAGAAGAACAATAAGTTAGCTGCTACATACCATTTTGGAGGTTAATTAATGTGAAGTTTCTCACCTTCTTCCATGGTGCAAACCAGCTCTATCAACAGAGGTGCAGATTCTTCTTTCGTTGGATCTGATCTCCTGCATACAGATTTTTGCTTTGGATGCATGGATTGTTTATGATGGACTACCAAATTTGTCTCAGGTTGACTTTGGCAAAATTTTTACCACTCCACCATTCAAGAGATGCAACAGCTGTAACATGAGACTATCCACCACATGTCTCTCTCTCTAGTTGGTGGTGTCAGGTGGCTCCCCATCAACTTTGACCAATGGGAACTTAGTCAGCAGTGTCTAAGTTGTTTGAGCTTTAGTTGCAGTAGACATTTGCAACAATTTTGATGTCTCTTTTACAGGAGACATTTGCGTGCCATGCAACCAAGCACAACTAGTGCACCATGTATGAGAGAACTCCTGTAAGATGCCAAATCTGTCACCGGCCATGGAGATCATAGTGCTTGAATTGTAGCAAAAGAAATAGTCTCAGTTGAGAGTCTAATTCAACCAAAGCTTGAACCCACTTCGCATACATAGCCCCTTATACACAATGTGCCATCAGCACTTGCTTCACGCTCAGCAACCACCAAGCTTTGTTGCTCCCTTATTTTTCCTAAAGAACTAATTTTCGTTTATTTGTTGCTCAGAGAATTAGAGCGAAGCAGATGTTGATGTTGTTGAGGTGGTGGTGGTGCCAGTAATGACATTGGTGGTGGCGGTGGACGATCTTGGTGTCATGACTTGCTTCAACAGTATTATGGGAATCAGGCTCTTCTTCCTCCTCTCATGCTCTTTGATGAGCTCGCTAGCGAACCACTCGAGCTTCTCCGCATTGGTTTGATCCGATATCTTCTTCCCTCTAAACAACAACGATTCCACATTCCTCAGCGACAATCTTTCCTCCATTGCACAAATCAATCTATCAGCATTGCTCGTTCTCGGAGAATAATTGTCCAATCCGAAACCGTTAGCCTGAGATTATTGACAAAAAGTAATGAACGATAACAGAGTGATGATAGATTGATTCGTGCAATGGAGAATTATTACCTGAATCCGTACGTAATTGCTTGTCCTGTTGTGTCCGAATGCCATTGCAATCGCTTGATCCACCTGATAACATATCCCACTTTAAGAATGATAACGGATTTATTAATATATATGATTCCTAGGTAAAATTATCTGGACCGTCCAATGGGGGGGATCCATGGTGGGCCCCAACGAATGGACGGCTGGTCACCTTACACGATACCGACAAGCCGACATTTTTTGTCAGGTTTTCAGAAACAAAACAAATTAATGTATGTATACGAGTAATTTAAATAGGGAAAAAAGAGGCTAAAATCAAAGCCAGCTGGCGACGAAATAGAGAGGGGGAGGTCCTCACCATATCGGCGACGCCCTCGCCGGCGATCCTCACGAGCTCCGCCGCCGACGGAACCGCCCGCCGTCTGCCGGAAGCGCTGTCCACACCGGCGGCGCAGCTTCCTAGGGAGAGCACCATGAGGTCGTCCACGCCGGCGGCGAAGGGGAACTCCTGTTTGTTGTTGAGAACGTGCGTGATGGCCGCGGCCGCGGGGTTGCCCATCGCCACCCCGCCCCCGACGGCGGCGATCCGCGTCCGCCCGTCCGCGGAGCTCATCTCCACCGCCGCAGCGGCTGCGGACGCGGACGCGCACGTGGCGGCGCACACCTCCCGGATGCGGAAGTCGTAGCCGTCCGCCTCCATCGCGTCCGCCCGCGAGAACAGGAACGGCGCCCCTGTAGCCAGGTCGTAGCACGGAACCAGCACCGGCTTCAGGGTGTCCCTCAGCGTGGCGTCGCCGAACACCCGCCGGAAGAGACCCCCGGGTTTCCGCCGCAGCACCCACCCGAGCGGGCCCTTTCTAGGGGGACCGAACGACCCCGACGGCGACCCGGTGCTCCAGGCGGCGAAGAGCCGCAGCGCCTCGTCGGCGGCGAAGAGGGGGCGACCGTCGGGGCCACGGGTGAAGAGCATGGCAACGAGGACGCCTCCGGCACCGGATCCGGCGGCGACGTCGAAGAAGTCGGCGACGCGGGCGGAGGGGTCGCGGAGGAAGGACTCGAGGAGGGCGAGAGGCGGCCGCGAGGAGGGCGTCGGAGGGGCGGCAGCCACCGTCAACGGAGAGGATGCAGACCCTGCCGGCGGGCGTACGGTGGGCGGGCGGCTGAGGGGGCACCGGCGAGGCGGCTGCAGGGGAGGTTTGGAGGGGAAGGGGCTTGTGGTCGTCGAAGCCGAAGAGGAACTTGCTCTCCAGGATGGAGAAAATCTCGTAGCGTAACCTGTCGACGTCCACGCCCGGCTCCACCAGGGCCGGCGCCGACGCCATTTGCGGCCTAGTGGTCGAGGCCGGTATCTCCTTTTGCTTTGAAAGCGAGGAAGCGGAGTGGCCACGCCTTCGCGCTTAAATAGAAGGAGGGAGGCAGCGCAACGTAGCGGCGGACCCTATAGCGCACGGTAGCACACTCCCGTGGCCACCGTGCCTCGAGTGACCTCGAGAGTAGGAACGCGTTTTTCCAGATAGTTACGCTGACCCGACTTGCTTATATCATTTTAGGTATCAAATATATATATATATATATATATATAATGATATAAAATATAATATTGAACTTTTAGGGTTAATAACCTATAAAATAATTGATATGACATATTCATATCATTCTTTAAAATAAAAAAAAAATATTTTATTTTTCTAACTTAATAAAGGACTCCTATTTATGTCTAATAACGTAAAAGATATATCTATTTACTCCAAAACAAATCATCTCGGGAGTGGACGACCCCGCATCTAACTTGTTGTCAGCATCGACATCAAACAATCGCATTGGTGACCTTACACATTCGGGCGCATCTAACTCGTTGTCAGCATCGATATCAAACAATCGCATTGGTGACCTTACGCATTCAGGTTCGACGGAAGACGTAGTATTGATGACTCGATCACAGCCACACAACAATAATAATAAAATATTATTAAATCTAATCTTTTAGAAGTGACAACATCACGAGGACACACTGACCTCGTAGAGTTCTCGTGCCCTGATTTATATCTCCCTATAATGAACATGAGATTCACGTGAGGAATGATCATAAAAATGCATCTTCCTTGACCTGCAAATTTGTGCAGCACCCACCATAGCCAAAGACGGCTATGTAATGACAATAAGATCCCTTGGAAGGATCGCCGCTTCTGTTCTGGGAACCCGCTTCGCTTCCGTGGTTCCTCGGCGAGCGGCGGTGGAAGAATGAGAGCAGTGCTGCAGGTTTCGCCTGCAAACTCTGCCGCCAGTGGAAGCAGGGCTTCGAGCGGTTCTCCCGAGGATGAAGCACTTCACATGTGAAGCAGGCCAATGTCTCCATGAACACCGAGCAGCAGAGAGGGGAGTGCCGACGACCTTGCTAAGGTCTCCATGAACACTGGGTCAAAAAGGTCATCAACTTTGTGGTTGTCCCCTCAGGTTCATGTCAATCTTCCATGCCCAGTAGCAAAAGCCTGCAATATGCTGTCTTTCCGTTGGAACTCTATATATTTCTGGTGTTCTCAGAGTTGCTGGCAGTCTATTACACCATGCAACCTAATAACCTCACAAAAAGAAGGTGATCAGAGAAAAGCCTTTAGTTATGAGAATATGATAATTGATCAAGGTTTTGGAAGGTTCTTATAGTGCATGTCCAAATGTGAACAATGAAGAGTTGCAACAACTATTCCTCATTTGAATAAGCTTCTCTTGCCTCAGACAACACATAAGAGCATAGCTTTAGGAAAAATGAAAGAGTTGCAACAACTATTCCTCATTTGAATAAGCTTCTCTTGCTTCAGACAACACATAAAGAGCATAGCTTTAGCATTTAGTCCCACAAAGATGATAATATATCTACACATAACTCCGTCTTCATAACATGATTACTTCTGTTTGAGCATCAGATGACTCCTTAAGGGCCCTCATTTCACCATCCATTTATGTATTATTCTTTTCATTTATTTATCATGTATCATGATGTTAAACTGGGAAGCCTTAATATTGCTGTCGCACTTGCGCTATGTTATATAGTTATGGTGGGGAAGCTGATGATTTGATGAAGGTCCATTAAGTCTCAACACCATAATAAATTCAATGGTACTACTGCTTTTTTTAGCAGAAAATTCTTCTATGTCATTATGTTAAACATTCTGCTAATAAAAGCTACGGAAAGACAATGCGAAAACGTAAGGAAGACATGAAAAGAGTTCTTAAGGTGGACTTGCAGCTGGAGTTCCTAATAAGAGATTCAACTAAATTCAGTAATTGCAGAACTCAGCAAACACATTGTCAGCAATCAGTACACTCACCAACACCAACCACTCTTCCAGAGTTCCTTGATTCAGCTGAAGCTCCCATAAACACATAATCATAATTATCTTTCTTCCAAAGAGAACAATAAATTTCAAGAACTTATGTTGTTATGATCATCTGATTCTTTAGCATCACAAGTTCTAAACCAAATGCATGAGCAAGCAGGTAGTTAATGCTTCAGCTAGCTTATCTATGTCAATCTGCACTTTATCCTGTGACAAAACACTATTCCCACTGCGACATGACACAACTTTATGTAATGAGCATGCAACCAAGTGATGGATTGACCAACAAAAAGGAGGGTTTGGTAGTGGTCCAACTGAGCCTTTCTCTTAAATAAAAACTTCACTAATGGATGACATGATGTGTTACTGTCCAAGGAACTAACAACACATGAAACTGCCAAACTTTGCGTATTTAAGCTTTAAAGAATTTAAATTGAGTGGTTAGGAAGAATGAAAGGAGGGTTGCAGTAATTTGCGTACTGGTTTAAGTGAACTCTGATCACATTAGCTCAGAATAACTTGCACACTGGTCTAAACTTTCTTCCCATCAGTTTTGGCTGGATGAGAATGACCAGATAAGCTTCCTGTTATTATCCAGAGTTCGTAAGCTTCACAGAATTGGCTGCATTACCAGAGAGAAGATTGTGGAAGGGGGGAGATCGACATCTGTTCATGGATTCAAAACCTGAACGATGCATCATGTGATGTGACTCTCAGTCATCGCTCAAGTCTTGCCAAAACAAGCAATTCATGCAGTTGATGCAAGTGCTGTAATATAGGGGGAGTACATTATTCCTTCCCTCATCTCCAGATCTCCTTCACTGAGACATTGATGTCTGGTAACCAGTCTTCACTCTTCACTGTTCATCATGATGTTATCACAGTTCTCTTGTGGTTGAGAAACAGGGACATTAGCAATCTGAAAGTGACATGTATGCATCGTACCTCCATTAACTATTCATGCAGAATTCTGTCTTTTTCTTTCAATTTTCTGCTGATACTTCCAAAATATGCACTTATGCTTTAGGATCAAGTCATCGCTCCTCTTTGCCTGCCTTCATGATTCATGTGGAAGAAATCTATTCTTGCAGAAGTATCAGCTCCCTTTGCTCGGAATATTACAGTCAAAACAGCCATTCCTGGACGTTCATGAAATATGAGAGCTTCATCTGTAGGTTGCCATGTCAATTCCTGGTCATCTCAAACTGCCTTAAATCTGGTGGCACTGCCTGATGTTGAAGTCTTGGATCCACAGTTGGCTTAAATTATTGCAGTACTGTGACTTGGAAACCGAAAAATGTGATGAAGAGGATCCAAGCAGAGGCAGCATCAGAATTTTTGGCCTCTTCATAAAAGTTGTTGGTATCTTCTGTTTGACACCCATTTCATTCATTGTCTGCTACCAGCAAATTGCACTGTCTTCACAAATAAGAGCCATTATATTACAACATTTGTGATTATCTAAGGGACAAAATAACCATTTCCATACTGATTAAACTCATTTGTGGTTTATTCTAAGATAGATTAACTTCGATGACATGTACAAGTTTGACCTATATTTGGAGGGACAGAGAAAACCAATGACTTCAAAAGCATCAATATATGTACACACAATTCTGTCAAAAAAGAAAGGAGGGCTTGAACATTAACTTCACTAAACAAGGATCTAATTGGTTCATCAAATTAGATCATGGCTTGTAACCTCCTGTTTATTTTCACTCTGCACAGTAGCTAGCATTATACATGCCAGACTTGTATGGAGAGTAATATATAAGCATCATGACCAATGAAAAGTTGGAGACAGTCACCAAACACTGATTAATATCCTTCAGTACTATATACTAATCCAGACAGCATGAAATAAACAAAGGAGAAGAAACAAAAGCACATCATAGAAAACAGATTTAGCCACATCAAGGAGTTTCTCTCATTAACTATTTACCTCTCGAGAAGTTGACAACAATAAACTTCCTACAAATTAACTCCAGATAGATCTCTCCAGTAGGATGGGAGCCAAAAGTCTCTGTTCAACTGACCCAATACATCAAAAGATAATTTCTCAAGCACCAGAGAACTAAATAAGTGTTCCTCTCTGAAAGGGCCACAAGAACTGACAGCTAATTGATGAAAACAAAGCCTACATGCCAAAAGAAATGTGATCAAATGCATTTTGGCATAACACTTTTACCTAGTAAACCACAACATACAATTGTTCGTTCTTCTTTAGGCATGAAAGCTTGGCCTTCCAACTCTCTCCTCCGTAACTCTCTTTATGGAATATTGAATTCCAGGTCCCATCCCTTTCAAACCACAAAAGTACATTCGGGCACCTCCATGTAAAAGTTTGAAGATTTCAACACTGTCCTCAATTCGTCCTGGACTTACATCTTTACTCTAATCTCGTTCTTCTGTTCCCTAATAAGGGCCTTATTACACCTAAAGTTTCATGGGCACCGGTAAAGCCCATATGAATGATTTAATCCCACTTGCCCCGGTCATTAAGCATTCTCAAGTTCAAAAGGAACTGGGATTTTACTTCTGGCAGCTTGTTGGACAGACAGATATCACCTCGCTTGATATTGTTGATGAATGTCTGCTTTTTTTAACTTTACAGATGACAATCAAATCCATAACATATTGTCAAACTCAGGATTATTACGATCCTTAATACAACAAATCAAGGTTATTGCTAGAACAAATCAAGCTGCATGCATATCATAAACACTTTCAAGATAGGCAAAGTTCCATGTAAAGTTGAAACCACTTCTAACCATAGTATCGCAAGAAGAAAAGAGAGAAAAAAACAGAATTATAGGTTCTTTGCAAAATGCAGATAGAGAAGCTAATTCCAACAGTCCAATTGTTCTGAAGATTAGATAGGGTGTTTAAAGATCAAAGAGGCCAATTAATCCTGTGTGCCATATAAGGTAACTACATTCAAGAAGAGATTTCTGAAGGGGCAATAAGACACATTAGTCATAGCTCAAGATTGGATAGGGCAATACAGGTACACTTTGCAGCATTCTAAAGAAATATAAACGGTTAAGATTTTTAGATATAGAATGGATCATTTCTGAAAGCTCAAGGTTTTAGGATCAGTGATAACTCAATTCAAACTTTCACATCATAGATATTTCGCACAAATATATCCTATATCACCAATATGGTACCAGATAAACAATTTCTATACATTTCATACCAAGTGCTCCAAAGATTAGTGCAAGAACTACTTTGTTCTGAAACTATCAAATTACAAGAACTGAACCATAGGATGAAGATAAAGAGATCTTCCATTTCAACAAAGTTCTTATTATATTAGGAAGACATGGATAGAAGACATAAATTGACCAACATATTCATGACCTTTACATACATTAAACTCTAACATAAGCCCTATACTTGACCATTTCTAGGGTTCTGCAAGCTGCCGAAAAGAGGACGATATCCAAAACAATCAAATCAGAGAAATAAACCAAACAAATTTGATACAAAAAAGAAATATAGATTATCATAACCTACACAGAGATAGAAGTACCAAAGCGAGGTCAATTATGTGAGATGCTGAAGCAGCTTGACAAATTCCACCTCCTCAACCCACTAGGGTTTTAGATTGACCCCATTCCATCTCCCCCTTCTCTCTACACCTCCCAATTAAGTGATTCTTGTATTTATTTCTGTATTCATATATATATATATATATATATATATAAAGTGTTGCCGGTAAAGAACGATCGCTATCAACCGCATTCTTCCAAGGTTACATGGGAATACGCATGGATGAATGGCCATGGGATGTGGACATGCATGAGACAGTGGCATTTCGGTGATTATATGGAACGACAGGACCATTTGTCTGACGGGCAGGACTGCGTCATGCGCGTGCCCGTCGCCTGTCGCCTGTCGCCAGCCGCTGCTGCCGTCGCTCTGACACAGATGGCGAGCAGCGTGGCTTTTGAGAGGCGGAGGAGAGCACGAGGGCTTACAACGGCGAGACGACGTGGGTGGTGGTCCACCGCTCGGCGACGCGACAGGCTGAGCTCCGCAGCGAGATTCCCGGCCAAGACCGCTGCGTCGCCGAGAGCGATAACGTCGACGATATCCGCTCGTATCTCCTCCGTACCATCTCCACCGTCCAATCGACAGAACGACACCGTACGAATTAGGCAGTCTCGGCGCTCCTCCGCCATCTCTTTTTATTCTTTCTTTTCCTACTCTTTTTCCTGCTTCTGTTTTTCCGATCATTGCTGCGATGGGACGCCGCTAACCTTCCGATTTGCGGCCGCGTGTCAGAGCGGGAGCGGCGGCGGTGGCGGTGAGCTATGCAAAGAAGGGCTCGACGACAAGCCGGCCACAACCCCTGGCACGGATCGCACAGCCGACGCAGCAGCATCACGTCGCAGGGCAAATCGCGGCCGTTAATGGCCACTGATGAGACGCCTCAACAGCGCGACAGCCGGTCCAAAGATCGGTTCTTGAACTGCCCTGCTCTGCATGAGGTGGCGACCACAGTACGGTCTCATGCGGGAAGAGCAGCATGCGGCGCCAGTACGCTCCTCCCTCTCCATCCGCTGCTGCTCTGGGCTCAGAAGCAAGGGAAGTGCTCTGCTCTTTACAGCCATTCATCGACGTCGAGAAAGACGAAGCACATTTAGTTCTGCACACGTATCAGCTGCAGGCGACCGTAAACTCTGTATGTGATTGCACTATTGGTAAATTCGTGGACGGAGAAATGGAGTCAAATCAACAGTGTTAAGAGATCGTTCGTAGGTCAGTGAATCAGTGACATGTCAATCTGCATTCAACTGCGAAAGATGAAACATAAAGATCACACTACAATAGTTACGCGAGGTAGTCTTTAGGAAACCATGGTTCAACAAAAAAGGGAAGATCTTTCGAGTTCCATCAAGCACTGGAAGATTTAGAAGACTGGGATTTCTCAGTGCATTCAAACAAAGGACCAGTTCACGAACATGAAAGCCAGGCAATGGGGTGAATCCTCTTCGTTCAGGACTTTCCATATGGCAGCTTGTTCATACGACACCGGCCTTCCCATGCTCGACAGGCAGATACCAGCAGGAAGATAAGAGAAGCCCTGCAGGTTTGTAGACGAACATATGGGTTTCAAGAGGTTCAGATAGGTTTTACACGTGTAGGGAAACTAGCAGAATGCAAGCTTTTACTGGTTTTGCTCACCTGCTGCATGATCTTGGGGAACTCAGAGCAAAGCACTTTCCTGCCATTGTCGTCGAGAATTTTTTCCAGTGTGAGGTCCTGAAGAGCTATCAGAGTGGTTTCAAGCATATCTAGACCAGCTTGATTGGAGAAGGTGAAGACAGGTGAAGCCTGAGAAGAAAGAACACCATTTCGGTCAGTCAGCTAAGTATTCACCGCATCGGTATTGAGAGATTGTCTATCATTGTACAAATATGTTTGTCTCACTTGCCTTCAAAGAACAACACACGATTGCATCTGGGTGCTGCCAAAGCAATTTGAGCAATGAATCATTAGCTTGTGAGTCTACCTGAAAGAGCTCAACTCCAGTATGAGCCCTGAAAGCATTGAAGACGATACATTAAAAAGATGCAAACTTATATTACACACTTGCGTGAATAGGTTTTCTGTCATGACGATCAATAATGTTACTTCAGACTGTAGGTATGTTGCTCATGCACAAAACACATCAAATTTGATGTTGTGTTTATGTGATTAAGGTATCTTTAAAGTGTGATTCAAGATTCCTTTGGGACTGTGACTTCAATTTAATGGACCATAAGATTGTATGGTAATAAAACGCTAAACCGAATGCATGTGGACGGTGAGACAAACCTGTAGCTCCGAGAAATCCATTGTGCCAGTGTGTGTGCCTCAGGAGAACCAGGTGGATGCTTTACACCAATCTGACAGCCCGGTCGAGAAGGTGCAATTGCCATAGCAACTCTCTGCACCGAGGTGACCACACTTCTCACATATTGCCGGGCAATTGCTGCCACATTATCTCGGAGGTGATTCTCATATGTGAACTGGAAGGCGATTGTGAGGACAGATCGCAGGTTGTATGTACTCGAAGCAGTCTCATTAACTGAGCGTGCAGTGGCACCAGATCCAATCTCTAGCATGGATGCCAAATCTAGCGTTCGTGTGGTGGCGGGAGAATCCTGCAGCATTATTGAACAAACTGAAGTTACAAACCGGATAAGTCATTAACTAGTAAAATCAGAGAAGTCATTAAGTAAATAGTCATAAGAACACGCAAAATACAATTAGTTCTTCCTGGAGGTGATGCCACAAGAATCAAATGCTGTAATTTTCTAGAAGACACATTAGTGTGAAGATACCCAACTGTTTTAGGGTCCAGCGGTATAATGCGAAAACCTGATGGTAGCAAAGGTAGATCATCATCAAAAGATTCATCGATAGGTGCAAAAACAAGCTGAGCACAGGCACCAACGGTGTTTTCATCAACTCCACTGCAAAGCTGTCATCATATAGAGAAGGAAAAGAATCATTCAGGAAAAACATACAGAATTTATCGATAGCGACATAATGCAACTTCTAGAAGACAAACCTGCAACATGTACATATCCCTTGACAAAATGACGTCATCTTGGTTAAAACCATGACCCTCAAGCCTGATCACCTCCAAGAACTACACTTAAGGAAATTAGCGTGTTACCTTATCAGAAGCAAACACAGATGAGAAGCGCAAGATGATGTTCTTACTACTTTAAATACCTCTTCGTGTTCCGCAGTATGTGCAAGAGGAAGTATCACCTGACTACCCAAGAACCCGGTGCTAGCCCTAACACCAGGAACTGCATAAGGGTTAGCTCTCAATGATGCAGCAGAATAAGCATCAACACCACAATCTGCCCATTCCGAACGATGCTCCCTCAAAAAGCGAACCAATATAGCAGGTGGCACATTCTACACAAATGTGTATGGGTTAAATTTATAATCCAAACAAAAAAGCACGTATTACAGAAGACAACCCTGCAGGGCGAGGGAATGCCCTCAAATCAAGGGTGAAGTTCAGACCTGCAGCAACATTGAAGCTTTTGCACATAGAATGCCACCTCCAAGGGTTGAATATAATGCTGAAGGGTTTGCATGAGAACCAAGAAGTTTGTTGTTTGGAGAAGAATTTATAGCAATTGTCACATCCTCGACACCATCGCTACTCAGCAAAGACCAACCATCATCAGAAAATCCATTCACTGCATCGTTGAAACCTCTGCAACATGCCCAGAAGATTTAGAGTTCATAGCTAAAGAAGCTATTGCCGAGGGGGAAAAAAAAAAAAAAGTGCTGTAGTAAAACATTGCAACTAAGCCAATAACCTGCTCAATCTCTGACTGAATGCCCTTAAGACAGCAGGTTGTCGACCACCACCATATGGAACTTCACCACTGATCTCTTGAGCAATTTGTGTCAGGTGCCGAAGTGCCTGGAAAATATGAAAGTGAGACTGGTGGTATATGATGAGTGAAATGCTTGATAAATAACCAATAAGGCTTACAGCAATTGTTGTTTTCTGCGCCAGAATTTTTGGTGATTCATACAAAGGTCTAAGAACCTCTGGTACACTCCATGGCTGGTGCATCAAAGATATACTCAGCATAGTATGGCAATAAGCATCAATAACAATAGAAAGGACATGAAACTCACATCTAAATCAACATGATCAACGATGTGAATCATTGAACCGCCCCCTTCACATGGTCGAATTAGATAACCACTGGGAAGCATTTCAGCTCTAACGAAATTTGGTGCAGGTGGCCCAGCAGGACCACCGGTCGCAGGAGTCAATGACCTTTCACAGATCTAGTGAAATCCCATTTTAAAGAGTTTT
Organism: Ensete glaucum; assembly: GCA_021527575.1. Classification (NCBI taxonomy): domain Eukaryota; kingdom Viridiplantae; phylum Streptophyta; class Magnoliopsida; order Zingiberales; family Musaceae; genus Ensete; species Ensete glaucum. The sequence goes on from CM038552.1 coordinate 48,698,095, forward strand.
CCATGATTTGAAAGAAGCAAAATACGAAATAATGATCCTAGAATGTTTTGCTTAGACTTGAAAAACTACCGATGCACTAAAAGACACAGCACATACCACAAGACTGCCATCTTCCAGAGCTGTAGTATACCTCAGCGTCCAAAAGTCTCGTGCCACTGCCAAAGTCGTAGGTGCGTATGTCTGATGCGAGAGATAAGAAGGAAAAGTCAACTTCATGAAAGGAGGAAAAAGATCAACAACCATTTCAAACTTCAGACAAAGTGTACTATCAAGATAAGAACAAACCTGCATATATATAAGTTCAATATTGCCTCCATTACCAGCGGGAATAACGGTAAGAACATCAAGGCTACGGCAATCACGATACCAAGATGGACGATCTTTGAGAATCTCTGCAACCTAAGAAACCCAACAAACCTTGAATTGCATAAAAAGGAAAGAAAATAGCAGGAACAAGAATTCAAAAGGCAATTACTCACCTTTGTGGGTTCTAGACTCACAAGGCCACAGGCTCGAGCTGCTACCCCACTACAATTGTGGGAAACAGCAATGATTCCAATAGAATCCGGACCAGGCTGCGGTGAATGAGGAATTATTTGCAAAACATAATCCAAAAAAAATTAATCAGCACTAGCGAAAAGTAACTAGACAGGATGTCTAATGAAATATCACCTTCATCCCAACCATCTGAACCCAATCGACAGCAGTTCCAGTAGCCTTTGATAGGAACTCTGCCAAGGTCTCCTCAGCAATTGCAAGAAGACTATAACAGATATGTCCAAAAAAGAAGAACAATGTGTTGGCAGAAGACAAGTGACAAACAATCTAAACCAGAGTCACCATAACCAGAAAGTTTGATTACCCAGCTGGGTTAGCATCCCTCTGTGGATGTGGAGGTGTTGGGTTTGGTTGATGAGGGTGCTGACCACTTGTAACTACAGACTCACAGCTGGTGTCGGTGGTCGCTACAGATGGCTGCATATTGATTAACAAAAATGAAAGATTAAAAGAACATAATTAAACATGAAAGAAACTGTGATTCTGAGTTGAATACGGAACAAACGTCACAAACATCGGTATGCATGTGCGAGAGTTGGAGTTGAACATGGAACAAGAAGCCAAAAATCCATCTTCATAACACTAAACTCAAATGCAAATAGATCAGAATGAAACATGCAAACACCAGCATATCTCATTGGTTTGCACAGGTTCAATCAAGCATCAGATGTAATTACAATCACAAAGTTTGAAGGTCAAGAAGATGTTTGTCAATAAAATCTTGGGACAGGAGGGAAGTCTTCCATCACTGTAAAACAAGGATACAGAAAAACACAGAAATGTGCACTGATCACATACTAAGTATATTATCAATGGTGCCAATTGCAAATATATGAACAAGCGAAACCTGCAAACTCACATTATGCAGTTGTTGGCGCATGTAGCCATTCTCGTAAACAAGTTGAGACACCTGTTTCTGCAGCCGGTCGTTTTCCTCCATCAACAACTTGTTCATGGCAGTGAGCTTGCGGTTCACTGTTTGGAGACGAGAGGCTTCATTCCTTTGCTTCTCCCGGCACCTACAGAGAAGCGAGAAAGTAAAAGTCAAAGATTAAAACCCAGATAAAGTCTTACACCCTATTTTTTTCTCGCTAAATCTGATTCAAGATGACATTCTGTAGATCATTTTGTAGGTGTTCTTGCGGTCTTGATAAAATTACAAGCACAAAGCTTTTTCGATTACTTAGCACCTAAAGAACTTGTACGATGATTCGTACCCAATTCGCATACAGCTTCAAGAACCAAAAGGCCACCCCCAATGCTCAATAGCCTTTGCTTTGACAGGCATTAATCACTATGCACTATTATAGACCCAATATAATAGTGATAGCACGACAAGATCCTGAAAGCCATAACGAAAGCCGAGCTATCGGAATGGAAATAAAAACCATTAGGCAATCTGACTCAATATCCTCAGAATCTTACCAAGGAATAGCAGCACTAGCGGGAAAAATGCAAATTTGAATCAGAAACTCATAGGAGAAATAGAAGAAGCAGCATAGCAATAACACTTTGCAAAATGCACAATCCTTATAGGATTCAACAATAGAAAACAAACAAACGAAACTGCAATTGTGTCTGCTAAAAACCCGCAGAAAGGTAATGGTTCTTTAGTACGTTGCTTTTTGATGGGATTGACGTGTTTATAACGCCTGTCTCATTGAGGAACTGAAGGCGCAATAATATGGTTATAGTTCTAAGCTCAAGAACCAAGCAAGAAAGGTTTTCTCCAAGCTACGTTCCCAACCAGTGACTCGAAGTATCCCATTACTTCTCTGACTCCTACTCTATGGAAGAAAAGCAGATGTCACGATCAAAGAATCAATCTTTTTTTCCTAAGCAGGCTGTTCCCGACTTCCATTTACTCCTCGTGGTTCATGGATCCATTACCTTCTGTTCTGGAACCAGACCTTGATCTGCTTCGGCTCGATGTTGGAGAGGATGGGGCACTCCCGTATGAGCTGCTGTCGCTTCAGGGAGCTGGGCTTCGGGCACTCGTTGTAGACCCTCTCGAGCGCCTCTACCTGCTCTGGAGTATACCGCACGTACTTCCCCGTCTCCATCGGCGCCGCCTGCTGCTGGCCCTTCCCCGCCTCCTTACCGCTCACAACCATCGCCATCTCGCTCCCTCCAAGCATATCCCTAAAAATCCAACCTTTCCCCACCCAACGCACTTACCACCCTCACAAACCTCCCACCACCTCCTTCCGGCTCCTCGGCAGCAGGAGCGCGCATCACCGCGCCTCAGAAACTCTCGTCCGCCGCCGCCGAGGGGAATCCCAGCCTCCTCCGCTCATCCGAGGCGGCCATTACTCTACAAAGAAGAAGCGAAGGAGAAGCAGCAGAAAGCAAAAAGGCGTCGTCTTGCTCGGAAGGTAGTGCGAGATTTTGCTTCGCCTATACTCTCTGTTTTTGGCCTTTTATTGCCGATGGGGTGGGGTGACCTTTGCTGTGGTGCTTCGCGCTGTGGTGGATGCTTTAAAGTGGGGCGAGAGCGGCGATGTGTCCTTTGATGCCTTCTTCTCTCTCCTCTTCCTTGTTTCTAGTTTAATGAAGTGTGAGGTTTTCTATTCTTTTGAAGAAAATGTTTTGGGTGCAGAGGAATTGTTTAAGGTCGGCCTGCTGCTACGACTGCAGCTGCAGCTGTCTCAGTAAAAGAGAGAGAAAGAGAGAGAGAGAGAGAGAGAGAGAGCGAGAGATCAAATCAAAAGGAGGGGAAAGAGACAATATGTTGCCATGGATGCTGGCATGAGGCATGGTATGATGCGCATCGCATGCATGATGCAAGGTATTCCTCCTCCTCCTCCTTCTTCTTCTTCTTCTTCTTCTTCTTGTCTCTGCCATCACAGTAAGCTCCCTATTGTAGCTTTAGATTTACCTTTCTGTACGCTCGATGCTCTGTGTGATTGAATCCACCAACGTGAAATGAGACTTACGATTGTATAAATATAGGATCAAATGGATTTACTAAGCTCATATTACCATATATTCTATATCATTTTGATAAGGCTAAGAGTAATTGTCATTTATATTAGCACTTATTTTCACATCATCTTCTTGTCAGAAATAAGATCAACTTACCACAGGCGATAGTTGAATCAAAGCCATTACTCCTAATACTTTGAGCTGCAGGAACACAAAGAAGGGCTACGTATACATATGATGTCTCCAAGAATACATATATTATTAATATACAAACCACTGCAAGTATTATGACCAAAATTGAACCGAATCTCTGCAACAAATGCGGTGAGATCTTTTGTCCCTGGTCTTGTCTGTCTACTGCTCATGAGCATGCTACTTTTCCTCGTGTTCTCCCTCTCAGTGTTCCCCAAAAGTGAGCCCGATTAACTTCTTTTTATATTATTCTTTTGATCTTTTGCAGGCAGCAGTAACTTGTGGTTTTATTGCTTTTGCTGTTCTGCTGCTGATGAGCAGGCAGTGTGTTTGGTTTGCACTGTTCCATCCCTGCAGCGACTGAAACGGGAGGGGGGGTGGGGGGGGGTTGTGGCTTTTACTGTGTTCTTGCCATTTCTGATCTACGTTTGACCATGCAGAGAAGATGGAGGAGGGGAGGAGGAAGCAGGCTGTGGAATGTGAGTTAATGTGCCGGCGCCAAATCTATCTAATCTGTCTTCCTTCCATTACTACTGGAGTCAATGGTGAGGGATTCCATGGACGGCCAACATTTAAATGTGCAAGCATGAGAGACGCAGTTTTGGACACTGCTATTTTCCAATGATTTCTTCCCCCTGCGCTCCCTTTTTTTTGTTTCCTTGTTTCTGAAAAGAAAAGACAGATACTCTTGTCAAAAAGCAGAAGAAAGCCATTGTTTTTTTGTTTTTTTTTCAGATCATTGATGATAAATGTTTGGGCTTTAGATTGTCATCAACAAAAGCTACTCGCTGAACTTGTTCAAGCTTTAATGTGATGTCAGATTAGGAAGTCTCACATTCAATTTAACTTGAGTATCGAATCTCCATGCAGAAAAGTTTGGAGTTCTTCGTTTTCCAGCCACAAATCATCAACAAAATGCTGACACTATTTGGCTCAAAATAAGCTTGGCTACAGTAGATGTCTTCCCTGCACACATCAATGATTCATTAATGATCTAAGCTCTTGAGGCACTCCAGCAATGTTCTTATGATGACTGGTTTGCCAATGCATCCACAGCGCAGTGGATATTGCAAGCTGCATCTGCTTATTACTCCAATAGAGAGAAATAAATGTGTCTCTTCATCCGAAACAAAAGAGAAATGAACAGTCCACAGTGAGTGGATCAGCATCTACTATTGCCAATTAGATGAAGCACGAAGATGAATGGTTATAATCTACAGTAAGCAGCTGATGACTGTTGTCTGCAGGTGTATCATGTGCCTCATTGATCACCATGATTACAGAACAAAGAAGAAGAAGAAGAAGAAGAAGAAGCTAAAGCCGAAGGAGGACCTTCGAGTTAGACAACATGATGTAGTCCAAAGATGATAAGTTGATCTGATTTAAGATGTTGAAGTGATTTCAACCTGGTTTGAACAGATAAAATCCACATTACATATGGACTATTCCTGCCATTTACCACTGAGAATGTTAATTATATAGTGGCATGATGAATTAATGGAAGTGTTGGAACCCAAAAGATTAGGAGACAACACATGATAAAGAAAGCCCTATTAGTAGGTTCTTAGCATTCTTGTGGATCTACATATTGGTCAAGATTGGACTAAACTAATGAGGTGTGTATGCAGCATATCTAATATTATTTGTGTGGGCTGGCACCAACCATATTGATTGAACCATTTAGTTCAAATGGAATTCATCTCTTGCTGTTTGATGCTTTTACTACTATGAGTCACCAATCAACATATCAGTGGATGTTGATGGATGTCTTCTCTTCCAAAATCAATATACCTAGTTATTGTAGTGACTTGAAGTCCAAGAGAAGAATGCATGCTATGCCACCCAATCCACATAAAAGAAGATGGAAAATAATACAAGGGGGCATATGGGCAATGTGGAGCAGATTTGAGGTAGTGGTGGTGTACTATCAAAACCTTAAACCCTAAACCTGGGGTCCTTTAAAGCCACTTTTGTGGCATGAGGTACACCAACACCAACCATCACTTGCTTATATTTTTCTTCTCCTTGTCCCTTTGCTTGGGTGAGGGTACAGAGAGAGAGAGATAGAGAGAGAGAGAGTGTGTGTGTTGGCCACACCCCTCCCTTCAGTGCCAAGTTTGTCATTATCTTTAGTCGCAAAAGAGAAAGAGAAAAAGCATTCGACATTTCTTGGTTTCCAGAGGTTGACATGCATGTTGTACACATTAGCTTTTATCATCTCTACCTAAAAAGCATCCTAAGAAGAAGAAGAAGAAGAAGAAGAAGAAGAAGAATGCAGTCCACTCAGCTCACTCTGCTGAGACATGAGCTCACATTGCTCTCAAAATACCATCAGCTACGACAAGCACAGCAACAATAAATTGGGTCATGATGGGGGTGTGGGGGAGTCAATGGCCATGGAGGTTTGCATAGGGTGTTTTCCTGTCCCCTCTCCGGCATGATGAGGGTTTCTGCCACTTTTTCTCATGCCTCCTCTCCCTTGTCTCCTCCCCCCTCCTTTTTCTTTCACAAAAGGAGCAGGAGGAGGAAGAGGAGGAGGAGGAGGAGGAGGAGGGGGAGGGCATGGGATACGGAGGCCTGCCTCAGCAGTGCAACCGAGGCGTGCTCCCGAGATCCATTGCGTGATCCTGCAAATTAACAATGTGCGCAGGTCCCTTTCACAGCCCCCACCCTTTTGTTTAGGGTGAGGAAGGGGAAGACCATGGGGTCCAGGACCACCCATTTGGATGGTGGTGGTGGTGGCGGTGGTGGTGGTGGATGCCTACCGCCGAGCGCGGCGGGCGCGTGTTCTTCGGCATGCGTGCTGCGGCTTCCTTTGCGTGCGTCCCACACCTCAGACCCTCCTCCTTCGGTCTGTTCATCCACCATGTCTTCTTCTTTCTCCATGAGTTCGACTGCACATGCCATCGGTAGAGCTTTCACTGTTCCCTCTTCAAGGAGTCATTAGTTAAGAGGCTTCTGGTCATTGTGATGGAAGCCATTACCTTCTTTCACAAGAACCAATCAAGCCTGCATGGAACTATGATTAAAAGTGTCTCTGAAAGAGTTTATTGCATGCATGGATTCATGATTAGGGATCCAAACAGGATTGCTTCCGATAATGACTTGGGGATTTTGTTGGTAGATTGTTATCTGCATGCATGCTTCATAATTCAAGGGGTCCAATCTCTCTCTCTCTCTCTCTCTCTCTCTCTCTCTCTCTCTCTAGGTTTTATCTGCATGCATGCATGCTTGCTTCATAATACGAAGGCTGCTGACTCTCTCCCCCCTCCTCCTTAATAATCACACAAGATTAGTTAAGATACAGTCATCAAGTGAAAAGGATAGGGTGTGATGTAATGGGTTGCAACCTGGCAAAGTTTCAGGAAGAGGAAATGGAGTGATAACTACTCCAAAGGACATGCAGCAGCAGTCCTAATTGCTTGGGTAGCAAGAGACTGAGATATAGGGAAGAAATCATGGAATGTGGACATTCTCATGGATGTCTCCACCTCTGAAGAAGTTGCACTCCTTTAATTGGATGGGTTACAGTAGATTTATAGAGTCAATCAGTCACTGTCTCCTTAGACTTCAATGCTAAATATATTCAATATAATCATCTCTGTCTACTATATCCCTTGCCCACTTTTTTTGGCTGTATGCATATGATATCAAAGTATAAGCCAACAGGCCTGAGAAAAATCATCTTTAACATCTGAAAACTAAGAGAATTCCACCAAAAAGAGAAATAAGATTTTGATGAAGAACAACACTATCTGCACAGGCTTTGTTTATGAGAGAAACCTACATGATGGGATGGTTGAACCACAACGACGAGTCCGTCACTTTCTGCAGCCACAGTGACCACCGTGCGAAGCAAAATGCATTTGCTAAACTACTCACCACAGATGAGCAAATGCTGTGATGCAGACATCGTTTGAGTTCCCTTGAGACTCATCATTGCCCAGCTTTGTTGACCGAACCAACTGAGGAAGAGTTCAATGGTCAACCTTGCATCAAGACTGGGGTTGAACATTTGAGCTCCATCCCAAGCAGAGAATCTGCATGTTTCGTGGTCAACTTACGGCACCAAAAAGACAAAAAGGATCGAACTTTGTGCCGAAGTACAAACAGGCAAGAAAGAACAAAATATTTGTCAGATTTGAAAAAAAGAAAATATATTTGTCAGATTAGAAGAAGTCAACCACTTGGGTGACTAAATTAGGTAGAGACTGAAGCACACCTGAAAACTATCAGGAAAAGAAAAGGACAAATGATTTTTCCACTATTGATGCTAAAGAACGGAATAATTTTACTTTAAAAAAAAAAAAAAACAGAAGAAGTAACTTTCATTAAAGATTGGAATGGTGGGGAAAATGACGCTTATTGCTAGTAAAAAGACATCCTTCTAGGGAAAATAAAACCATTGTTAGCTTCCCTTCTTCCCGGTTAATTAATTTGTGAGTATAATTATCAATATATTAATTAAAAGGTAAACGATGAAGATAGGATACGTCTTAGGATCTTACGATATTTACCTCCATGCATTGAACCTAATAATGTTGACCTCCATGATCATCTTTAAGGAAGATAGGTACCAAAGAACTGGAATGGAATAATTCCAAGTGAATAATAATACTAAATCTGTGGTCTGGCCCATTACCAGACATGGATGAGGTCAGAAATTAGTAACCACAAAATCTACATGTAAAATACCAACATATAAGAAGAATGGAGGAGCTAATAATGGCACCTAATATTTTGTATAAACTTGTAGCTTAAATTTGGAGCAAACACCACCCTCAACTGAGCCCTTTTATTTCTTCATGCTTTGCTTGTCAAGAAGGTTCACTGGGTGATGCAATGTAATTTGTAGCAACTTACTGAACATTTCTCAAGGACTTGGAGCACTAAAATGCATATCTCAATTCATGCATTGCCTTACCAAACTTCTTGCTCTCCAACAGTACAACATTTCATCCATTTATTTATCGGTAATGGATAAAGGCTAACTCTTGGTATTCTTTCTGTCCATCTCTTGAGGATGAGAACAGATCGAAGCATTGAATTGGATCCGATTCAATCATAAACCGGATTTGCATTTGATCGCAAGGCAGGCATATTTCAGATACGGTTTCAGGTATTCATTCAAAGTTCTGATACGTATTTGGACGTAGAAATAACGATCAGATCAATATCCGAATAAACCTCTTGCAATGATGATACTTAATAAGGTTTCTTTATTAAAGCTTATTTTGATTTTTTTTTTTTTAGCAACACACTTATCAAATTTTGTTCGTTATATATTTATCATGCATTAATCATCTGTTGTATAACTTTATGTTGTAGCCGACGAGTTAGTATGACTTGGTTTCGTCTAAGTGCGCAAGGTCATCCATATGAGTCTTTGGGGAAAAAAAAGTGATCTTGGACTTGAATTTAATATTTCAACCCTCCTAAGAATACTGGATTTGTCTAAATTTTCAGTTAGCAATCATCCCAATCTACACAAATTTTGGGATCGACTTGTATTTATCTGCCCAAAAAATTTCTATCCATATCCACCCAACATTTGGTGTATACTTATATACCTATTGTATATCCAATCCATATTAGGTTCATTTTCATACCGCTTCTCTCAAATTGCACTTCCAAATACAACATATATCTTTCGCATCCAAACTTGTATCAAATCCATTTTCGACTCTAATCTTATACCATGCAAGCACGCAATTTAATCCGAAGAAAAAGGCCAATAGGGTCCACAGTAACAGCATGTAATTTCACAACTGCAATATCTTGTGATAAAAAAAAAAAAAACATTAATGATTCATTGTGCACACATACAATGAAATATTTTGGCATGGATTAACAAGAACCCCCCAGTAAGCTGATTTCTTCAATTCTTACCCTACTCGATTAACAACATCCAGTCAAATCTCTATATAGCACAATATCAAATGCATGAGCCTTAACAAGATATATATATATATATATATATATATATATATATATATATATATATATATATATATATATATATATATATATATATATATGTATAAAAATCTAATGCACGAGTTTTAATGCAAAATCTGAGAAAGATCAGTATGTACATCTTTACTTATATAAGTGAAGAAGCATGATTCACAATACCAAGACTCGCCCTTGCAATTATCAAAATATCATGCTGTCATCCTTTATGTTTCGAGGATCTCAACTTCTATTAAGAACTTTTGGCAAACCTATACCCATTGCAAAACAATAGTCAATTCACTCAAAAACGAACATGAAGGCTTGAAATCAGATCTGAAGAGCCAAAAACCAATGAAATTAGCACCATTACTACTTTTCTTTGGATTCGGCATTCCAACCGTCAAACATGATGTGTTGTGTTTCATAGTGACTGTATCACTCTCTGATGCAGACATGGGAGAATAAACTGTACCCAACCAACACAGCACCTTGAAGATAACCAGATAAAAACATCAAGAAGAGAAGATTCTTAACTGCAGGTCGTTTAGATATATGTGTTTGTTAAAATTCTGCGCCAACTGACGTGAAAGATATCGATGACACCAAGTTCCTGTTGCCCCATGAGTCCCACTTTTGTTACTTCCAGTGGCATGTCAACCAGAAATTGTTACATGAATTGCAGATGTTGAACAAATGAGGAAAAGGCAACTTCCAAGGTTGGCCATGAGAGAGAGACAAAGCCTCTAGGGTGATGAACATAATAGATCATCAGTATATGAGCTATACAAAACTTGAACTATATGTACATGTATGACAAAACCACCATGAGGCCTGCACCTAAGTTGGAGGGAGAGAACGGTCAAGGTTCTCCTATTAAACTCGAATCATCTGCACAGAGAAAAATAAGTCCATCTGAAGAATTTACATTAAACTGAATAGCTGCTTAAATACCAAAGCAGAAAGCATACATCATGCAGCTTAATGAGATAAGCAAACAGAAAAAGTACTCACTTGAAAACCAATACGTCCACTGGATGCATGTTGGATACAGAAAGAGAAGAGAAGTCGGTTCCTTTCCCCAAAACTAAAACCCAAGGGTGCTTGATTTTAATTTTGGGAAACAAACTCTAGAAATATTCCAGTTTCTTGTCTACAAACAGTAGACGTAGATACCCTAGAACATATCAGTAACCTTCACAAAAGAAGGAAGATGAATTGTTCTCCCTCCCATCATTCAAAACTAAATATTTAATTGACACCTATTTTGGCTTTTGCAGGAAACAAAATCTTCTAGTCATTACAGAATCTTCTTTATAAACAATACACAAAGCCACTCCAAGTTTCAGTATCCTTTTCCAAGAGGGGTCAGAGAAATTTTTCTCCCTGACTCCATTTAAAACTAACAGTTACTTCAATAATGGTTTTTTTTTATCTCTCCTCTATCTTTGTCAGCAGTGACATCATCTTCTTTTCTTTCTTTCCTGCTGTCAATCTACTCTCTTGATCCCATTGCTGAACCCACTTTAACCCCAACCAACAAGAAAATCATATGGCCAATTTATATTCAAAGCAACATGAACTTCACAATTAAGATCCATTACTCCGATGCCATGATGGTCCATGGACTTGAATTTCCACCATGCCCTTCTCCACCACAATCAATTTTGGGGGCTTCAAAAAGCTCCAGTTCCGAGTAATGGCAAAGGAAATACCACTTACAAAGTTCACCACAGCCACCTCGACAGTCATGATTATCTTCCACAGCGATAACAGTATTGATACCTCCTTCCTCCCACTGTTTCTCTGGGGCAATCTTACCCATCAACTCAGAAAATATAAATGGTGGTTGCTCAATTTTTGTCGTCCTCCACAAAAAGTGCCCCCACAACATCTATCAAGCACTCTTATGTCTTCACTATGTCCAATGTCCAATTTTCTTCTTTTTCTAAAAGCCCTGGTCAAGCATTCGAAGATGCGTATTAATAGAAATTTAAGCATTAGTTTACATTCACCAAGAGGATGCAAAATGGTACATTTAACCTGGTAAAAAACAAGTGAAATGCGAAAATACAAAAAAAGAGAAACTCTGTTTTCATGGTATCAAGCACAAAAAAGACACATCCTCAGGTTCTCCTCACTAAAAGAATCCCCGTCTTTTTTCTTCTTTGCTCCCTTCATGATCCTGATGGAATAGTGGAAACACAAACACCACAAGTGTTCTCATCTCTCAAATTCGAAATTTGATGTAAAACAACAAAATGGTCCCTAGCTAATAAAGGAACAAACAGACCTTTATAAGTTAATGGCCGATTCAGCTTTAACTTGAACCAAGTGTTTTCATAACCAGAATGGAACAGGGACTAACAGCCCACGTTTCATGCATTGTTCCCTCAGCAAAACAAAATGCTGTAGGTGAAATTATTATATGATTTGCCAAAAATATGAATCCTTGCATACCTATAAAATTATCATAGACACTAATGCATATAGATATGCATACACTCAATCAAAAAATATTTTTATATTCCTCTTTTGGTTCCATCGTTGAAAATTGTAGTTGATAAATGCTCCGAAATTGATGGCAAGGTTCCAAAAAGAAGAGACCTCTCCCTCTCAAAAACATGGATACAAGAACAAAAATCCTGATGATACTTGCATAAAGGTAACATAGTATATGTGCAGCTACAAACTTGAGAAGAAACAAATCGATGGAATAATGATGAATAAGAATATGGATCAAGCAACCATATAGCAAATGTGAATCATGGTAAGTAACACAAGTAGGTCATAAAGTTGCAATATTATCACAAAAGACAAGAAAATTACCTGTTTAGTAGCATTTCTATTTTTCAGTGTTAACATTGCTGCCTCAGCAAATGCTTGAGCTGCTTCTGCATCAGCTTCAGCAACCTCTGCCTCTTTTGCAGCTTGTTCAGCTTCTGCGATGGCTGCTTCTGCTTCTGCAACTGCTTGAGCAGCAAAAGCTGCAGCTTCCTGAGCTGTCATATTTCGCATCCGTGTTAATTCAGAATCCACTTGAGATTTCGAGAGGGGTTTGATATCAACTCTTGGTTCCTTCTGTCTTCCCTCAAGAATAAGAAATTTGGAGCTTTTCTCTTCTGAAAAAGCTGAAGTTGGTGCTATTCTATACTTGCGCTTCACCTAAAACAATAAGGAAAAAAAGTACAATGAGATGGCTACTTAGACTAACTGATTACTTATACAACAAACTGGTCAGAAGGAAAAAAGAAATTTAATTCTTTAATAAGAGAAAAATTGAACGAAGTAGTTGATGAATAGCTCCACATAATTTGCAGAATGACCAGCTAATGTGGAAGTTCATTCTCAAAGAACTCCAAAATATTATTGTAGTAAGATGTCTCACTCCATGCTTCTAGCATATCAACACATGTTGCTTCAAGAGATAAAATAAGTACCTTAATTACACTGCTTTAGTTTGACCAAGTTTGCACTTGCTTCATGACATAAAATAAGTACCTTAATCAATCTCCCACATGCAGTCAAAGCCTTCAATTTTACTGATAACTGTTTAGAATCAGTAGGAGGCCAGTAGTGATCCTACATAAGCCAGATCACTAAACATATCAATCATTGCAAAAAGGAGGCAAGGCATTCAATTAATACCAAATCTGCACCTAAAGATGCAAAATGAGATCTCAAAGAAAGCATATCCAAGTTTTTTGAATTTTCCAGTTAGTAGTGATCTGTTGATCATCATCTGTGGAAAAATATTCATACATGTACATGTGAAAAGACATGAACACAAAGATAAAAGAAATATAGCTGAGCTGGTATCCTAGTCCTGACAGAAAATAAAATACAAGAATCCAATAGCTAGAATCAACTCAATTAGACACAGAATATAGATAATGTAGACACTTGCAAGTTGCAACTATGTATCAAATAAATATAAAGATATTGCACTAGTGGTCACAAATGAAATGACAACAAAATGCCTTCTTGAAGCTTGGTGTGCATATATATAGAAATATCTATGGCAATCGGTATTTTGGACCTTGATTAAATATACTTAAAAGAAATTAAAACCAAAATTCTTTTTACAATTTTCCATTTCTTGTTAGCTTGATGAACATGCGAAGGATCCTTAAAGTACACAATTTTTATTATAGGTTCTATAATTGTTGTATATCATGTTGAGCGGCCTATTGTCAATTCAAAGTTCCTATGTTTAATTTTGAAACAGTAGGTTGGGTACCAGAAGGGTACTAGCTAGCTTTGCATACAACTGTTATTTCCTTTTTATACGGAAACCTTAGCATTGCATTGCTCCATCTCAATTGTTCAACCGCCAAATTTTGAAGTTATATCACTTCCTAGTGATTTGGATTGGAACAGCAAGGCATAGATTGTAAAGCACTTTATTTCACCCATTTGAAATTCTAAAAGACTGCACCTAAAAAAAGGGGCAAAAGGTATGTCCATCCAAGATCTAATAACTGGTCCAACCTCTTTTCAAATTAAGTCCATCGTGTTGTGACAAAATCAAATGAATAGTACATATTCTTATGCTTAGAAAGAAATGTAGTTTCATTTTCAAGACTTCAGTGAACAGATACATTTATTCTGTTCAAAATGTGATCTAAATTTTGCTTCAAATGCTTCAAAATTGTGATATGAGCAAATCAGAAAGCACAGTGGATGAAAAATGAATTCCATCCTTATGATTAAAGAGAACATCTAAAAACCAGCATATTGGAAAAACATATAACCACTCAAACTTATTTAGAAGTACTGCTTACATCATAGGCTTCCATATCATTCTGAGACTTGACAAACTTCTGAACACATAGAGAAGCAACGCAAAAGGGAAAGAATATGTACAACCCTTTAAGAACAGTGGCAAAAAGTTCTTTCGGATTTCAAGAATACCATAAAAGATTGGAAACTCTAAAAGCATAAAAAAAAAAGGTATTGTTATTGTACGTAAATATTGCCAGACATAAGCTCTAATCTGAATGTACAAGTCCAATACCAACCATGTTTTCCGTATTTCAAGAGAAAAACATTAAAAAAAATCTACAAGTTCATGTCAAACCAAAAAAAAAAAAGAAGACATTTACCAAAGCCTACTTAACTCGGATAAATTAGCTCAACAAATACCAAAAATCTATAGATGCATATATAATTGTAGTGAAAAAAAGTAAAATATGGCTGTGTATAGTCTTTCAAGCAAATCAAGAACACGAATTAGCAGGAGGAAGGGAAAAGGAAGCACCTCTATATACAAGGCGATAGCTGTCTGGTTAGAACCAGTGGGTTCCTTCAAATTGGATATAGCTTCCAATATGAGATCGTCTAACCTGCATGTATGAAAAATTGTATCCAAAGGAGTCAGAATCAAAATAAGCATATTGTGTTACCAGTAGGAACCAGTTATAACTAAAAGTTACAATGCAGAAATTTAAAAAAATCACATAAAATTAAAATGTCAAGAGGATAATGTAGATAAAAGGATCACACTATATTCTACAAAGTGTAAAATTCATTGAATCCTCGTTATCACTGTTGTCATTGTTATGTGGAAAAAGGAATTACAGAAGGTAGGTATTTAACATATGTCAAGGATATAACATATGTTTCATAATTTGTACAGATAGGTCTGGGGAGGGAAAAAATATGTAATGCTAGTTTTTGTGTGGGTTTGAGAATGATATTGTAATTCTTAACCCAGACTGAGGAAAGGGCAGAAATTTTTGGGTGGCATCGCAGGGACATTTTGAGTGCATCTACCAATACATTATGCAAAAGGAATGTGATTAGCAGAAACCATTAATGTAGGTATATCTACAAAGTTCCAAGTGCAGACAATTTCCCAAAAATGCCTATCTGGTCATCCCTGGCACAAACAAAGATGAGCATTTACACAAAAAGAATCACACTTTTCAAAAACTTTCACATATAGAGACCACCTAAGCAAGGTTTGACTTACTGGACAGTAAATGTCGAAATTGCAAACCTTGCACCTAAGTAGTAGGATTGCTCCCCAATTACCCTCCCATAGGCATACAGGAATTTCGCTTTTCTCTCCTATTCTTTGGGTCTTTGGTACTTAACCAATGTGCTTTAAACTTGGCAGAGCCTCTCTGTAATTTCCTCCCTTTGCAATACAGGCCCGGCTTAAATCTAGATTGGAAAGGAGAACAAAAGCAAAGGCAACGTATTCTAATATCTAAAAATTTGCATATGCTGCTAGCATTTCAAGCATGAACAGATGAAAGCAATAACCAAACCAACCTAGAGATAGGTCTCTTCTGACCAGTATTTTGAAGAGGTTCACTAGACATGGCGAGAGGCTTGACATCAACAATTTCATTGTCGATATCCTTTACTACAGTACTAATGGATATTGGTGTGCCATCATGCTTGGAGATCTGCCGGCTCTTTTTCAAGGCCATCCTAGCTCTCTCTCGAGATCCCCATCCATATGCAGTCACACTCATGTTTCGCCATTTGTCCTGTTCAGTTGAAGACATAATATGAGGACTTAAAAATACCAACAGAATCAGAATTTTGATTATATAGTGCTTAGATTTTATGTAACCCAAGATTTTTCTCAAAATATTTTTCAAAGATATGAAAACAAAATTTTGGCCTATGAACATTTCATAAAAGAAACTATACCTTGAGATCAACATTAGATCGCATGCATAATACACCACTAAATTCTGGATCTTTCAAAATTGTGCGCCATTTGCCAGGCCCATGCTTAAGAACTCCAGCCTTAAGTGCAGCTTCTTCATCTGCCGTCCATTTTTGCTTGGGAGCACCCATTTGAAACGGATTATTGCTTCTATTAACTTGTGACTATCACACTCAAACCTGATCTAGCACATCATAAGAAATCCATCAGAAGTCATACAACAAACACTAACCAAAAGGTCAATTCCAGAATGAGAAGTTAATCATGTTCCTGGTTGGAGTTTCAAAAGTGGTCTCTAACAAGGTTCATGAAACTGTACCATACCGACGTACCGAGCTCAGCTTGGTATGGTACGGTACGCTGGTACCGAGCAGTACACCTAGGCATACCGTTCTGTTACGAACGGTCGTCGCGCACCCGCAACATTTGCCTTAGTTTTATGTGGTTTTGCCTAAGAAATGTAAGCGCAAATAGTTTGTAACGCTGCAGTGCGATCGCTCACCGCGCTGGGCTAAAACTACCCAAAACAACTCCGTATTCACGTGTCGCGGCCTGATTTCTACAAACCGCGGAGCGGTGCAAAATGATAGCCATCTCAGCACCTTGAATCCCCCCGGGTGGCATAGGGTTGGATGGGGCTTCAGTATTATGTTGGGCGTTGAACATTCTTCACAAGTTGAGCTTGAATTTACGCCCGACACCCGGTGAACCATCGTTTATGGACTTGCGACTATTTGTTCAACCTTTTAAAGTGCTTTTTCGCTCCTTTCTCTCTTTTCTCTCGTGCACTCAAGGTGTTCGTTGAATTGTTTGTAAAGCTTCCCTCTTTGTGAGACGTTGAGACTTGTCCGCCGCTTGCTTTCAAACTAATCAACCTTCTCTTTTGCAAGTCCTTTGGGACTGACATGAGGTTGCATTTAGGTTGACCCATTCCGGACGAAGAACGCATGAGCGTTTCATAACTTAGGTAATTGCAGCTAAGTCCTTTAGTTTGACGCAAGGGTGTCGCAAGACTTAGGTAAATTTAGCTAAGTCCGTGACATTATGATATCAGAGCGGACAAGCATTCGAACAAACAACGAAAAGGTTTCACAATCTGGCCATGGCGAAGCATCATGGTAAATCGAGCAAGATGGGGCAAGTCAAACCTTTACCCCAAGCAGTTACAAGTGGGCTGCAAGTGCAAACTCAGTCACAAGCTGTTGGAGCCGCTCATGAGGAGCACATCAGCGAACAAGATGAGTGAGAAGTTGGATATTCTCCGCAAACGGAGGGGGTGCAGTCTGGAGTGCCAACCGAGAAAAGAAGCCACAATGAGAGACTTACAATAGCGAAAACCAGCCTCGATGTTTTTAAAGCGAGTTTGGAGGAACTCTACTAAGACCAACGAAGGCTCCTTGAGGTAGAGAGCTCGTAAGAAGAAGCTGAATCTCAGATCGATAAGGTTGAGTCCCTAGTCAACCGACTGATAGAAAACACCAAAGACTCTGTGCAACATCTGCACGAAGTTATGGCGGAACTCACTCACGTCCAAGGTGACGTTGGTCACAAGGACTCTTAATGCAGGAGGGAGCAACACCCGCGTTGCGCCGCCACAAAGCTTGAGGACGCCCAAGCCGCATTGCTATGGGGTTGCCAGGGATGCCAAAGAGCTCGAAAATTTCCTGTTCGACATGGAACAGTACGTTACGAGGCCTGACTTTGTAGAAACCAAAGTTTCAATAGCAACAATGTATCTGAATGGAGATGTGAAACTTTGGTGGCGAACCAATTGGGAAAAGATCCAGCAAGGTCAGTGTCGAGTGGACACATGGGAGGAATTGAAGAGAGAGTTGAGAACTCAGTTCCTACCCGAGAACACAAAGTTCGTGGCAAGAAGGAAGCTGAGACAACTCCACCAAAGTACTTTCATTCGAGACTATGTTAAACAATTATCTGTGCTGATGTTAGACATACAGGATATGTCCGAAGAGGATAAGCTATTCAGCTTCCTCGATGGCCTAAAGCCATAGGTACAACAGGAACTTAATCGAAGAAATGTCACCGACGTGGTCAGGGCGAGTGCAGTCACAGAAAGGCTAACTAACTTTGTTTCTTTGGAGGACTCGGGGAAGAAGAAATAATCCTCGGGAAATCTCTCACTCAAATATTCCCGGGCGAAGAAGTCTGAGGGCAAACAAAAGAAGAACTTCCACAAAGGACCAAGCTCAAAATATAAGGCCTTGAAACTTAGCCGATGCTTCTTGTGCGAAGGATCGTATATGGTGAGGGAGTGCCCATAAAACAGGTACTTAATGCCTTAATTACATCAATTCACCCCCAAATCGGACCAGGGCAAAGTTGCCATCCTTAGTTTGAGCAGTTCAGAATCTAGCAACAACGATAAGGAGTCACAAGGGCCCCGAATAGGAGCAATGCATTTGTTAAATGCGTTGTGGGGTCTAGTGGAGGAGAACACGAAGACAAAGCACTAAAGGCAAGGAGTAGCGAGTTGATGTATGTGCACATCTAGCTGAATGGTCGAATAACCCGTGCAATGGTGGACACTGGTGCTACCCATAATTTTATTGTCGATCGAGAAGCAAAGCGACTTGGACTAATCTTAGAGAAGAACCCAAGTCATATGAAGGCTGCGAACTTAGAGGCCAAGCGAATCTCTAGACTAGCAAAGGGGGTCCCCATCAAGATCGAAACATGGAGCGAGAGCACAAACATGATAACAATGCCATTGGACGACTTTCAAGTGATTCTCATAATAGAGTTCATTCACGCAACGAAGTTAGTGCCAATGTCATTCCTAAACTCCCTATGCTTAATGGGAGGTGACAACCCCTGCGTGGTTCCAGTTTCTCAAGGAGGAACCAAGGATCCACAACAACTATCAGCATTACAGTTGAAGAAAAGGGTACGAAAAGGAGAATCAATCTTTGTAACCGCTATAAAGCTAGAGGCACTTGACGATGAGGTCATTCAAGAACCTGCTGTGGTGGCGAACATCCTGAAGGAGTTCTCAGACGTGATGCTAACTGAGTTGCAGAAAACTCTACCACCACACAGAGGCGTGGATCATCATATTGAGCTGGAGCCTGGAGTTAAGCCTTAAGCAAGACCACCATATCGTATGGCCCGTCCAGAGTTGGGTCAACTCAAGAAGCAGTTAGATAAATTGCTAAGCAGTGGTATCATCCGCAACTTAAAAGCACCATTCAAAGCTTCAATCCTCTTACAGAAGAAACAAGATGGGAGCCTCCGATTATGCGTCGATTAGCGAGCCCTTAACAAAGTGACGGTAAAGAACAAGTATCCCATCCCGCTCATCGCAAACTTGTCCGATCAACTAGGCAAGACAAAGTACTTCTCCAAACTCGACCTTCGATCGGGGTACTGGCAAGTACGCATTGCAGAAGGCGACGAAGCGAAAACTACCTGTGTGACCAGGTATAAAGCGTTCGAGTTCCTGAAGATGCCTTTCGGCTTTACCAACGCTCCGACCATATTCTGCACTATAATGAACTAACTATTGAAGAAGTACTTGGACAAGTTTGTGGTCGTCTACTTAGATAATATAGTCATCCACAAACAAACGCTCGAGGAGTATGTCGAGCAACTTCGAACAATCTTCAAATTTCTCATGGAGAACACCTTATCTGTGAAGAGGAAGTAGTGGTCCTTCGCTCAGACAGAGATTCTGCTCTTGGAGCATCAAATCGGTGACGATTCTATTTGAATGGACAAATCTAAGGTGCAAGCTGTGGTAGAATGGCGAACACCAAAGAAAGTGCCAGAGTTGAGATCCTTCCTTGGTTTTGTCAACTATTATCGGTGCCTCATAGCTGGATATTTGAAGCACAGAGCTCCACTGACGGAGTTGCTGAAGTAGTCATGGAGATGGTCAAATAAATGTAAAGCGGCATTCCAAGACCTAAAGACTGCTATGTTGGAAGAACCGGTACTCAAATTGTCGGACTATGGGAAGTCCTTCAAAATTCATACAGATGCTTCAAACTTCACTATTGGGGGAGTACTTATACAAGAGGATCACCCGATGGCCTACGAGAGTCGCAAGCTCAATGAGACCAAGCGACAATATCCAGTGCACGAGAAAGAGATGACAGCGATGGTCCACTGTCTATGAGTTTGGCGGCACTACCTTCTAGGAACGCGGTTCATGCTAAGAACGAACAACATCGCATTGAGTTACTTCGAAACTCAAAAGAAACTCTTCCCAAAGCAAGCACGATGGCAGGACTTCTTGGCCAAGTTCGGCATGGTAATGGAGTACAAGTCCGAAAAAAGCAAATGTCATGGCCGATGCATTGAGCCAGAAAGTAGAGCTAGTGAATGTCATACAGTTGGAAGGCGGAGGCCAAGCAAGTCAATTGCACTCTAACTTCCTTTCCAAAATCAGAGATGGACTGTACAATGATCCTCAAGCAGTAACCCTGATGCAACTCATCAAAGAGGGCAAGGAACGACGGTTTTGGATCCAGGAGGGGCTCATCTACACTAAAGGAAATAGAGTTTATGTTTCGTGGGGGGACAATTTGAGGCATGAACTCCTAAGAGAGTGTTACGATTCCCTTCGAGCTAGACATCCGGGTATTCATCGAACAATGGCTCTCGTGGAGAGGGCCTTTTATTAGCCAAAGATGGGGACCGAAGTGGAGGAATATGTTCAAACATGCATTACTTGCCAACAAGATAAGATAGAGCAACGAAAGCCGAATGGACTTTTGGAGTCGTTGCCCATACCAGAAAGGCTATGGGAGAGCATTGCCTTGGACTTCATATCAAGCTTGTCGGTAGTAGGGGCACTCGGATCAATACTTGTGATGGTCGATCGATTCTTGAAGTATGCAACATTCGTTGTTGCCCCTTATACTGTTCAGCAGAGGAGGCGACCAAATTGATGATGAAGAATATGATGAAGTATTGGAGAGTCCCACACAACATCATTAGTGATCGAGATGCTCGATTCTTGGGACGGATTTTAGACAGAGTTATTAAAGCTGTTGGGATCTAAGTTGTACTTTTTCACAAGCCTCCACATTCAAACGGACGACTGAAGTTGTTGGACATTGGGTGAAGTTGTTGGACATTACCCAATTCTCCTACAACTTGCAACGGAACTCTGCATCCAACAAGAGCCCTTTCGAAATTATTACAGGACAGCAACCATCAACTCCTCATACCTTGGCTATCGATTATACGAGGGTTCGTCAGCATATCACCTTGTAAAGGAATGACATAGAAATGCAGATATTACACGGGCTTACTTGAAAAAGACAACCAAAAAGATGAAAAAGTGGGCAAACTTGGGAAGGCAATCCCAGGAGTTTAAAGTTGGCGGCTTAGTGTTGGTGAAGCCTCCAACCAACATCACACCAGTTCTTTAGGCATAAAGTGCACAAAGGATTAGTACGCAAGTATGAAGGACTCTTCCCAAGTTACAACTGTCTCCTACAAGTTACAACCGGTGTGGCTCAGAATTCACAATGTCTTCTATGCAAGTAACCTGAAAGCCTACCACTCAAATTCGCAAGATACTTCCCGAAGTATTTCAATTTGACTACCCCCCACAAGAGCCTCCTATGAGAAGCGAGTTGAAACCATTCTTGCATATCACAAGACAAAGCTACCCAACGGAACAGAGCAAACCGAGTACTTAGTGAAGTGAGGAAAGCTTCCTCAAATAGAGGCCAGTTGGGAGCCTGAAGGCACCCTACGACATGAAGAAGTCATTGTCAAAGCCTACCAAAAAGCGTCTACGAGGGCGGCGACAGTTTAAGTGGGGGAGAATGTCGCAAACGATCGTCGCGCACCCGCAACATCTTCTCAACAAACCGTTCGTTGCTTTTGCATACTTGTAAAAATGATTGGTAGCCTATTTGCCATAGTTTTATGTGGTTTTGCCTGAGAAATGCATATGCAAATGGTTTGTAATGTTACAGTGCAACCGCTCACCGCGTTGGGCCAAAATTGCCCAAAACAGCTCCATTTTCGCATACCGCGGCCCGATTTCTGCAGACGGCAATGCGATGCGAAATATCAGTCATCTCAGCACTCAGGTGGCACAGGGCTAGATGGGGCTTCGGTATTATGTCGAGCGTTGAACATTCTTCATAAGTTGAGCTTATCTTTGCGCCTAACACCCAGTGAACCGTCTTTATGGACTTACAACTGTTCGTTCAACCTTCTAAAATCCTTTTTTGCTCATTTCTTTCTTTTATCTCTTGCACTCAATGTGTTTGTTGAATTGCTTGTAAAGCTTCCCTCTTTGCGAGACGTCGAAGCTTGTCCGCTGCTTGCTTTCAAACTAATCAATCTTCTCTTTTGCAAGTCCTTCGGGACTGACACGAGGTTGCATTTAGGCTGACCCATTGCAGACGAATAACGCATGGGCGTTTCACGACTTAGGCAATTCCAACTAAATCCTTTAGTTTGCCGTTAGGGTGACGCACGACTTAGGCAAATTTAGCTAAGTCCGTGATAGCTCAATATGTGTGTGTGTGTGTATATATATATATATATATATATATATATATATATATATATATATATATATATAATAATGTTAAAAAATTAAAAAAAATCGACGATGTCGCCTCGTTCCTTCTCCCTATGTAGGGAGAAGAAATCGATTGTGGGCGACGGATTGCGCGGACGAAGGGATTGGGAGAGCAACGTCGGACTTAAGGTTCTCCCTTTCCTTCTCCCTATTCTTCTTTCTCCCTCGGCTGATACCGCTCGAACTCGCTCGTCGACGATCAAAATCGACCATTCTTCGAAATGACCGAAATCGTTAGCCAATTCGGTGGTAGATGAAAACAACCCCAATCAACGGTAACGCCCGATAGCAGGCGGTCCGTGTTTGGTCAACAGGCGTACCGGTACATATCGCCCGATACAAGCAATATCCATCAGTATTGTAGACCTTGGTCTATAAATCATAATGTCAATTCCATATTCAAAATCATATTCTTAACAAAAAATGTAAATCAAGAACAACCAAATTACATTGACCACAATAGCAAACTAGGCTTCCACAATATTCATTAAAAATCATGACAAAGGAGTTATCAACTAAAAAGGAGAAGCTGGTAAATTTTTTCACACCAAAAATAATAAAAAATTAAGAGATCACAAGATATCACAATGAACAGGTAAAAGTGGCAAATGCATTACTTGCTCAAGAAGGGGAAGAAAGAAAGAGCACGTGATTAGTCAGGTGGTAATTTAGACGTGCTTTGAACTTATGTCATTACAATCATTTTTTTTGGGTCTGAAAATGAAAAGAAATGATGAAACCAACGTTTTACTTACCGTCAGACATCGACATTTTGTCAAGATCTACTGCAATATGCATGCACCACCCATATTATTAAATTATTATAATACTATATAATATAATATTATATAATATAATATTAAAAATAAAATATTTGCAATGCCGCCTCGGTCTCTCTCCTCTGAGGAAGATAGTCGCCACGCGAGGGCAACGTTTTGAGCGACCCGCAAGCAAGCGACGATGGCTCATGGCTCGACTCACGGCGAGGGGCGCAAAGACGAGAGGACGAGCCGTACTTCTTCTTTCCTCTTCTTCTTTTCCATTTTCTTCTTGATCGACCGACGATCGATTTTAGCGATCGCCGATAGCGACCGGCCGTCATCATCGGACCGATATCGGTACGATGTCTTACCGCTCGGTAAGGAAAGCCTTGGATGAAACTACTAACAAATAGGGAAATAGTCGACAAATTGAGCGAGGAACAAAAATTTGTTAAAAGTGATGATAGTGGGTATGGGTCAAAGTAATCAATGTTACCATAATGAGATTAAGATTGGACATCAATTCAACCTAAAATTTTAAGCCTATTAAGTTGTACTCCTAATATCTCCTGTACTTAAGTATGATTCAAACCAAGATTTGACATACTAATCCGTACCAATGTACCGATATTATCTCGATACCAATATGATACCCTACGCATACCGTCCGATACATTAAAATATAATATAATATAATATAATATAATATAATATTAAAAAATATTAATATATTAAAAAAAAAAAGGGGCAACATCACCTCGATATTTCTCCTCGCGTGGGAGAAAAAGCACCCGTGGGCGAGGGCAACGATGGGGCGCGGGCGAGGACCACGCGGGGAAAGGAGGCACTTTTTCTTCTTCTCCTCTTCTTTTTTCTTCTTTTCTTCCTCTTATTCTTTCCTTTTTCTCCTCAATCGACCGCCGACGATCGATTTTTGGTAGTACCACCCGGTAGCGGGCGGTCCACATGCCAGTTGTTGAAAATAAGAAGAAGTAATAAAAATGCCCGATTGATTCATTGATTCATCGTTTATTTATACATAATGAAAAGGAGGATTTCCCTCAACTAACATACGAGATTTCCTCATTCAGTTGGGAAAATCATATCTAAATCCTATCTTTTATCATGCCCCCGCAAGATCGAGCTCCTGTAAGGACGCCGATCTTGAACTAAGGATGTCGATCTTGAATCGATGTCAATGAAACTGAAGGAAGGAAGCTGCTGTGTTGTCAACCGGTGAAGACCGACGGTGGTTGACTTGATGTCGCAAAGAGCAAGGGTTGTAGCAAAGGACGGCTGACGCGGGCGCGCGTGATGGCGCAGAGGGCATGGTGAAAGTGACCGGCAATGCAGCAGCCCTTGTTGACGGAGGAGATGGACTATGGTGGCGGTGAGGAGAGGCGTGACGCGGCTAGCACCGATCTCTACTCGGAAGAGGAAACGAGGCGGCACAACAAGGTTAACGCTGTAACACAAAGAAGCGAAGGTCGTGACAATAGCGAGGGCCGGCGACGCCGCCACAGAGGAGGAAAGGAAGATGGTGGCCACCGAATCTAAATGATGAGAGAAGCACGGTCGAGATTCGTCGTTAACAAATGAAAATAACTATGCCTTCTATAGAGCATCGAGAGACAATGGGCGGTGACCCTTACAGATGCCCTCGAGAAAAAAGAACAGAGCAGAGGCTTGGAGGGACGGCGCCGACGAGCGATGTAGAAGCCGTCATCCGCCGCAGATGGGGTAGGGAAGGTGTCATCGTTGGAGCGATGCGATAGTGGTGGTGCGAGGAAGACGGCCTCATGCATAAAGACGCCTCAATAGAGGAATGAGAAAGTCGACGGAAAAGAAGAGTCCGCACAAACAAAAGCTATCATTTGACAACGGATAAAGAAAGGAAGCCGACGCACCAGAAGCCGTGAAGAGTGGCTTTGATGTCAACGAGAGGCTGTCGTTTGACAGTAAGAAGAGATAGAAACTGTCGTTAGACAGTGAATAAAAGAAAGATAATCTCTCTTATAAAGAGAGGGGCTCTGATACCATGTTAGAAATGGAAATGAGAGAATAAAAAGCTTGATATTATTGATAAATGCATCATCTATTTATATAGGGGTGAGGAAAGATTTCCCTCAACTAATGAAGATTTCCCTCAACTAATGAACGAGATTTACTCGTTCAGTTACAGATTTGGCAGTAGACTTAATCAAAAGATTTCCCTCAACTAATGAGGATTTCCCTCAACTAATGAACGAGATTGCCTCGTTCAGTTACAGAGTTGGCGGTAGACTTAGTCAGCTAACAAACATGCTATCGAAGCTAAGGTTCGTGTGTATAAAAGTAGTGTCAAAATGATAAAAAAAAGAAAACAGAGCTAAAATTTGATCGTAGCCAATGAAAATGAAAAATAGGTTTGCTCGTAATTTATCATAAAATTTAATAATAAGGGGAAGATGTTTGAGCCAAGATTTGTAATTTCAATCTGTACCGCTCGGTATGGGCAATACATACCGATCCGCCAGTTTACTGGTGATAAAAAATAGGATTTAGATATGATTTTCCCAACTGAACGAGGAAATCTCGTATGTTAGTTGAGAGAAATCCTCCTTTTCATTATGTATAAATAAACGATGAATCAATGAATCAATCAGGTATTTTTATTACTTCTTCTTATTTTCAACATAGTATCAGAGCCATAAGAGAAATTATTCTCTCTGTTAAACGACAGAAAAATAGTTGCCATTACATGCTGCCTCCTCTACTGCTACCTCATTGCCGAGGCAACGCTACTTGTTGGATCTTTCAAATCTACGCAGGAGCGCTTCTCCTTGTGTGCCGACGTCGCTACCACCGTTCTTCCGCCTTTCGTCTCAGATTCCAACAAGAAGGCGGATTCCCATCTGCTACCGCACTGCATTATTGACGTTGGATATTCTCTTTCGCCACTCACTCCCGTATCTACCAGGTGTTTTCTACACTATTCTGTTCAGTTCAGTTTTGTTAGCCACCTTCTAATCTATGCTACTACCTACAACTTTATAGCCATTAATTGCTTCTCTTTTTCTTTTCTTCTTTTCTTTTTCTTAATCACTAGTTGTCTACTCTGTGCAATGGCTTTTGTGATTTCCTAATGTCTTTCTCATCCACTTCTGATGTTCCTACTCTTTTTCCTACTAATAATTCTGCTTCATTGTCCGGTCTTATTTCCATTGATGCTGCATCTTTAATCCCCTTTAAGTTATCTAAAAATGGCAATTATGCCTCTTGGCGTGCTCAATTTTCTAACCTCTTGTTTGGTTATGATTTATTGGGTTATGTTAACGATTCTCTTAGTTGTCCACCAGCCATGATTCATGCTTAAGGAGCTTCACGTTTCTTCTTCTACTCTGCCTGTTATTTATTGTGATAACCTTGGTGCAACTTACCTCTG
This sequence comes from Ensete glaucum, assembly GCA_021527575.1. Classification (NCBI taxonomy): domain Eukaryota; kingdom Viridiplantae; phylum Streptophyta; class Magnoliopsida; order Zingiberales; family Musaceae; genus Ensete; species Ensete glaucum. Next base: position 48,725,160 of record CM038552.1, read on the forward strand.
TGCGAATCCGGTTTTTCACTCTCGCATGAAGCATGTGGCTATCGACTTTCATTTTGTGCGGGATCAAATTGCTCGCCGCCACGTGTTCTCATGTTCACACGACTGATCAACTTGCTGACTCCCTCACAAAGTCTTTAGCCCGCAAGCCCTTTTTATTGCATCGGTCCAAGATCGGCATCCTTGACAGAAGCTCGATCTTGCGGGGGCATGTTAGCTGACTAAGTCTACCACCAACTCTGTAACTGAACGAGGCAATCTCGTTCATTAGTTGAGGGAAATCTTTTGACTAAGTCTACCGCCAAATCTGTATAAATAGATGCATTTATCAATAATATCAAGATTTTTATTCTCTCATTTCCATTTCTAACAATGTTGACATTTATGAATCAAGGATGAGTCTGAGTCTTACTCAAACTAGTCACAATTAGCATACATGAGGTTTGACACCAATCATCTTAAACTCATTAAGTTGTACCTCAAACCCAATGCAATATATGTTACTCATCCTTTTAAATCTTACATGTGCGGGACTATCCTTTACCGCTACGTGGGACTATCTTCGTCCTCGATAAATCTTCATCTCGCACACCCATAATATTTCTTTTATACTGCTACCATCACGAGTGGAATCGGAGAACCAGCGATCGATCAATAATCCCAAACGACGTAAGAGAATAACAAAAGCATGATTCATCACGAGTTCTATCCAACCCTGACTTCATGTAGATGGGTCTAAACCTACAGAAACTCCACCAAAAATAATCCATCAAATTCCAGCGAATGTGATCCTAGGCAAGAACCCTAATATCTCGTAAAAGAAACAACAACCAATCAAAATTCACGCAACCAAACTATCTATCCGATCAAGAGCGGTAAGATCTCAGACAAAGCATGAATTATCCGATAACAGATCAAAAATTCGAACAAGAAAAGGAAACCTATAAAAGTATCCGCGGGATCGGAGAGAGAAACCAAGAAAAGAGAGGAGCGAGGAACAAAATGGGGGAGGATCATGACCTTTCGAGGTGGAATCGACCGTGGAGCGCATCCGAGGACGCGACGATCTCTGGTGAAGTGCAGTTTCCCGAGCTCGAGAGGTCACCAGGGGAAGGACGGTCGCGGGGTGAAAGCGAGAGGGAGGAATCGTGGAAGTGCCCAAACCCTACGCTTGATTTAAACCGGAGCCCAAAAGACAGGTACAGAGAACGGAACTCAAGATCGAATGAATCATTCTCGGGTGGCAGTCAGTTTATTATCCTCTCTAACAATTCCTTCTTATCATTTTATCCAAACAAATGATAAAAGAGGATAATTTAATATGGTCTCCCTTACACTGTTATCCATATAGTTGAACATTCAAGATATTATGCAAGATAATATATCCAATAATGATTGATTGATAATATTATTTCTATTATTTGTTCTTATTAAATATGTTTTGAGAGCTTTCCCAGGAGATATCTAAATTGCAGCATCTAGTTTATCTCAACTTTAGCCTTAAATCAACGATTTGTGTTTTAAATTGATAACCTTTATCCCTCGGCATAGGGTTATTTCTCACGAACGGGCCCTCCTCAGGGAGCGAGGGAGTCGGGACGCCCAACCTTTGCACCTCGACAATGAGAGGGAGGGGTCGGGGTGCTTGATCTTCATGTCTCAATGAGAGGTTGCTCATCGTCGACAAGTCCTTCACGAGAATAGATTACATCATTACTGATGTAAACCCGGCCCTCCTTCGGGAATGAAGGTCAGTAACGATGAGTTCAGCTTCTCGACCTCCATAGCTTGATGGTGGCGAAAAGGAAGTGTCGAGTGCCCGACTTTCCTACATTGGACAAAAGAGGTACGTTTTTGCCTAAAATATCTTGGGCAAAAGATGCCCACATCACCACAGTGAGCACTAGTGGTGAACTGCGATAATGATGCAGTGCGAGCCAATCAGTAGGTGATAAGAATCATGGGCGATGCTTGAGGGCACTACTAGCGACAGTGTGGGCTACAGTGATGACCATGGACAAGGGGTGATAGTGCTACTGGTAGTGATGTGACAAGCTATGATGACTCTTATCACTGACCTACTCCTCCCATCGTCGAGGGACCCACCTCAAGTAGAGAGGATGGGGGCTTATTTTTTGCCTGAGATGACCATCTTAGACAATGATCATAATGAGTACTTCGATAGACTATGACAAGTGAGTGGCGTGAGCCCATGAGCAAGTGACAAGAATCGCGGGTAATGTCAGTGAGAGCACTACTAGTGGTGGCATAGGTTACACTAAGGACCAAAAGTGAGGGGTGCAAGCACTAATGGTGAAATAGGTTATGAAGTCTCCCTTAATCGAGGGACCCACTTTAAGAGGAGGGACCCACTTTAAGAGGAGGTGGTCACATGCCTATTTTTTTGTCTTGAGTTGCGAAGCCTTCCATCGCAGACCTACCCCTCCTATTATTGAGGGACCCACCTCACGCAAAGGGGTCTGTTTATGCTCGAGGTGCCCGTACATCCTAATTATGTTTCTTTTTACCTACATATGTCACTAGGTAAATCAATTATATTGGTAATGGCCTACCTACCTTGGGTAAAGGAGGGGGTCAATGCCTGACCTCCCTATCTTAGACACTCTGTCCCTTATGTCTTTCATCATGACATATTTATTTTCATACAGGTTGAGTTTTCCCGATTCACGCATCTTATATATTTTTCTTTATGCTTCTTACTATTGTGGGTTTCTTTTCATGGAGTTCGATTTTTTTTACTCATAGGCCCTAATCATATTTAAACTTGTGCCTTTCATCATGGTGGATTCCTTTTTATGCAAGTTAGGTTTCTCAACTTATGTATCTCAATCATATTTTGCCTTTTGTCGCTTGCTATGGTGAGTTTCTTCTTACGCAAATCGAGTTTTTCTAACTCATGCCTCGATCACATTTTGTCTTACGCCTTTCGTTGTCTTCTTATGCGGGTTTGAATTTTTTGGCTTACACACCTTAGGCACACTTTACCTTGTGCCTCATGTTGTAATAGATTTATTATTTAACCGGGTTAGATTTTTTTGACTTATATATTTTGGGCATATTTTACCTTGTGTCTCTCCCTACCTTAGAAAAACTTGACTTGCATTAGAAGAAACCAACCATGGCGAGAGACACAAGGTAAAATATAACCGAGGCACATGATTTGAGAAACCCAACCCACGTAAAAAGAAATCTATCACGGCAAGGCACAAGTTTAAATATGCCTAAGACCTATGAGTAAAAAAATAAAAATAATTTCATGAAAAAAAAACTTACAACAGTAAGAAACATAAAGAAAAATATGTCTAAGATACATGAATCGAAAAAAACTAACCTGCATGAAAATAAATCCATCATGCCGAAAGAAGGGAAAGAGTGTCTAAGGTAGGGAGGTTAGACATCAACCCCTCCTTTACCCGAGGTGAGCAGACCATTACCAATGTAATTGATTGACCTAGTGGCCCATGTAGATAAGTGCATCATCCTTTAGAGTAATAAATGTGATGAAGAAGTGGAATTTATAGGCATGCTCAATCCGAGCAATGGCATAAACTGGTCATAAAGTTGATCGATGAAGCCCTGCAGAGCATCTAAAAACGTCCCCCAAATTGTAAATCCAAGGAAGCCATCGAACACAACAAAGTAGAAATGCTTCTTACTGCTTGGCTTTTAGAAGGGAGCCTATGTTTCTTAGATAAGAACATCAACAATGGCGATAACATCAGTCATGCTCAACAATTCAATTAGTCAGACGTTATCACATTCTGAATTTAATACATCATGATCGTTGTTAAGTTCAAGAGAGATATTCTAACTTTTCATAATCTATATTTACTACAAGAGTAATAATTTCAAGACTGAGATATCTCTCTCTCTTAAAATTATAAATTGAATTGATAATAACTTAGGGATCAAAGAGATATCCGGGCTCAATTTGAAAAGTTCAATACGATGTGATGCATTATCGACTAAGTGATTGCAGCTTGATGCAGTTGTACAATTGATATTATGGAAGATGAGAGAAGATATAAAATCTCTCAATAAAGTCACCTACCATTAAGTCCTCAAGAGGTTTGATTTATTTATAGAAGAGAATAGAGAGTCTATTATGATAATTACTTGGGAGAGCTCCTCTTATAAAGATGATCTCCTAAGAAATCATATTTTAATTGAGTTTTTTTTATTAACTTATAATGAATCTAATCTAACATATCTTAGATAAAGTCAGATAATCCATCCCTATACGTATGAGCATAGAGAAAGATACCATGTCTTAAAGTCAATATTGAGGCACAATTCATAACTAAGGTTGACATAGTTGATTATAATCGTCAATCCAATATGGTAAATTTGATCTGAACTAACTTTGTTTCTTTATTATACTATCTCTTGAAGAGGCTTCTTATATTCATATCTTATGTTCTTTGTCATGTTTTAAAAATTCGATATTGCTTATCATAATCAAGCAAGACCAATATCCTCTCGAATTAACCAGCGACAAGTGTGAAACAAAGATGTTAGCCGGTTTAGAATCGATATCCAATTCGGATAACCAAAAAAATAACACAACAGTGCATGTAAAACCTGGTTTAGTTTCGATTTCGACAGAATGCAAGACTACAAATCTTCTCCTATGTTCTCTTCGTTAAGAGATGTCTTTGATCATTCTGAGAGTTGATGATGTTGTTCGAAGGTTGGTGATATTTTTTGTGGTCTTTTAGTCTGTATAACGTTTTTGATGTGCGTCCTGCGCTCGTGAGATCTGCAGCTGCTGATAGGCTTTACTTTACGGTGGGGCATTTTGTGCTGTATCATTCAATGAAGTTTGGATCATAGCAAACCACTACAATGCCGTATGCTACCAATTTAACCCAATATCTAACTATATGACATGATGGATCGATCGATCATAGTCTTATACAGTCTGGAAGCAGCAATAGTGATCGGTACGCCATGGACTGGGAACGCATTTAGCAAGACATTTCTGCTGCACTTGTTCTTCGCAGCGGCTTTCGTTCCCCTTCTCACCAAACCCAAGCATACGGTGGCTTCTCCTTCAAACCAAACGCACGCAGGTGGCGACACTCGAGCCCAGGCAAAGCTTCGTCGTCGCCACCTGCGTACGTTTTGGTTTGAAGGAGAAGCCACCGCATGCTTGGGTTTGGTGGGAAGGGGAGAATCTAATTGTAATCAGATGGGAGTGCACAAATGGGACGGAGGAGGAGGAGGAGGAGGAGGAGGACGAAAGCCTCGTGACGCGCGAACACACTCATCGCTATCTCCTCCTCCTTCCTTGTGCAGAACACAAAAGTCATGGCGACCCTTTCCAGTGTCGTCTTTTTTTCCTCTCTTCGGTCGATCCTCTTCTGCCCAACTTGGCTGGGGGCCAGCAAGGAATCGGTGAACCATGGATGAGTGTGCCTCAGAATCTAATCATTAAATATAATCATATAATCTAATAATTCAAAGATTTTATCAATATCTATACTAAAGAAAAATATCATATCTTAAGAGTAAATCTTCACGTACAATTCATTTGCAGATTGATAATAGGTATTAATTACAGTCGACAACGGCTGACGAAGAAGATATCTTGGAACTCAACAGTTTTTTTTTTTTGTTTTTTGGCACAATAATTTGACCATCGATTAAGATTTATGATTCGCGTAGCAAATCCATCATACTTTCACAGATTACATTGGCAGCTTTGCAATTATTATCCTTGCATAAAGAGCCCTGCGGTAGCAGAACCTACTGCTGCAATCCTCATCACGCTTTCGCTTTACGTCGTCCATAATTGCGTACATTTACTTCTTCCCTTTGTTCCACCACCCCATGCAAAAAGGACTCCGACCAACACAAAGAGTAAGAAAGCCTGATCCAATGCAAACACCACCTTTTCTTTTCTCGGGGCCATCACTTCACATCAAACCTCTCAGCTCTCTCTCTCTCTAGGAGCCTCAGCCTATTTAATATTTATTTACGTAGCCATCAGGTACCTACGTACGTAAGGAGGACTCCTCATCCAGGTATTTATGACGAGAGAGAGAGAGAGAGAGAGAGCTAAAGGCGTTTGTGATGTGAGAGGCCTGTGACTTATCACTGGTTGCATGCAGTCATCAGAGGACTGCTTCGTGTGTGCCCTTTTCCACGTCCAATCTTTGTCTCACCTAAAAGACGACGAGATTAGTATCTTAATGAGCAACTGTGGTGCCATCGATGGGTGGTAATAGTAGAGGGAGAAAGAAAGATGGGATGGCAGGGTCCCGCTCTCAGGTCGCGGTCGGGGTCCGGCAAGCGGCACGTGCGGGACCTCACCTTCACATGCACGAGACGTGGCCCGGCCCACGTGTCAGGTCGACAGAAATAAGATGCACGTGACGCCGACATGGGTCCGGTCCGACTCAGCCGTCTCGATCGAGCCACCGATGATTCACTTCGTCGGCAACCATTGATAGGATCGGGTCGAGCAAAAGCCATTTCAACCCGTCCTAAATTTGGCATTTCCTCCGTGTTAAGCCACGACGTCAGACTCCTCGACATGGCTCGGATCGCAGAGCACCACTGGGGTTGGCGGATTAGGCACGTATGGCCCCCCGTAATGATCAACCCACCATTGCATGATGTGATGGGAAATTGCGATGTCACAAGTAATGCATAGTACACCAAAATAATCCTATCCTGACACACACATATATATATATATTTATATATATATATAAGCAGAGATAATGTGATATTGCAAGACGCAATATTGCACAAGTGTATACACCTATAATACATTCCTAGGCCTACACTAGTTAATCCATAATTCCCCTTCATCCCTTCAAAAAGCTTGTGTGACTACGGAAGAGGTGCAATCTGTGCTTGAACAAAACCACGCGTGTCAGTTGTGCCCCTGGTGGTGTTTCTTGGGGACCCACAAAAGAGGACAGTGGTCCAATTAGAAGTAGTCGAACCGGTCCGGTTTGCGACGCTCCTTGGCCGATGCGGACCGGATGAGGCCGGGGACGACCGGGGGGCGGTGGGAGCGCATGAGGGCGAAGTTGAGGCCTTTGAAGAAGGGGTGCGCCTTGACCTCGGCGGAGCCGCCGCGGGAGCCGAGGCGGGCGGCCGGGTCTTTCAGGAGCAGACAGGTGATCAGGTCCCTCGCCGCCGAAGAGGAGCACGAGGAGGAGGACGGGGGGAAGGTCAGCGGCTGCTTCACGATGTTGCGGAGGGTTGACTCATTGTTTGGCCCCGCAAAGGGTGTTCGGCCGTAGAGCAGCTCGTAGAGGAGGACGCCCAAGGCCCACCAGTCGACGGCGCTGCCGTGGTGCCGGCCGGAGGCCACCTCCGGAGCGACGTACTCATGGGTCCCCACGAAGGAGCCCGACCGAGCGCCGACAGGCTCCGCTACGAACCGCCGGCACGCCCCGCTGGTGCGGGCAGGCTTCCGTGCACGGAAAGGGATGCAGGAGAAGTCGTCACCGAAGGCTGCCTCGTCGCCGGCGTCGAATTGTTCGAGGGTGGGGGAGGCGGTGGACTCGAGGGAGAGGTCGAAGTCGGAAAGCATGATGTGGCCGTCGGAGCGGATGAGTATGTTCTCGGGCTTCAGGTCGCGGTAGACGATGCCAAGCATGTGGAGGTACTCCAGCGCAAGCAGCACCTCCGCCGCGTAGAACCTGCGGACGATTCGAAATCAGCGCCAAAACGGAGCAAATATATGGTGGCGGCGACGGTGCAAGGGGTGCAGACCTGGTGGCGGCAACGGAGAAGCGGAAGCGGGGCTGGCGGTGGCGGAGCGTGTGGAGGTCGCCGCCACTGCAGTACTCCATCACCACACAAGAGTAATGCGGGGACGCGTCGAAGTCGGCGTAGAGCGTGGGAAGGAAGGGGTGGTCCAGGACCCGCAGGATCCTCTTCTCGGTCGCCGCTCTCTCGAGCTTGTTCTTTTTCGCCAGCGCCAGCTTGTCCACCACCTTCATCGCGTAAACGCACGCGGAGGCTTCCTCGCGGAGGCGACAGAGGTAGACGGTGCCGATGTCGCCGCTCCCGATGCGGCGGACGAGCTTGAAGTCCCGGGGCCCAAGATTGCCGTGTAGGCCCCCGGAGTTCCGCGACCGAATGGCCGCCCAAGCGGGGTCCGACCGCCGGTGGGGCTTGGCGGGCAGCCGCGAGGCGGCGAGGGGCCGGTCGCCAGGCGGGAGCTCGAGACCCGCCGCTGCCGCAACGCCGTCGAAGGAGAGACGGGAGAAGCTACTGTGGCGGTCCTCGCAGCTGCCGCCGCTGCTGCTCATTGAGCTCTGGCTGGAATTCAGTGCTTCTGAGCCGATCTCGCCGTCGGAGTACAGCGGCAAACCCATCCTAAGCTCCGCCGCTTCCGATTCGCAGATCCTTATATGGCGAGCAACCGCAGAGGAGGAGGAGGAGGAGGAGGAGGAAAAATCCAATCTTTGTCAACACCGGAACAGGACCCTTCTCTGGATCTCTCTCTGGACAATCCAAACGATTCTCGTCAACATATGAGCAGCGAGTCGCCGAATCCCAAGAGCAGTGAAGATAAGCCGCGATTCCAGTCTACGCCGCTCCAGTGGCTCTCGAGAACGAGAAAGAAACAAGGGAGTCAAAAGAGCTCCGAATCGTTGGGTCTTCCTTCGCTGACCTTCTTTCTCGCCCACATTCTTCGAATCCGACACAGCGGCGCAGAGCAGGCAAGGCACCAAACCTCCCAACCAAAAGTGGAAAGCAGCAGCGACTCGTAGTCAACCAAGGAACACCATCGGAGCACCTCCGATGCCGTCACTCATCTGCCTCCTCCTCTGGTTGCTTGGAGAAGTGACGGTCGAGCTATTTATGCCAGCGGCCAGCACGCGACATTTCCCGTTTCAAAAAGCATCTGTTACGCGACGCTTTCCGTAACAGCAGTGAGGGAGTGGCAACACGGAGAATACCACCACTCGTAGGGTTAAGGTGAGTGGATGAACGTCGCAGCTGACGCGGACGTATGCATGCAAAAGATGCGTACGATAGCATCGACAGGCGTAGGGGCAAAACCGTGATTTGGAGGAGCTAGAGAGAGAGAGAGAGAGGCAGTACAATAAAACATTGGAGGGTAGCAATAAAGGAAGGGAGGAGATGACATTAAAAGTAGGAATACATTCTTAATCCATGACAATGTTGACATGGTGACCTGCAGGAGCTAAGTTGGCATCAGTTTTGTAGATGCAGCAGGCAGTCAAAGGGGGAGTACATTATAGAAAGAGGAGAGTGGAGTTGGAAATCTAACTCATGTTCAAATTAATCCAAAGTTGTTGTTGGGAACAAATGATGCTTACTTATGTGGTTTTTTTACATTGACAAAATCACATATATCAATCCTCTAGAAATATTTTTGTTTCATTGCAACTTCATAATGCTACTATAATATTTGGACTATAAAAGGGTAACAGTGAGCTCTCTATGAGTAGCATTTCTATATTGGCCATAAATTGAGTTCCATGTATTAACTTTTGCAAACTTTTTCCTGTTTTATTGGACAACATCTCAAGTTTGGGTGACACTATTAGGATTCTTGGTGATTTGCCCCATTAATAGCATGGTTTACTTTGAGAGACAAAGGTGGCTTCCCATCAATGATAGGCTACTCTTTTTGGTAACATAGGGGACCTTATAATCACAAGCCTTTTGGATACCAAGAACACTATTGTATTAGACTTTTATGTTTAGGATATTAATTCATGTAAGTTTAATGAGCCAAATCATCAATTATCGCATCAGATCGAATTATAATAATTTAATTTATAAAAAATATCATTGTATTTGGTAATATCATTAATTATGTCATCATCTCTGTTACCATTTTTATCACTATTATGTTACTGCTGTTGATATTAGGTATTTCAATTTCAATTTTTTTTTATTTTTTGTGTTCTAATATGGAAAAATGAATTGGAGAAGAAGCAAAAAAAAAAAAAAAACCTTTTAGATATATTTTTTCTTGTCTGAAGGTAAACGCACTTTAAAATTCCCACTCGAAGTAGTAGTCCTTAGCGCCAAACAGTGGGAAACACAGGGACAAGCATCACATGTCCTCTTCATCCTGGCTTGGATTGGCCGGACAGCATCCCACGTTGTGGCTGTGCCACCGACCGCCTGTGCCCCACGGCCATGTGCGGCGGCAGGAAGATGCACGGCGTTTGCATTGAGCTGCTGGCCCCTCCTCCACTGACCGCCGCAGGAGCCCATATGGAGGATTGATGTCTTGACGACTGAGATATGCTCCTCCTTTTTGTGCTGTCATGGGATGATGCTATAGGATGTGTCAGGGCAGCCGAGTATGTGAAGGCCAAGCTGTTCGCGCAAATGCCAGGCAAAAGTACACCATGTGGGGATCCATGCCGCTGCCCCCCCGCCCCGCCCCTTCATCGCCAAAGGGGATGGCAACAACTCATCCGAAAGGTGCTTGTTGGTTTGCCCAAACACAGGGTTGCAGCTTCCATAATACCTGTTACCAGCTGAGATGCTGAAACAACGCTGAACATAATGGTTTGCTTTTATCATTCCAAGCAATCCCTCCCGGGGTTGAAACTGTGGGTAAGATTTGTAGAACGTACTACTGCTATTATATGTTGAATCTTATCAACTGGCTTAATGGTGTGTGTTGAATCATGGCCTCCATATGCTGTTTCTTATGGACCAACTAAGAGTCTTTCACTGCCACTCCTGATGATGACATGCGGTGAGAACTGGTTCAATGTAGATCATAGAAGATTGACTTTGCCCTGTCATGATTAGCATCTAAAAGGAAGAGGATTTAGATCAGGAAATTTCTCTTCAACAGGGATGGCCTTCAATATCAACCACTAAACCTTCATACTGAAATGTTAGTAATTTTCAAAGATACTCCATATATTTGTTGGGAAATGCTACATAACCTGTAGTAGTGACATTATGCATTTTTGCCAAAGTTACATGCAGGAAATATTTGATTGGAGTGTTAAGTCTTTTTTTAGGAAGCTATTATTTCTTGTCCAAGTAGTTCAAATGCTGAAAGCCTCTCTAATCAAGTTTTACATACAGTTTCAGTATAATGAACTCCTCAAGGAGGTCAGTTACAAATCTTTTCACAAGGAGATATCAGTAAAATTAAAAAAGTAGCTGATGAAAGTTTGATGGTTGTGCTTCTCATAAGAAGAATCTACCTTCATTGTTTAATACTCCGTGAAAACCTAACTTAGATCAATCTTAATTGTAAGTTCTGACGAGAAATTTAACTTGTCTTTGACTCAGTTGATTGGAAGTTGCTGGAGACAATGATGAGGTGAGGCTATTTCGGAAGCCATACCATGTATATCACTTTCAGTCTCAAAAAATCTCCCTCCGATTGGTTTCAAAACTAGATGACATGATGTGGAATAATGTTGCCAGCCATGTTCATCTCAAGCACTTGTTGCCACTAAGCTTCTCCAGTAATTAGCTTGCACAGCTAGAGCTTATTCAGAAGCTTTTTGATGAGCCACAGGGTTTGCTCATTTGATGGTCTCATATGGCTGAGCAGTAAAGCTCAGAAGTGGCTCTTGGCCGAACCTTTCCATTTGCAACACTGTGATACAGGTGCAGAAGGCTTTGAGGTTCTTGGACCAAATGCAACAGCTGGTTCTGCTTCTAGGTGCTCGCCTATAATTTGCTTGATAAAGGGGTTTTTCTGATGCCAACAGGACTTTGAAAATGATCAGGAAGATGTCTTATTAAGGATTGTCGACCACGCAGGATCAGCTATTGCATATCAAGAAATGCGTGGGAAGGTCAGAGGGTTGCTAGAGAAGAAAAAGCGAGGCTAATCCATTTCCTGATCAGATCAGTAATTTGATTGATGTTCTGCAGAGGAAAAAGGTTTCATTTGATAAAGTTAGTCATAATGCAAATTGTCTGGATGGGCAGATGGAGGAGGCTATAAAAGTTGTGCATAAGATATTAGCAGGGGGCTGTCTTCCAGATTCTGTGACATAGACTGTGGTGGTCAATGGATTTTGCCACACAGGGAAGATGGATTAGGCAAGAGAAATGCCCAGGCACATGTAAAAGAATGGCTGCAAGCCCATTACTGTCACATACAAATAACTTGCTAAATGGATTCTGCAGAATTGGATCCTCATTAGAGGCACTGGAAATGTTGAACAGGAGTGAAGAAGAGTGGTGGACTCCCAGTGTGGTGGCAGACAAGTCTTGTTGTGCATGGAACCAGGAACGGGGGAAAACTTGAAGGTGGCTTGTGATTTGGTCATCTAGATACCAGGGTATAATTTCTTCTTTTTCCACTGTAGTTGAGATTAATTAGCTAATTCATGCATTCTGCAGGTAGCTCAGTGAGTTTGTAACTTACACAATTACTGTTGATGCAGCATTGTGAAAGAAAGCCTAGCTTGAAAAAACAACTGAACTTGCAAGGAAAAGACTCCGCAGGGGTTTGAACTCCTATGCCTGTTACTTGCAGGATGGTTGTTCACAGATACTATGAGAAAGGTAGACGGAAGGAAGAAGTTCAGATCTGCATTCAAGCAAGTAATTGGGAAGCTTTGCATGTTTGGTAAACTCAAAATGGCTTCTAAGGTCTTTGACAAGGTTTTGAGGGTAGCTTCGAGGTTAGGCACTTATACATGCCGCACTTCGATGGAAAGCTATCTGAAGAAAGGCCTTCCATCAGTCATACAATCTGGCTTCCAGAGTGTTCCACAGGAACTCGTTACCTGATGTGAAGCTGTGTCGAAAAGTTAGCAACTAGCTAATTGCAGGACATTTGGATGAGGGAGCAAGGCTTCTGATTAAGTCTGTCGAGAGAGGTTAAGCATGCCTCGGCATCAGGAATATTTCTCTACCATCTTTGATTCAAGAGGTTCTCACTGGTGTCATGCTTAAAGAATCAGCAGCCTCAAAATGAAGAATTCGGTTTCTGGAGGTCAGCGGATGGATACAGATTTTGCACAATACAAAAATCTAGAGTTCATAATTCATCGTCGTGTGTTTGATGGGTTCATCTCCATGTCAAACAAGAAGTTGGTCGAGTTCCCATATCCTATTTTACAGGGTGCTTGCACAGATCATCCTAAGGATGCCGGACTTTACTCTTGATTATACCTGTCCAAGGCGCATCTTGTGTATCTGAATAGTCTTGCATCCCTGCATCCTCCAGTGATGAGGCAAGTGTAATTCATCGGAGTTTGTCAATCAACAAAGGCCAAGCCCACATGCCGAAGGTTTGATCTCCATGAAATTGCTCTACCAGAAACATGAAGCTCATAAGCCATCACAAGTGGCACCTCATAGGAGATTCTTCATTGTTGCAGCACAACAGCTGTTGGTGAACTGTCCTCACAAAGTATGCGACTGGCATTGTGATATAGATTCATACCAATCACAGCATTCTCTTTCAGCAAAAATGTTGGTATATAGTGCAAGAGACTTGCTTATGTGGGGTCTGAGGACGATCGATGTACGCAAGTATTCAGATGTTATTGTCCTGATCCGAACTATGGTCACCCACATGAAGCACACTATACTAGAACAAGAACAGCAACAGAGAAATCCACACATCGGATCTTATGATTTATATCCACACCAAGAGCATGCTTAGTGGAAGCAAGGAACATGGCAGACCGGCTCGGAGGTTCAAGGGATTGCATATCTACCACACTGCAGGCTGTCTGGTATCTCCATCCAAGTGCATCTCCACCTTTCCAAATCCCTTAATAGCTACTTTTGACTCGGCATGCATGTAATCAAGTGAATTCGAACCGAATTCAACTCTTTTCAAGATTGATCTAAACCTCTCGTTGATGGTCATCTTCACTTGAACCTACTTTGTGTATCAGTGCATCAAAGAATGCGATGCTGTCGAGACAAAACTCGACAAAATCCTCCTTCGATGCTCAAGTTGAGAACTCGATGCATGATAAGTATTTATTCAAGTCGAGGTTCTATTTTTAATATCATAATTGCAGATCAGAATTGAGTGTTTCCACAAATTAGTGTAATTAGAAAAGGAAAAGGGAAGTTACAATCAAACATTCCTCAGGATTCATTAGCATCCATCATTGAAGTACATGGATTACTTGAATAAACGAGTGTGATTCATGCGACAGGATATCTAATGTTTGTCGATAGAAGGAACAGCATGGTGATGTTAGATCTTTTCGTACAGGTGTCGTCCATCCAAATTGCGAAACGTGTCCGAATGCCATCCAACCAAATCCAGACAAGTATCCTTCATTGAATCTAGCAATTGCCGATTCACCAATCCAAAGCCTTGTAAATTTATGAATCCATGTGCTTCTTCTTCATCTCCATGATCTAATCACTCCTCCCCACCCTAGATTTCATAACCATTAATCTTTTTGGTGCCTCGCTTTGCGTAGGTGCTGCACTATGCCATCCTTTCCTCCGGCAACCACCGGGCTTCCGGCAATGCAATCGTACCTCGTTTGTTTCTCGTCTCGGGCACAGACATCAAGAACACAAAATGAAAAAGAATAATTTTGATCCAACCATCTGTCGGTTTGATTCATAAAATTACATCATCTGAGCTTTGAAAATATCGGTAAACTCTCAATTTTGTTTATTCCTGAAAAATATAAATGGCAACGCCATCGTTTTCGTTTACTAGCACTGATGAGTGCTGGCTGTCAACAACCCCTGGAAGCTAAAATGCTCTTCTCGTGTCTCTCAGATCCTCATGAACCGCTGTTACATGTGATGAATGCCGCCGCATTCCTTTGAAGAGAGTTAGAACTGCAGTTCTTGGAATCTGGAAACAGAGTCAGAGAAGAACACAGAAAGAAACACCCCAGCATGCCTCCTTGTGTGTTAGCTTCGAGCTCCTGGTTCAGTTTGGCATTCATCAGGACCATGAAGGAGGCGACTCCATGGATGACAAACGAAGCATCAAGATCATGGAACCTGAGCCATCCATGTGAGAACATGAAGCACTGACTCGAGCCATTTGCTTTTCCTGCAACAAATAGCAACCAGCAGTGCCACCTTGTGCAGTGAGATATTGGTAGCCACTGTTGCAAGGTCACCACCACCAACTTGAGATCTCCAGTTCCTCACAGTGCTGCCCTTCCATGTACATTCCACTAGTGATGTTGCAGAAAGGCTCAAAATTATGGAGTGGGAGCCCCCAGAGTTGGCAGCAAGAGTCCAAGAAGTCACAGATTGCTGTTGCTACAGGTTGATGATTAAAGATGGGAGACAGAGAGACACGTATACATTGTCTCTTCTCACATCTCTATCACTTCGCACCAGTAATCCCTGTTGCCTCACAGCATCACCCGGTGCATGCATGCTTAAGTACCACCAAAAGCCTTCCTCTTCTTCTTCTTCTTCTTCTTCTTCTTCTTCTTCTTCTTTATCTACACACACACACACACACATACTGTGTTCTTGAGGATGTGTGACACTCACCACAAAAAACTGAGTGGCAATCACTGCTTATGTTTCTTCTTTTGACTGCAACAAGAAAAGAAGCAAGGAGGTAATATGCTGTCTACAGTCTTTGTTTCTTAGATAAAGAATGGAAGGACAGGTACTCTGTCTATCTCACTTGTTTCTCTCCCTTACTCTTTTCTGACACTCTATAATCATAAACTGACCCTACAACCATTTGCTTCTTTGTTAAGAATGAAACTAAAAAGATGTGGGTTTGTTTTCCAAGTAGGGATTGATCTACTCCAAGAAAAAAAGCCTCTGCATGCATGATAACAAGTGAGGCAACAAGGTAGGTGGAGGGTGAAGCTTATATGATGAGCTTGATCATTTAGATGGATGGAGTTGTTAGAGAACATTGCTGTATATAAAGATACCAAATTACCAAGAATTAGCTGGGCTTGTATGAGAAAAAGCTATGTTTAAGGACTTATGTTCCCAATAAAATACTTGTTGCTTTTGAAAACTGAAAAATGATGAAATCAAATAGTGGAGAACAGCATAAGGGTGCTTTCATTTTCAGAAATAATAATTCCCACTTTTAATGTATGAACAATTATGAAATCACAAGAGTGTCTTTTAATATGTTGAAACACAAATGTATTTCAAAATGACTACTCTGAACATTTCATTTTCCCCTTTGACTGTGTTGTTGTCCGCATCAGAGAGAAGCCAAACAGCGATCACTTGGAGGATATGTTGCCAAGTCACCGATGACAAGTTTGCTGGTGGCTGCAATTTGCTTGTAGGTTGTCTTCTTTGAACACAAGGCAAGCAAAAGTCCCCATCTGATTCACTTGGACAGCAAGAAATCCTTAGAAGCTCCCACATTAAAGGAGAAGGAAAAGAGAAACACAATCTCATAAGTAGAAGCAGCACTGATATGTTACTTATCTTCTTCTTTGATTTCTCAAAGCTATTGGATGGATTTACACAGGCAGGACAAGGTGAAGCAATACCTGCAGTAAATCTCTCCAAGTGAAACAAATATGAACAGGGATGGTGAGAATGTATGAGTTCTGAAAGAAGCATCAAGCTCAATCAATGAGCTGCCAGGAATAGTTCAGCACCTCCAGTGTCTGATACAAATCTCCAAGTGGAATGACATCATTGGGCAAGCACCATAATTTTGACAACCAGGGAGCCTGCACATCACACAAATCTTTCTTTCACAGTCCTCTCAACTCATTTCTGAACAGGTAACAATAGTATCTGATATAATCAATGCCATTCATATGCAGTGTACAAGATATGATGATATCCAACAATTCCATTGTTAGCTAAATATTCCCCCTGTCAGCTTAACCAGAAAAAGACTTCATTGAATAAGCCTCCCTCTCTCTTTAATTTATTAGAGTAAGCCACTACTATTCTTCCTCTATATGGCATTTATTATTGCTGAAAACACTGTGAAAAGGAATTCAAAAGAACTTTCCTTACCAGCTGTGCGTTACCCGACCTCCTACCTTCCTTGTGATTGGATTTGGGGCCCATCTTGGTGTTGAATCACAAGTCACGCGTCGCCGATGGAGTGACCTTTTGGGAATGTTTAATTGGTCGAAAGAAATCGAAACAATGGAAGAGAACATAGAAGGGTAGTATCGTAAATAAGTGAAACTTTTCCATGCGATTCTTCATTGTACGGGGCGAACGCGCCGTGAGGAAGCGGTAACGCTTTCCGTTAACGGGAGGCTGACCTTAGCTTATCGGGTGACGCGTCGCAGCGTGATTGGCGAGGATAGTGTCGGGTGTCCGAACCGCGCATGAAGAGGACAGAAGGTGAGGGCATAACGGTGAATAACTTTAGGGGCAGGGCGTAAATGAGAGGGGGAGTCCGCAGTATAAGAGGTCGGTGGGAGGAGGTGAAAGGGGGCGGCGGTGTGTCCGAGCTTTCCCGATAAGCTCGGTGATTGCTCGAAGGGCAACGCCTAGGGTTTCGATCCACGAGCTCTCTCTATCTCTGCAACCTTTTTTTTCCTCGGATGGATTAATTATACTATGATTTTTCACCAAGCGAACTATTTTTTAATCCCCCAATCCGATCCTCGCTTCCCTTGTTCTCCGCCCCACCAACTCGTGCTCACACCTACCTAAGCCCTCGAGCCATCCATTAGATCATACTCTTACTACGGCTGCTGCTACTTTTACCTCGCCGAGAAGATTGCGGGAGGAGAGGAAGAGATCGAGGTCCGGTAATGGCGGATTCTTGTCCGATGCGGGTGTAGCATTGCACCGGTCTCATTTGGAAGATAATTACAGGCAGGAAGGTGGCATTTGCTGCGGGAGCTGTTTGTCGTTTCGATCTTGATGAGAGTTGGAGGAATGCAGGTCGATCGGGGTTGGCATGATTTGAATCCGGAGAAAAGTATCGATTTTTGAGCGTGGGAATTCGTGGTCCTCGGAGTTCGAGTGAGTGATATGAGAGGTCCCGGAAGCAGAAGCATTAGATCGAAGCAAGGCGAGTTTAGTTGAGCAAGACAAGATTTTTTGGCGTAACATTGGTCAGGTTCGTTCTCTAAGCGAACATTTGCTTTTCTTCGCTTCGGTTCGCTTTGCTTCATTTTACTGTCGTGTCTCGTATGGTTTCGTCTTTAAAGCTGCTACCTTTGATTAAATTGGCTCCTGCTTGTGATTCGTGTTTTCATGGTTACGTTCTCAAAAACTCGCCAGAGTTCCGCGTCTCATACTGCCCTAATTGGTTGCAGTCATTGCGGGAGCTGCCACTGCACTGCAGACTTCCTACAGCCTGGTGAGCAGCGGGAGGGAGGGAGGGGGAGAGAGAGAGAGAGAGAGAGAGAGAGGCGGGAAGGAGGCAACCACAGCTCATAGCTGACACCTCCGACCGCGAAGCCGATCTGGAGCGTTCAAAGGTCTCGTCTTTCTTCTCCATTTCTCCTTCTCTCTTCTCTTAGCCTCTCGGAGTACTACAATTGTGAAATCATCATTAATGCTAAAGGACAGCCTTCCGCTGACTCTCAGAAACCCGACGCCCCAGAGCTGACATAACTCCCCTCGGACACGCCTATACAAAAAGGAGCTCGAGAGGGGGAGATAAGAAAGGAGTGGTCGAGAAGGCCATAAAGATCCGTTATTGCGCCCAGGAGAGGCATGAGAGCTACATGGAATTGGAGGAGAACAACCACGCTTGCAAGCGGTCTTGGGCGGCGGGCAACGGCGGTCAGGCGGCCAAGATAGGGCGCACGGAGCACCAGGACGAGGACGAGGAGGATGGCGAGAGGAAAGGTGGAGGAGGAGCTGATACTAGCCGCAGGGGCCCTTGGCAGAATCACCCGTCCTCCAGGATCTTCCGGGTTTCGCGCGCTTCCGGCGGAAAAGACCGCCACAGCAAGGTCTACACGGCGAAGGGCCTCCGTGATCGGAGGATCCGCCTCTCCGTCTCCACCGCCATCCAGTTCTACGACCTACAAGACCGCCTCGGCTATGACCAACCGAGCAAGGCCATCGAGTGGCTAATCAAAGCTGCCGCGGCTGCCATCAATGAGCTCCCTCCCCTCGATTGCTTCCCCAAGCCTCCTTATCCGTGTGGGGACGAGACGGTGAATGCCGATCGAGATGTCGAGCGGAGCTACGACCAGCAGCAGCAACAGCAGCATCCGTCGAACAAATCCGGCTGCAGTAGCTCCTCGGATACCAGCAAAGGCTCCGTCTTGTCGCTCTCACGACCGGAGAGCAGCATCAAGGCCAGGGAGCGAGCACG
The DNA here is from genome assembly GCA_021527575.1 of Ensete glaucum. Lineage (NCBI taxonomy): Eukaryota > Viridiplantae > Streptophyta > Magnoliopsida > Zingiberales > Musaceae > Ensete > Ensete glaucum. The sequence continues at coordinate 48,744,355 of CM038552.1, forward strand.
AGGACGAGAAACAAAGAATAAAGATGATAGAGACGATAGCGGCCACATTGTCGCCTCTCATCATCGGAACCTGAACCCTCAGACCTCGTCTTTCACGGAGCTTCTCACCGGCGGCAGTAACAGAGCCATCCCTGTTGCCGCAGGCGACGGGAACTCCAGCCACAATTGCATTCAGAAGCAAGTCTCTACCGCGGACTACTTCGGCCAAGATTGTCTCTTTGCCCAGTCCCAAAGGAGTCACCCGCTGCCGTCAGGGTTTTCCTCCCAATCTCACTTCGGAAACAGCTCTCCGATGGGAATGCTGTCGTTCAACATTGCTGCCGCCGGCGACCATCCAGAGATGCAGCAGTTCTCTTTCCTGCAGGACCATCTCTTCCCCGTCGCGGCGACCGGCGGCGACTACAACCACAACTTCTCCATTTCGTCGGGTCTTGCAGGTTTCAGCAGGGGGACCCTTCAGTCCAATTCACCAGCTCATTTGCCTCAGCTGCACCACGACAGTCACAACCACCTACAGAGGCTCTCCTCAACCGTCGACGGATCAAACCTACAATTCTTCTTCGGTTCAGCTGCATCCGCCGCCAACGCAGAGAACCAACTTCCGGCAGGGTTCGACGGCCGCCTGCAGCTCTACTACGGGGATGGCTATCGGCATTCAGACCTGAAGGGCAAGGGGAAGAGCTGAAACAATCAGAAAGACGGTGGCTTTTTGTCCGTACTCCATGACTGGTAAGAAGTCATTTCCACACTCTCTCCTTGCTATCTAGAAGATCGTTTCATTGGTCTATTACTTTAATCAAATCAAATTTGTCCTTATTCTCTTTTTTGCATAGCTTTTTGGGTTGTTGTGTTTTGTTGTCATGCGTTCCTTTATCGAGGTGTTAAATTGAGACAAACTTTTCTCGATGTTGCATGTCTCAGTTAGATTCCCTTAGCTTTTATGACTTTGCAATGCCCGCCATGGAAGAGGCTTTAATGGTGGATCGACGGGTGGCAATGCTGGAATCCTGTGTTCTCTCATTTTGTTGGATTGACCAGCTGTCGAGATGTTAGGAGCTATAAAAAAGTCTGAATCGGATTTAAGGGGTAAATCTTGTTGCTGCCAGCCAATCTATACTACATCAACAGTAGCCTGGCACTCTTTGGTATCCCAAGTTTGCACTGCACTCGTGCCCGCTGTTCTTTTGTGTCATGGGGCCATAAGCCAGAATCGAAGCTTAGCATTGTTATGAGGATAAAGACGTAGACATACTATTTGAATGGGTTTATCTAGTAGACATCCTCAATTGCCACGACAATGATGAGGGGCAGTGTAAGATTAAGGAAGTCATAATGTACATTTTGCGATGGTCAACTGTGGAAAATAACAGCTGTAGATTGCCAAAATACCTCGTCTGGTTCTTGGGGGAAAAAAAAAAAAAAACATGTAGCAGAGATTAATATTGCCAGAATTAAGGGCTTTATGGGTTTATTTAATACAGGCAGCAGCTTTAAATAAAGCAAATCGTCTCTTGATACTCAAAAGAAAAGACTAGAATTGAGAACAACTATAACAAGGATGTCAGTGATTTTGACCCAAGTGACCCAAGATTAGCAGCATACAAGTCTTCATTAAGAGTATAATTAAAATAATTAGCTGAGTTCATGGTTTTATTTATTTATTTTTTTTTTTTTGCTTTTATGCCGGTAATCATCCCTTGTCATTGGTGCTTTGTGTAATATATATTCTGGCATTTCAGGCATTGCACTTGTAGCACACCATCTATGTAAATTTCATAGTCTAAAAAAATTTCACTGATAGTTCATCTCTTTTCTATGCTACTTTACTCCATTCTCTTTCATCTATTCATTCCCATCACATCCAGTGAAAGATTCATGAACGATGACTGTGTTTGCATGCCAATTTTACTTTCAGCATTATCAAATCACCTTTCTTTGGGATATTAGAGAGAATAATAACTATTGACCATACAAATCTTTCTTTTGGTTGAGATTTATATTTCATGATTATATAGATGGCAACTAGTGCTCAAGCTGTCTTTGACGGTTTAAATGAAGATTGGATTTTAGTCGGTGATTGGGAGAAAGAACTATAGAGAATAAATTTGATAAAAGATAAAATTTAGTCAGGATTTAGATATGATTTTCCCAACTGAATGAGAAAATCTCGTATGTTAGTTGAGGTAAATCCTCCTTCTCATTATGTATAAATAAACGATGAATCAATGAATCAAGTGGGCATTTCATTACTTCTTCTTATTTTCAACAAAATTGACTTCGGAGCGCCGAGAGCAGTTGTAAACAATGATATCATCATCTGTGTTGCAATCAAAGAGACTTGTACTAGAAGCCATGAAGTTATATTCAGTCTGGCAAGTCTTAAATTGGAGAGTCCTACATCGCGAGGAAGAGTATCCTGAGATGAGAGAGGAGTGAGAACAAAAAGAATATATTTGTGCATTTCTATTTTCAACAAGCAGCAGGATTATGGCTGCTACAGCGTTGGTGGACCTGAATACTTAGTAAGCTACCGCCTGGGGTGCAGCAAAATTGAGACAAAAAAGGGTAAGTGACAAAACAAGTGAGAGGTCAACATTCTAAAATTTTGCTAATAGTGATTGTGATTAGGTTGAGCACACCGATGCACCGTCAAAATAGACAATGTATTATTGAATAGTCAAGCTAATGGTTCAATGTCTAGATTTCTGAAAACATGTCTGTTCGTCAAAAGTAGGCAAGTTTCTAGATTTTCTACTAGTCTGTTAAAAATAGAAACCCAGACCTTAGGATTGGGATGATTAGGAGATCAATATGTTTTGTACAATGACTTGTAGCAATCTATGTTGAGGTATGTGCAGATAGATATTTTCAGAAACTAAAGATAAAAGTCAACATTTTGAAAAAGAAGGAGAACCAAGAACTACTCCAAGGGTCTATCCGTATTTTTTTAACTTCATACACTTTTCCTTGCTTGTACTGAATGCACAAGTAGATCTTTCTACTCTAAGCCATTGTATGTTTACAAGATTTGAATTATATTGACAATCCATTGTCCACTCCATCTTTCAATTTGTTCTCTGAGCTTAAACTTTAAACCTTTTCTTTTCTTGATGTAAATGTGGATCATGCCAACCATATTCATAGAAAAGCTGAAAAGAGCTACTCCAGATTAAACCGTGCAGAATTATGCACACGGTTGGGCTTTTTTTTTTTTTTTCCCTTTCATTACTCTTCTCTTTCATCAAAGATATCAGTGGATTGGATCAAATGAAGCTTGGTCTTGTGTGAAGGTGGAATAGTTAGGGATCGTGGGGCTTACGTAAACGTGCAAAGACCAGCTGGTTGACTGAGTCTAAGCTCTATATTGTTGCTGGTAAGTTTTTTCCTATGGAAATGGACAGGTTTAGCTTCACTGATGAAATCTATGCTTTGATCTAAGCTTAACCCATCTTGCTAAAGCATTAAACTTGCCTCACTGTGACACAACATGTAGATATCATAAACTGTCAAGTAAACAGTCCAAGATTTTTTACTTCATGTGGACCATCTCATTTAGGTGGTTCCTATAAGCCGATTCAATCCAAATTAATAAGTTTATATGATCAAGACTGGGTAATAATATAAACTGTTTTTATGAGTTGATGCTGATTGATGGTAATATGGCTACCATAAGAATAAGTACAGTACCAGAATCAATCTTGTGGTTCTTTAGACTATGTTCCTGTTTGAGTTACTTAATGAGCAATATTAGCCAGTGTACTTAATATAAGCTTCACATGGATGGATGATGCAGGGAGGAGCATGGAAACCTTCCCTAATTAGCACCTGCAATACATTATTGTTCTCACTGATGACTCCAGTAGCAACCATTCACTTCTATGGTTATCTTCTTCTGGGTGGAGGGATAAACCTTGTTGGTGAAGTGTCATCTTTATGCCCTCCTAGTGGATATGGAGATCATCCAAAGCTGTCACAGTGTGGAATTTGTTCACTTGCAGAGAAGGTGCTCTATCAACACACTCTGTTTTAAGTTGGAGCATGTGTGCCACAATTATTACCAATCTAGTGCTAAGTCTGTCTGTGAACTATTTCTTGGTGCTTGTACTGATGGTATTTGTTGAAAGCGTCCTGTGGCATAGAAAGAGATGTGAATGAGCTAAAATTCTCATGATGATCCTCCATTTTTTACTAGGAGCAGTATTATAGCTATAAGAATCAGCATCTGCAGACATGGTATTTGGAGTGTGAGATGCCTCCTACGTGAGCCTCCACTTCATCCAAATGAAGAACACCCTATTTGTCATGGTATGTGATACTTCACATGCCACAGAAGAGGTGCAAACTATCAATCCTCTCCTTAGAGCTCGTGGACATTGAATCTTGTCTTGTGATCTGGTGCAAGTTTATTCTCAGCCTTCATATATGAATCTGAACTGTGAGATTTTTTTTCTTCAACAGTAAGTATTTATCAATGATCTGCCAGATTTCTTGTTCTTATTCTGGATTTGCAACCTGAGAGAGAAGTCGGAGGACTTGAAAAGTGTAAGTGAAGAACTGCAACCTGAATGAATAGCCATGGAATCCGAGTAAAAGTTTTCTTCCCGACCCCCGAATTAGATAAACTAGCGAGACTTTTGGTTGTCCATCTTTCAACATGTTTCATGGATAGGTTTGGAAGCTTAGCATTGCTGCATTGTGGACTGTAACAAAATCAACCATGTTTGAACTGTGATTTTTCCCATCATTTGCACACAAGTTATATTCACAAATAGCCTATCAACACTGTGCGGATGTCTAATTTGTTCATGAGAAAATGGATTCAAAACTATACGTATGCTTGCTATTACTTAACAGGGAACATTGGATGCAGTCTGTGGTTGTAAGGAGGAGTGCACTTAGTCTAGACTTCCTGTTCTGAAGGAACTGCTGCAGTGATCGAATCTTTGAGAGCTCGGCACCGTCTGTCTTCTGCTGCGGGGAAAGAAGAGAAGGCTGCTGGTTCTTCTTCCTCATCTGGTCATCCATCTCTCTCTCGGCCATGGAGATGATGTTTCTTGCCTGTTTCCAATAATATATAAGAAACCAAAACATCATTCGTTGTAGCATACTGATCATAGATAGTTTTGTTCTTTGATCGAGAAATAAAAGTTAGAAAACCATCTCATATTCTGAAGAGTCAGCAAAGCCAGCCGGCGTTCGGTCTGCTAACAGTACAAAGCAAAAGAGGCTAATGGCTATGAGAATTCAACCCACAAACTTCTCGCCTGTGTACCACTCAACGGTGTCCTCTACTTGTGTGGTCTCATGATTCGTAGAGAGAATGAAAGGTGCAACAAACCAAATTTTAGTTGTCTTATGGATGGTTTAAAAATTACACACTGATAGAGAGAATGAAATGCTTGTGAGACAATTGTCATAACATAAACTACAGAAGCAAAGAACTTTCTGAAGAAGCAGATGACATGGATGAACGAACTTACCTAATGATGCAGAAAGACTTGCTGTAAGAGCTCAGTTTTCTTACACTAAATACGAGGAATATTTAATGGGAGAGATGACAGACCTCCATCTCCGTTACTTCGCAGCTACAAATCCGACCATCGTAGAAGATTGTGATCTGCTGCTGCTGGGTTTCTCCTGACTTCCCAAACGCTTCCTCCGCACTACACCAAAGTGCATCATCCGTGAGTTGAAGCAGAAGCATGTTTGAGGTTTTGATGACACCAAGAACACAATACCTGCTGCTGCTGCTGCCGCCGAGGCGAAGTCGAAGGTCGATAGGATTACAGCCAACTCCCATCATGTCTTGTGTCTTCCTCTTCCTTCCTTCCTTCCTTCCTTCCTTCTCCTCCTTGCTTGTCTTTAGAAATATGGTTGGTTGGTGATCAGAAGAAGCACATGCGGTGGGGGAGTAGAGAGAAGCGCGAGGGAAGAAGTAGGACTTTATAGTCTCCACAGCACGCACCGGACTGAGAAGAAGACGATGACGCACAAAGAGCAGTAGGTCGTGACGGCGAACCAAACCACGTGGAACATGCGTTCCTCGTGGCGTAGGGCTGCGGTGGCGGCGGTGGACGTGGAGAGACGCACCACCCGATCCCATTTTGTTTACCGGTGTCCGAGTTTGGATTTGCCATGTGATCGGTGGTAGATAAAAGTTTATTTTAATTAAAATGTCGATGATTAATAAACTATTCCAATGCGTTGGAATCTTCTCTTCATCACTTAATTCTTATTTTCATATTGTAAAAATAATTATATATATATATATATATATATATATATATATAACATGAAGCCGATCTTATTGTTTGGGATAATGTGAGCCGACATAATCCAATGCAGACCACCAAACTTTGAAATCCTCTTCGACACCGGTAGGACCCAACTCGTGTCGGACCTTTTCATCCTTTGGAACAGTGTGGACAATTTGGTGACTTGACGGCTCGAATCGGAAGCACAGTTTCCACAAGGATCGAAAACAAAAAACACATTTACTTACTCTTCTTCACAACTACTGGTCAACTCAAGGAATCAAACGTCTCAGTCAATTTGGCAATCCCATCTTATACTGTTCCACGCTGCTGAATCATGTTTATTCTGATGCATCCATCCATCCATCGACCTTTTGACTCGCAACGAAAGGTGTAATTGATTACAACAATGCTACAGAAACTTGACAACGAGTGTTGCAACAAAAGTCTTTACTTCATATTCTTTTCCTCCCCAACTTGGAAAGCCCGTTTTCTCTTTTCTTCGAAGACCATGGAAATCGTGAGACTTTTTTTTTTTTTTTGAAAAGAAGGACAAATTACGCAGTGATGGAACCACATCGTAATATATATATATATATATATATATATATCTAAAACGTAATCTAAAACATATCTCATCGTATCCCCAATTCAAAGATCATGTTAGGCAGATCCGTCTCTTTTCATGTCAAAGCATAATTTATTTAAACGCACCAGTAAATGCTTGTCCAATAAATCACGTGCCAGCGTAGAGGCGACGCCCAAACGTCCGTCCAAAACTCGCCGTTAACACCGCGTGGATTCCGCAGCTCGCAGAGCACGCGACGCACACTAATACAAATATTATTTTTATTTGCAAAAGATTTATAGTATTTATTTTATTTATTATAAGGGTTATAATATATGGAAGCTTAGGAGAACTTAATAGTTGGGATCCTCCACGATGCTTGAGATCGGATTATTTCTCCAATTCCACAATCCACCGTTCCCTTGATCTCAATCTGGGATCTCAACCGTTCACACAATCCACGATACGATGACCACGGATGGACCGTCAGATGTGAGATGATGATGATGATGAGGGTTAAGGGACGGTGGAGATCGGTAATTAATTGGAGGGTCGATCTGGATCCTTACTCGAAAACATTGCATCCGACGGCTACTACTCCTCCGAAGGCGAGAGCGGTAGGCGAAGCGAGCGAGCGAGCGAGCGAGCCCTAAGCATCGCCAATTCCATCCTCGGATCGCCTTTCCCTCCGTTCGCATCCCTCTTGCGATTTGATCCGCCCGGGGATGGCACGGCGACGCAGACGGCGGAATTCCTCTGGACTTGGACGAATCCTGTCGTCTCTCCGTGCCGTTGTCTCGAATCCTTCGCAACATCCCGTCCTGGTTGAATTCTATCCAACCTTCTCTCTGGGATTCTTTTCTCTCGGTTTCGTCATCCTTCGAGGAAACTTTGCTTCTTTTTGTTTCTGTTATTCCTGTTTGTAATCCCAAGTTCGTTGTCTTCCGGACGCGTAGCTGCGTGGACTTGTTGGACGCAGACAAAGGTTGATGCGGCTACAAGTTTCGCCGCCTCCGAGCCTGGGTAAGTTCTTGCTTACGATAACTTTCTATTCTTTACCATTCACTTTTAGTGATTGCAATATTTCCAGTTAAATCTTTTATCATTTCTTCCCAATTTCATATCAAGACTTGAAAGGGTTTTTGTTTTTGGGGTTAAGTATATATTCCTTCGTCCGATTAATCTGGGAATATCATTTTCTTACAGAAAATTGTTGCATTAAGGATTGATCAAAGGCCCAAACCAGCTTTCTCTAGTTCAAAAGCTCATTGCTGGCTCATGACAGTCCTAGCGGTACAGGATTGAACAAAGTACATAGTTTCGAGTCAGACTCGTTGTTTTGTGAGAATTTTGGTTCAAAGTGGTATTTCTGATAAATGGCTCCAAGTATCTGGTAGCTACTGTAGAGCCAGGGTCCTTAAATTTCCTAGGAAGCTTCCTGACTATGTTACTATATGAAAATAGCAACGTGGTAACCGAAATTTGATGTCAACTAATGCTGCAACCAATTTTTGGTTGGTTAGATCTTATCTAAGCTAGGTTGGGTTTCAACTAATGCTGAAGTCTGTTCTGTACTTTTCGGAGAAGTAAGATCCATTTTCATGGTAATGAGATTTGTTGGCAAGTATGTATGAATATTGACATATATAGCTTTTATGTTCTCAATCTTTGCTTTATATTTCTCTATCCACTACATAATTCATGACAATTTTAAGTTCTTTTTTTTTTCTTAATCATTCCTGAGCTCATTGATCCAATCAGACTGACCTTGCCCAATCTTGATTGCATTTGGATCTTTGGTTACTCACCATGAACTCTTATGCTTTATCATGTTCTCTTGTGTCTTCTGTCAGATTCTAGAACGGGTATGAATTATGAAGATGGGTTTCCTCCTGCTAGTTTTCAACTAGATATTAAATAACTGTGGTATTCATCATTACACTTCTGGTGGTTAGTTCACCATCTCAATAGTTATTGGAGGGCCTGGAGGCGTTGGCGGCAACTTGGTGAAGAACACTCTCAGTGCTTGGAGTCATACTTCCAGTAAATTCCTGGCCTGCAAATGGTTGCCTGATTGACACCTTATAATGCTAGGGGCTTATGAAAGCAGCAATAAGGAGTGAAAAACCTGTAGTGCTGTTCGAGTACCTGTTACCATATAATCTGAAGTAGAGGATTCCTGATGAAGAGTATGTGCTCAGGCTGGAGAGGCTGAGATGGTTAGACCAGGAGGCCATGTTACAATTATTATATATTCATGCATGAGATATCACGTGATGCAGGCTGCAAAGGTGCTGGTGGACAAAACTATGATCCTGAGGTTATCAATACCAGATCACTGAAACCGTTTATCTCTATTATACCATTGGGAACTCCATCAAGAAGACGCATTGAATTTTGATTGTGGAGGAATGCATACGAACAGGTGGAATCAGTGCAAGTCTTAGGTCATCCTTAATTGGCAACTTCTGGGACTACTTGGATGTGCCTATCATTTGCTTGTCTTCACAGGTTGTCCTGACACCTTATGCTAGGACTCTGAATGAGTGTGGACTATGGGACGGCCAGCACAAATTGTGCCTGCAGTTGAGCAACTCTGTGACTAAAAAGGTGCTTTAATTCTTGGTGTTTCTGAATGGCTTGAGCTTGGCTCCAAATTAGTGCCAGAGATCTGTTACTATGGCAATTTTTTCATCATCCAAGAGGGTTATTGCCAGGTTATTTAATTCAAATACGAGTGTTTTGTTTGTATACTCATTCCAATTCTCCTAAACTTTATAATTTATTCTTTTTCTTTTTTTTTCTTTCTTTTGGTGAGCTGATTGCTTACACTTCTGATCTTCTGAAACATAGGTATCTTTGGTTTCACTCCTTGTGTTCTGGCTGAGGAACTATTTGGTGCTTCGGATATGCCAAACACGGGTTTCCTGTGCAAAGATCGATCAAACCGAGAATTGATGAAACTAAACTTGTCATGGCTTTGGGTTCATGATTCCAAGGTCCTACCATGGCTGACAGGTACTTTGTCCACATACAGATCATCATCATCAGCTACTTTTAGAATGTACAAAATACTACTACATAAATCTGCTTGCAGTTTTGCAAACCCAGAAGCAACCAGGAAATACTGAAGATACTGATGGTGCAAAGGTATCTTTTCTCACTACCAACAAGACAACCACACAGTGTAGCTACTCCCATGGGCTTCTAAGATGAAAGAGAAACATTTTTGGAGTAGAAATGGGATAATCCAGCACATGAAACATGCATTAAGATCAAAGCAAATGGGTCCAAACTGTGTTAACACTGCAGAAAGTGGGTTGAGTTGCAGAGCTCAATGATTAAAGACCAATCATTCATGAGAGAAGGCATAATATGGAAGCTAATGTTTGTTAAAGTTGTTTTGAGGTCAACAAGACAGAGAAGCTTGCCGACAATCATGTTACCAGTGGCAAAAGCTGAGGCAGGATCAGGTACTTGCAGATTTTGTTAATGTGTTGTTTATGTCTCTCTTTTTAACGTATTGTGCATGTTCTGTATTCGAGTCTGTTCAAGAGCATCTCATCTGAGGTTTAATATAATGAAAGGTAATAAAAGAAAATCTACTATCATGTTCATAACTAGTAATTTTGACAAGTATATAGTTGTTATCCATTCTAAAACAGTCTTGTTTTTGTTAGGACGTGACAAAAATTATCTGTAGAGGAGTAACTGCTGGATAGTGAGAAGGACAATAATCCATGTAGGATTAGTGTTTGAAGGGCTGTGAGTTATATGTACCCAGGCCTAGTAGTAATAGACATTCTGAATGATGACGATGATATGGTATATCGATGAGAACTCATGTGCCGCTGACACAAGGAAGGTCGCGGGTGCGGTTGGTCTACATCAGGAAACTGAATCTTTTTCCCTGTTCTGGTGATGAACTCAAATGACGAAAAAACATTCATGTAGGTCTATACTGCATCTTATTGCATTACCATTTTTTTTATTTCGAGTTTAGGCTAATTAATTGCTCCTATGCCGCGCCCAGGATCAGATATTTAGCAGACTCCTCTTCCCATGTGTTCTTTGTCTCTCACTCCTGTAGTCTCACTGTCTCTCTCCTGTTGTGTCACTTTATTTGGACCACCGAGAAGTGACAAGAGTGGGAGGACTTCTTCTTGTTGTTGTATTTATACGGCAAAACTGTTTGTGAAATATTGCAGCAGAGCCTTCGTGGCCTGCAAATGATTCGTTTGGTTGCCATCACCCTATTCTTGCCTTCTTCACAGCTCCAAAGACTCTTTGGAATCCACCTGTGGACGTGGTGGCTACTTGGTATGGGTTTAAGATTCTTGCTTATCGGATTTAGAATTGATACTATTTTTTTTAAAAAATGTCAATATTTCCTGTCATGATATATTCTTGCTAGATCTTTATTTATCAAGCTAAATTTAGTTGGTATTTTTTTTAAATTTTTTTTTTTGATGATTCTGTTTGGTTAAATGATGAAGACTTTTGATAGGTAAGTAGGGGAGTTGGGTTAATGTATAGATAAGGTAGATGGTTGTTTGAAAAGGTAATGGAGTCGAATGAGAATATGATGGAATAGAGATTGGAAGTCGGGGGGGTTTCTTAAATAAAGACTTAGAAAAAAAAAGATTTCCATGGCACGTGAGGTTGACAGCCAAAACTAGCATTGGGGCGTTGCTGGCGTGGCCGAAAGCGTACCGAGTTGGGTGTCCAACGACTCAGCAGCGACTTCCATGAACACGTACTAGTGAGGTCCGATCCCAATCTCGGCGGCTCAACCCGTACCGTCGCATAGAGTTGGGATCGTATCACCCGCTGAGTCCAACAACAATGCACGGCGGCGTAAGCCAGCTCTAAGAATTGATTGATGGGCTAAGCTATACAATAAAGATACATAGGATTGAGGGGGACAGGATCTAACATCGCCCGCAAACGGACACCGCCACATGATATCAATGTCCCCACCATCGCACACCCACAAAGCTGTAGCCATATCATGCACTAAATAATAGTCTTCTTCCATCCTCCTCCTCCTACATGGCCACCCTGCTGCAGCAGCAACAGCAGCAGCAGCAGCAATGGCGTGAGCAACAGTAGAGGTAAAGAGTACAAACCGGGAGACGCAAACGAACAATGAACACGAAAGCAGTAGGAGTAGGGAAAGCAGCAGCAGCAGCAGCAGCTGCGGATGTGCAACCTAAGACCAGAGCCTTAAGGAGAGATCGAGTTTGGTGCTCCTGTCTTCTCCAACCGTAGTGGTGGTACTAGCAGTGGCTGTTGCCGCTGCGGCTGCAGAGCCAAGAAGATCCTGGGCGTTTGCCGGTTGAGGATGAGAAGCTCTTTGCCAATTCAGGAGGTCCACGGCATCGGCGCAGGAGGAGCTGAAGCTGCCGGAGAGATGGCCGAGGGGGTAACTGCTCGTGATGGGTCTGCAAGAGTGGGAGGCGAGGGAGAATGGATATGGCTTGAGGTGGTCGCCGCCGGCAGCAGGTGGGAGGTAAAGGTAGGAGTTCCACCCGGTGCTCCTCTCCTTCTTGTGGGCGTTCTGGTGGCCTCCGAGTGCCTGTGACTTGAGGAACTTCTTGTTGCAGAAGAGACAGGGGAACAGCCTGGCGTCCCTTGCGCCGCGGCGGCCGGAGGATGGTGGCGAGGAGGACGAGGCCAAGGTGAGGGAAAGATCAACAACACCCGGTGGCGGTGGCGGTGGCGGTGGCGGAGACCGACACTCCATCTTAACTCTCCTCCAAAGCGAGTGTGCCACTGGGTTTCCCTCACCAATATATGGGAACAGAATGACACCACATCATGTCAACACTCCCCATATCTCCACTTGGATGAGACCGTTCGGACATGTCCTGCTGGATCTAAAGAACAGCCAACAAAAGCTGGAATAGGTCAAGATAAGGATGGGGGGTGAAGAAAAAAAAAAAAAAGGGAGAAAGGAGGGAGCGTACCTTCGGGAAAGGTGGTCATCTTAGGGTCCTGCGGCCATGCTCGGATGAGAACAAAACAGCTGATGCAAGCAGAGCAGACAATGGAGCCTTCAGGTGTTGTGTTCCTGGCACCCAACAACTTTACCTACTCCTTTTGTACCTCCTTCCCTCGAACCACCACCGTTAGCTATTATTATACAACGTCGACCACCGGAATGGTAAAAACTCACCGGTCAAAAGCTCCTGGATCACACTGGGCAGCAGCAGCTCAGTAAGACCGGAGCAAGATGTGGTGGATCCTTCCTCATGTCTGACCTGCAACACAGCAAATCACATGTGAGTCAACTTTGATTGAGAGATCCTATACATACATTCACAATTCGAATCTGCAGGCCACAATGTCAACTAGTTTTCTGGACTTTCATGATAGTTCGAGGGGCCTGGAACATTGAACATAACTAAAAGTCCAATGATTTCATGGCACAGCAGCAGAAGAAGACATGGCTCTCTTTTCCAAGTAAACAAATCAGCAATGAGTACAGATGAGTGTGATCAAGAGAGACCATACCACACAAATCCCAGCTTTGTGATGGCTTATTGTGCTGCACCACTTACTAGTTTGAATGCAGTGTCTTTCTTCAAATGGGGAAGCTTATCCAGTAACTCAGAGAGGGAAAACAACAAAAGGATCCAAACTCAAAAACATTTTTGTCCTTATTCTTCTGCAACAAGGGTGGTCCTGCTCCTGCTTGAATAATAAATGGTCCTTCCAGATCTTTAGTGACAATCATTACATGGCAGTCTGATCTATACAGATGAACTTATCCAACAGATATGCTCCAGATAGATATTTCAGCTTTTAAAGAAAAATAGTCTTTCAAGTATGCTGTGCATCACAAGATCTCTGAAAGTAGAGTAGGGGGGAGGGGCAAAAACACACAAAAAAAAAAAGAAAAAAAAAAAGAAAAATCAAGAACAAAGACCAAACCATGGTGAATGTCAATTTGGAGAGTGGACTGCCTGACCTCTTTGTTCGGATCCCAAATATAGAGCTTTCCACCTCTTTGTGAGCTGCATTGGAAAACTTACACAAATCATGAAATCTAGTAGCAGGCTCCATTTGCTTGGATTGCTAGAATATTGCTAGAGTTCAAAGGTTTACAGAGCACACACTCTGGAGACCATCAGAGGCCATGGCATGTTCGATTGTCTTCCACTATTTATTCAAGGACCACACCATGGATTCTGGCACTTGCATCCAGAAGACTATATCTGCTTATGCCTCTCTAGATATTGATAGAGTAGAGTGTGATCACAAAGCTTAATTTAAGTTTATTGATATGATATTTATTTATACAGGTTAGAGGAGAGGATTTCTCTCAACAGATTAGCGAGATTTCCTCATGCACTTGCGGAAATCTTCTTTGCTATCGTACCCCTGCAAAATTAAACTCCTGTTAGGAATGTCAATCGTAGACTGATGTAATAAAAATAGTTTGCGAGCGAGAGACTTCGTGAGTGAGTCTGCTAGTTGATCGATCACATAATTCATGTTTGACAACTTGATCTCATACGAAGTGAAAGTCGATGGTAATGTGTTTCATGCGTGAGTGAAACACTGGATTGTCGTACAGGTAGGTGGTTTCAACATTATCACAATATATTGTAGCAGTAAGGGTGGAGTTGATATCAAGTTCCTTAAGAAGATTCGTGAATCAATTGAGTTCTACAACAACGGTGATGATGACACAATATTCAACTTTAGTTGTAGATCGTGTGATTATCTTTTGCTTCTCAGAACTCCAACTGATAGGATTAGCTCCAAGAAAGATAATATACCCCGATGTGGATGTTCTATCATGAAAGTTTCCTGCCCAATAGCATCGACAAAGGTATGAAGATGAAGTGAGGAGCGTTTGCAGAGAAAGATGTCATGATTTGTTTGACTGCAAACCGATGCGTAGCATATGACCGATGCATGAGTTGTGATAATTTATTAATTGCAAATTAGATGTCTGGACGGGTGAGAGCTAAGTATTGTAAGGAGCCAAGTATTTGTCGGTATTAAGTACAATCCATAAAGGGTCTTTCATTGCATAATTTAAGTGATTCACTAGTAGAGAAGGGAGATGATAATTCCTGAATATACTTTCTTTGTGATACAAAGAGTCCGAAAGATGTATGTATTGCTTTAACTTCCAAAAAGTAGCTAAAGGTTCCTAGATCTTTGAGGGAGAATCAATATGCTAATTGCTTGAAGAATGCCTTGATCTCCATAGGATTATTATCCATGACAATAATGTCATCCACATACACCAGAAGATATATTGTGCCTTCATTTTGTCATCGTAGAAATAACGAGATATCAGACTTGGAGTTGATGAATCCAGTTAATGTCAAAAATAAGCCAAGTTCGATGTACCGAGCTCTTGGAGATTGATAAGGTCCATAAATAGCTTTTTATAGTTTACAAACATGCCTATGTTAAAGATAGATGAAGCCAAAAGATTGCTACATAAAGACATTGTTAGTCAGAGTCCCTTATAAAAATGTATTGCTAACATCAAATTGTCATAAATGCCAACTTTTAGTGATGGCCAAACTTATGATAAGTCAGATTGTTGTGGATTTAATAACGGGAGTGAATGTCTTTGTGAAGTTAACACTAGGTCGTTGATGAAACCATTTGACCACTATACGTGCTTTATATCTAACAATGGATCCATCTGGATTCCGTTTAATTCAAAAGACTCACTTATACATGATGATATTTTGTGTATGATTAAAGGATACAAGCGTTAATGTAGAGTTATGGAGGAGGGCATCTTATTCTTCATATATGACTTTACCCTAATATGAAGATTTTTGGGCTCGAGTGATTGTGGTGGGTTCAATGGTCTCAGGTGAGGGTTTTGTGATAGCATGTAGGTCAACGACTTAACGCAGTTTGAAAATATCACTTTTGAAACGTGTTGTCATTGGATGTCCAAGGGCTATGAGATTGTTAGGTTGTGTTGTGGTATAGGTGGTGGAGAGTCACTGATACGGGCCAAGTCAAGCTGAGGTATTTCAATGTCATTGGGTCTAGGAGAGGATTAAGACAATGGTTGTGTTTCCGAGGGCATTGCTTCATCGATAAGGAAAACCTATGAAGAAGGGAGTGGAGAAGTAATGGAGGGAGTAAGTAACTACTAAACTGAAGTAACAATAGAGTGTGAATCATGAGAGAAAGGAATGAACGGTGTCGTAGGAGGCTCGTTCGACGGGATCAGAGGTATACTCCAGTGATGTATGTTTGTTGGAGTGGCTTGCATGACTGGAGACTCATGATTTTGAAAAGGAAATGTAGACTCCAAAAAAATAATGTGACATGATATAAAAACTTTTTGGGTTTAGGAGTTATAACATCAAAAAACATTATGTTCAAGAGAGTATATTATGAAGACGCACGACTTAGATCTTGGTGTTATCTTATGTGAGGCATAGGGACATAGCCATGGATAACATAGACATCCAAAAACTTTAAGTTTTTAAAGGTTTGAAAGTTTGTGAAATAGTTCTTTAAATGGTGACTGATATTGTTGGACTAGAGTGAGCATACGATTAATGAGGTTGACTATAGTTTGAAAGACTACTAACCAAAAGGTTGGTGGGATGGGTTATCTCTGGAGTTGATGACTTACTCTTAAATGTTAATTTTATTCTGGCCTCAGACCAAGGATGCCCCCGTGCTCAAATTCTTGACAATAAGAGAGTTATGAAAGAATTCGATTGAAGCATTATTTTGTTTGCAGATTGAGAAATGGAAAGGAGATTTCTTTTAATGTACGGTGCACGCAGAACATCGAGTGTAAAAGTTATGGTATATAAATTAAGTATTGTGGAACCAATATGAGTAAGGAAGATTCATTTACCGTCCTCATTAATGATGTTCTCGTTTCCACCATAGTTATTGTGGATGGATAAGTTCTGTAGATCATAGATGATACGATGAGAGACACCAGAGTCTATGATCCAATTATGTTGACTAGTAGTCAGAGTAGTTAGGAGATTCGCCTGAGGCCAATTTGATAAGGCAGGAAGTCTGGATCGATACCGACAAATTTTTACGGAGTGTCCGATTTTATCACACAGCTAGCAGAGGATTCTTTGTTGGTTTGTGTGGTCAGGATGCCAAGGCTAATGGTTGGTAGGGCGGGAAGCATCAACCGTGGCACTCGCACTTGGACTTTCGACGAGGGGTGCAGCACTAGCCTTTGGTGAAGCAGATGAGGTCGGCTAAGGTGCCTTTGGAGTTCCGACCGATGTCGCTGCTCGTCGGAGTTGGTGCAGCAGTGGTGGTGCTACACCTGATCCTAATGGTGGATTTGATGATGACTTTGGAGATGGAGTCACTGGAGGAGTGGCATGGAGGAGGCAAAGAGGAAGTCGAGGATGACGGGAGCAGCGCGACGTAGACGACATCAGGCTCACGGCGACAAATTGCATCTGTGGGGAAGGTCGATTATTGCGATAAGACGGAGAAGAGGGGTGTCGATAGTGGGTGAGCAGGAAGAACGTAGCTTCTCTCCAACGAGATGTCGTTGGACAGCGAGGAAGGAATGGTAAGTCTTGCTTTAAGGCAAGGTCTATGTTACCATGATAAAGTATAGTATGATCACAAAGCTTGATGAAAGTTTATTGACATAATCTATATTTATATAGATTAGAGGAGAGTATTTTCTTTTACAGATCAACAAGATTTTCTTGTGAAATTGGGAATTGCGGAAATCTTCTCTCCTACAAAATATTCTAGAGAGATTATGATATTTCTGGAGTATATTCCAGAGATATATAACATAGCGCAAAAGCAATGCTAAAGCCATGCAAACAAAAACGAAAACCTTGGAACCAGATATAGCAGCTTGATAAGTTTCTAAAATATGACAGATATCGCAAAACACCAGTAAATTTAAAGCAGATATGAATAAAATTACTTAAATGAGTGCTCGCACTTGTATCTAATACAACCTGGCAACCAAATTTAATGACCTAAATTGGACAGATCATGTGGAAAATAAAGGGAAGCAATCTAGTAATCAATGACGAGAATGAGATTTCGACAATATTAATGATATAGTTGATGATTCATATACAATCAGAACAAGTAACCAACAAGGTTTGTACTATCAGATGTATGTTAGTTATGTTAAACATGTCTTCATGTTCATCAAATTCGGACATAATCTTTAACTTAATCTTTCACCTTTTTCCCTGGGGACTTCGGATCGACATTGGTATTGTTAAATAATATATGCATCAGTCGATCTTAAGCCAACTATTATATGATATATTGGACTCCATATATCATTATTGCCTAAACCATGCATTTCGGGGCAAATTTAGTTTGGGAAACCCTTAATTTACTTTGTGATAGCTTGAGGGAAACTTCGGCATCCAATATTCCTAAAACTGCTAGGAAATACATATAGCTAACAATATGCTACATATGCATCTTTCAAACACATCATTATGTGTATGATTATTAATTAATGAAGGAGAAATAATGCATGGGAGGGAGGAGAACCATGCATTATTATACTAAACACACAAATCAGTGTTTCTTTATGCTTTTTTGATGCGCATATAAATGGGGAACACAGCTTGTGTCTCTATCTACTCGTATATCTATCTCATAACTCCATGACGTAACATAAATAATTTTTGCTTGAACAGATTTAAGCTAAGAACACCGCTAAAGTTATGCAAACACAAACAGATATATAAAATCTAAGCATAACATTGTCAAGAGAAGAACTGAGCATGTGGGTTAAGATGGAGGTTTTAGAAGAAGACAGCGAAGAGAAAGTAACTCGAAGAGGCATCACCTCGTACCTGAAATGTCAAGCAGAGTCTTCACCATCAGTGCAGTCATCAGAGGGACCTTTCGAGTGTTGCCACCACCAGTCTTCACCATTATTCTTGTAATGGATGTCAGACTAATTTAATTGGTAAAAACCTTGACAGTTTATTGTAACATCTTAATCTTGAATACTGTTTTTATCACTTACAATCTATAAATATATATAAACAAAAAAATACTTGCGAGTAATTCTCAGTGCACGTATGCTGAATGCAGTCCATGATCCTATAAATATAAAAAAAAAAAAAAATTCTTACTACTGATTGGCATCATCAATCAATCAATGAACACGAAAGCCCAAGGCAAGTTTCAGAATGGATAGCAGGAAGAATGCATTGCAATAAAAAAAGAATCAGATCCTTCAAAAAAAAATTACATATATATAGAAAAACAAAGTTATTCTCAACTGTTTAAGTATTTTCAAATATATTGAAGGTCTTTTTTATTACAAGTATGACAAAGAAAAGAATCCTATTATAGTCTCTACTAATCCTCTGGTCCAATCTATTATTCTTTTTCGCTATATTATATAATTTAATGTAGTGATTCAGTCAATGCTAGTGTTCGATCAATGATTCAGTCAATCCGACATCAATCGACATGCTCTTGCCATGAAGAAAGCTCCCCCGGCAATAGCTTTTATCATGTGTCACATTACAGGTGGAATCCTAAGCCCTGAAAGATAAGCTCCACCCACTACTACACTTCAGCCCTAACTTTAGACTTGAGATCTTCCACAATGAGTAGGAAAGCTTCTCGTGGAAAGTTGGTGTATGTGCATGATATCAGAGATGCTCAATCTTTTCCACAGATGTGATCTAAAATCATGGATGCTTGCTTACCAGTCTTGATCTTACCAGTCTTGATCCATGAATTGGCCGTGCACGATTCTACAACTATATATTTCCGTGCCTCCATGTAATCAAGTATGACACCGCAAGTTTCTAGACCAGTCAAGGTTAGATATGCTTAGCAATGGATATATAGATCTTGGTGTTGGCAAGCACATGCTTCAAACACAATTCTCAGTTTGATATGCTTATAAAACCCCAATTTCCTATTGACATTTATGACATCTCTGTAGTTATTCCATTCTATCGTGTATAAAAAAAAAAAGAGTAAGTAATGGAACTATAGCCATTACAATCCAGCAATTTACGTGAAGAATTGTAGTAATCGTCTGGTGGTCTATTCTGTACAAGTCATGAAATGTATGTACTACGACATGAAAAATATGCAGCAACCATATTGGCGTAAAGGTGAAGTTAGATAGGACAGTGCATGTCGAGCATGCAAGGCAATGGGATCCATCGGGGTTTCTCTCGGTCCCTCACCGGCGAAACCTGCATTTCTAACTTGTAAAGTGTGTCGAGCATGCATGCAAGGCAATAGTAAAGTAAACGACGAAGACGAAGACGATTACTACAAGCGAAACCTGCATTTCTACAGGCATATACTTTATTTACTACACACCAAGCAACCTTTTTACGCACACCATCTTAACTTTCTTTTCCATCCCCACGCGCAAGGGATTCCTTACCTTCGAATTTGGAAAAGGAAAGCATGCTAATTTAAGCATGCTGAAAGTGGTCAATGGAACTCCAAGGAGGGGAGGTGGTGGAGACTGTCACGCCTCTCTCACCACCCACCACCTGCATTCTATTTCCCCAGAATGTTAGTGTGCCAAAGTTAAAAGTGAGCCAATTGCAACGTGAACACACAAGAGAAAAATCGGTTGTAGAGGAGTGTATATATAACCTTGTCATGCGTGACTTTTGTACTAACCAACTCGAAGAGGAAGTCAAAATGGAAGTTCCTAAACTTCTTCTCTAGCTTAGACTACTGGCAAACTTGTCTTGGGGTCACATCATGGAACACTTAGATAGCAAATGTTAAAGAGTATCGGATGTCTTGGCGATTTCCAAGAACTCCTTTCTGACGTGCCTTAAGCCTGAGAGAGAGAGAGAGAGAGAGAGAGAGATTACAAACGTTGAATGCCAGCTTATGCTGATATGTGCAACACGTAAAAAGTATATGATCCGAGATCCATTCGGATCTATTCAAAGTCCGCAGATGCTTTGGAAGTGCAACTTGTCAAGTTGTCATCAACAAGAGCATAATGTCAAAAAAAGGAGATATTTCTCGAACTAATAAGTGGGTAATAAAAAAGGATGGAACAACTCCAAAGGGGAACGTAGAAAAGTGGAACCCCCCCACCGGCGAGGAGATGCGTGCAAAACTCTCATGTACCCCCCGTGGCCACTGTTGCTGCTACATATGGAATAGCAACAGTGTTGGTCCATTATTAGAAGGTGGCCATCTTTTTTTGTTCTGCTCCTCATTTTCTAGGCTTGACTGGTTCAGCATTCATACGAAGGATACTCTTCCTATGACTCCGGCTATAGTCGTCATGCAAACCCGTAAAGAAGAACAATGTTATCTAAACAATATCCCCAATACAGATTCACACGATGCTTCAGAGGATTCCTAATTGATCTAAAAGTATCCTATGATGCTTCAGAGGAATCCTGATTGATGTAAAGGATCCCAGTAAGTATCCTATGCTTCAGCGGCAATAAACTGGTTGGGTTCAACCAATTCTGCTGTCAGCTGCAATGAACTGAACAAGAATAAAGGAAAGACATGAGAGTGGGTGGGCACAAAGGAAGGTTGGTCGACGACCGGGAGATCCATCAAGAAAAGGACTGGATAAGGAACAAGCCATTGCTGGTCATCGTAATGACTGGCTCAACATGCATGCATCTGTCTGAGTCAGAGTTCGGCACAGCAGATCAGGAAAGATGGCACCTAAAAAGTTGCTTAAGTGTACTCACAGAATGTGGTTTCTCAGGCCATATGAGAGATGATGCCTCATATGATAAATACCACAAAGCTTAGTGTCAAAATCTTTGCAACTCTCTCTCACACACACATCACCCCCGGATCAGATACCAGAAACAAGTCAGCGAGGAGAAGTTTTCTTCTCAGATGGATTGCGACTAAATGGCTGAAGGAAGTCATAGGTTACAGTCGATCGATAGAAGATTAATTTGGTATCACGTGTGACGAGATCATTTAAAACTCAGGATACTGCAAACAAGGTCGAGGCACTTCGACTATGATCGAATTGCACTCACTATAAATGAGATATGCAGCACAGAAGAAAGATGTCATCAGAACCAACTTTTGAGGGGGTACAAAACATTGGAATGATGGAAAGCGTGGCATCGGGAGTCGAGATGATGCCAAGCTTGACCTCAAAATTGTAGGTATCCTTTTCTTGACCACAGAAGGAGATTAACAAGGAAATCATTTTCCACAATTGTAGGCATCATGACATCCTTGTAACTCTGATATCATGCCATGAAAGACAGATATCACATACAAGCGTGATCCTTTCTCAAATAATAATATATAGTCCAAAATAAAATCAACTATAAGAAAAATAAAATACTATTCTTAAACTTGATGAACCTACAGGCCTAAACAGTTAAGATTTAAATAGATCTACACATATAGATTCTATTTTGTTTTGTTTATTAAGTGTAGAACACAAGCGACAGAGATGAGAATTCCTTTCTACACATATAGAAATGCTTACATCTCCATGAAAATGGAGTGTTGGCCTAATGCCGGCCACCGGATGTGAGAGGCTAATAATGGGCAGGTGGTTAACCTCAAGTGAAGCATGGGCGGCGGCACACAACAACAAATTTGGAAACCAGAGAAACAATGCTAAGCATAGAAACTGTGGTGGCTCGTTCGGTGCACTACTCCATCATGCATGTATGTATACTTTGTCATCTAATGGACCTGAGGTACGGTAATCCAAAGCCTTCTATTGGTCTAGCATGGATTCAACCGTGCCAATCAAGACAAAGTTGCAAAATCTCAACCAATCGTGACCGTTAGAAATTGACTCTTAGACAGACCGTAGGCTAGGGTGCAAGCAAAGGGGAATAATAGTTGAGAACGGGACAGAAAAATGTGAAGTTGCTAAATCTCATCTTTCGAAAACTTGCACTGGTACTTGCAAATGACAGAACTTAAATCTTATTTAAGTTTGCAATTACAGCAAGATTGTGCAATAAATCATTTCTAATAATATAGGATAGCAAGTTAGATGTTGGCTTTTCTACAAAAAATTTAGAGAAAAGAGAAGAGAATAATAAATGATACCTGGAGTACTTTAAATCTACAATCTAAAGTGCGCGGTGCATTAGAATAATTCAAGAATAATTATTTATATTAACTAAAAGATAAAATATAAATATTTTAAAATATTAAAAAATCTATCACATCCTAATAAATCTCACTCTCATTTAAACTAACCTCATCATCATCTAAACTAAATTAGATCTAAATCTTTATCTTTCATTTTATCAAATCCTAACTTCTTAATCAATCTTAACTACTTCAATTATTTTCTTAATCAACTTTTTCCTATCCTCACAGGTGATAATTATTAGTTTTGAGTTATTAAAATAAAAACTCTTCTTATTTCACAAGGATTGTGGAATTTGGTAGAAAATGATTTTGTTGAGTATGATCTATAGGATCCTAAGGATCAAAAGCATTAGATGAATGAAAATATGTAAAGAGATGCAAAAGACTTCTATATGCTACAAAAAGTAATAGATGATTCCATATTTTTAAGAATCATGATGACATCAACATCAACATAAGCTTGGAAAATATTAAAAAATATATTTAGAGGTACAAAAAAGATAAAAATTTCAAAGCTTCAAATTCTTAGACGTGAATTTCAGACTTTTATGATGAAAGATTTAGAATCGATCGCTGATTTCTTTTCTAAAATTTCTTCTATAGTGAATCAAATGAGATCTTATGACGAAAATATAAAAAATCAAACTGTAGTATAAAAAGTTTTACAAAGTTTATCTCTAAAATTTGATATGATCTCTACTGCTATAAAAGAAACTAAAGATATAAGTACATTGTCTATTAATGAATTAATGAATTTTCTTTTAGTTCATAAACAAGAAGTGAACAAATCTTCAGGTGAGGGTTAAAAACATGCTCCAAATGAAGATAGATAATAAAAAAGAACATAAGAAAAATCCAGAAACTAGATGTCAAGGGAGAGACTAAAATGACAGATGACGAGGCCAATCAAATGAAAGTAACAAAGAAACTCAAAAATATTTTTGTTACAAAAAAAGACATATTGAAAAAGATTATTGGTACAAAAATAAAAATCCAAATGTTCCTCTATGTTCCTATTGTGAAAAATATGGATATCTTGAAAAAGATTGTTGGAACAAAAATTAAACAAATTATCATGAGAAAAATAATAATGATAAAAGAGATAAAAAAATATTTTATTTATAGTATCCGATGAAGAATATTTTAGATCTATTTGGTTTTTTGATAGTGGATGTAATAATCATATAATAGGAGATAAAAGTTTATTTTAGAAACTTGATGATTCGGTCAAATCTACTATACAGATGGGAAATGATAAAAAGGTTCAAGTAAAAGGAAAAAGAACAATTGCTGTGAACACAAAGTCGGGTAAAAGAATTATTGATAATATGTTATTTATTCTTAATTTAAAATAAAATCTAATTAGTATAAGATAACTAATGATTATTTTTTATGATGAAAAATATCTGATTTATAATAAGAAAAATAAAAAATTAATATCAATGGTAAGGATGACAAAAAATAAAGTGTTTGCATTATTGTTTTCGAATTTTCCTATTCAATCAACATTATGAAAAAATAGTTATGATCATCTAAAATTTTATAGATCTATGCAAACTACCTCAGATAGTACAGATCATGATAATTCAAAAATTATAGTTGATAAAATACATCCACGAAAAGGATCATATCTTAAACTTCAAAGGAAACAATGAAGGTACATATAAAGAGATGATAAAAGTTTCTGATAATGTGAAAAAATCCAAAAGAAAGAAAAGAAAAATGAAGCTTAAGCAGGGATTAGATCCTACAAATACAAAGTCACCATCAGATCATCAGAGATGGATATCAAAGAGAAAAAGGTAAAGTTATAGACCTAAACAAAATCATAAAACAATCGTTGCAATATCGAAGATCAGCTCGTTGATGTCTTCACATAAATTTTGACGAAGAAAATATTTTTTTGAAAATAATTTTAAATTATAACTAGTTAGATTGATTTAAGGAGTTAGAATTAGATAAAATGAAAGATAAAGATTTAGATCTAATTTAATTTAGATGATGATGATATTAATTTAAATGAAAATAAGATTTATTAAGATATAATAAATTTTTTTAATATTTTAAAAATATATATATTATATTTTTTAATTAATATAAATAATTATTTTCATATCATTCGAGAGCACCGAAGACTACTGCTGATTGAAAGTGGGATGGAGAAGGGAGGCCATTTGGGAGGAGGAGACTGTTGCTGGTGGGACCGTAGGGTCAACAGCGACACGCCTGAGTCCTCCAAGTTTACCACGCACCGGTACTGCGGGCGGAGGCTGCACTGTTTCCCACCACCAATTTCACGGCAGACCAAACGACTACTACCCTCCCTCCACCATGTGGGCTTCTGCCACCAGTCAATCACATTTCATATGAATATGAATTAAGAAAATAAACATTCCAAGAAAAAAAATCGACGGCTCCCTCCGAGTTCAATAAATAGGGACCCGCCCCAACCTCCGTCTCTCTCCATATCCTCTTAGGTCGCAACATTTCCTAATCAAACTGCAGCCCCACCCCGATTGCCAAACTCCAAGCAAGAGAGAGAGAGAGAGAGAGCACACTCCCGTCGACTCCAAGTCCTGGCCTTGAGGTTACTTTGGCAAAGAAGAATACTATGGCTTCTGCCACCAGGGCCATGACTTCTACTGCCAAGCCAATCTCCAAGCCTCTCCAGTTTAACACACCACTGGCTGCTCATTCTATCAGGCTGACGAGAAACCAGACTTCTTCCCCCACCACCACCACCCTACGACTACACTGTTCGGCCCCTGCCGATTCCCTCAATTTGCCCTCCAACACCATACCGGTCTACGGGGCAGATCCTTATTGTAAGGAGGCGACGACAACTATCGCGAAGGCCGGCCGATCGACGCAGGAATGGAGCTTGCTCCAGCGGCTCGCCGCCACCGCGCTGGACTCCATCGAGGACGGCCTCATATCAAACGTGCTCGAGCGGCCGCGACCCCTGCCGAAGACGGCGGATCCCGCCGTCCAGATCGCCGGCAATTTCGCCCCTGTTGACGAGCGGGCCCCCTGCCACGATCTCCCCGTCCAAGGCCTCATCCCGCCATTCGTCGACGGGGTGTACGTTCGCAACGGCGCCAACCCCCTGTTGAAGCCCGTCGCGGGGCACCACTTCTTCGACGGCGATGGCATGGTGCACGCCGTCCGCATCCACGATGGCACCGCTGACTACGCCTGCCGCTACACCGAGACGGAGCGCCTCCGGCAGGAGCGCACCATCGGGAAGCCCGTCTTCCCCAAGGCGATCGGCGAGCTCCACGGCCACTCAGGCATCGCGCGCCTGCTGCTCTTCTACGCGCGATGCCTCTTCGGCCTCGTCGACGGCCGCCGCGGGATCGGCGTCGCCAACGCCGGCCTCATCTATTTCAACGACCGCCTGCTGGCCATGTCGGAGGACGACGTCCCGTACCACGTCCGCGCCACCCCTTCCGGCGACCTGGAGACGGTGGAGCGGTACGACTTCGGCGGCCAGCTGCGCTCCTCCATGATCGCGCACCCGAAGCTGGACCCCGCCTCGCGCGAACTCTTCGCGCTCAGCTACGACGTCATCCGGAAGCCCTACCTCAAGTACTTCTACTTCTCTCCCGACGGCAAGAAGTCTCCCGACGTGGACATCCCCGTCGACAAGCCAACCATGATCCACGACTTCGCCATCACGGAGAACTACGTCGTGATTCCCGACCAGCAGGTGGTGTTCGAGCTTCAGGAGATGTTCCGAGGCGGCTCCCCGGTGGTCTACGACCGGGCGAAGATCGCTCGCTTCGGCGTCCTGCCAAAGTACGCCGCCGACGCCGCCGAGATGCGGTGGGTCGTCGTGCCCGACTGCTTCTGTTTCCACTTGTGGAACGCGTGGGAGGAGCCGGCAACCGCCGAGGTGGTGGTGATTGGGTCGTGCATGACGCCGCCAGACTCGGTGTTTAACGAATGCGAGGAGAACCTCGCCAGCGTCCTGTCAGAGATCCGGCTCAACCTCCGGACCGGCGAAGCCACGCGCCGCCCCATCCTGTCCCCAGACAACCAGCTGAACCTTGAAGCCGGAATGGTGAACAGGAACATGCTGGGGAGGAAGACCCAGTACGCGTACCTGGCCATCGCCGAACCATGGCCGAAGGTTTCCGGGTTCGCCAAGGTCGATTTATTCACGGGGGAGATCAGCAGATTCGTCTTCGGCGACGGTCGGTATGGCGGTGAGCCATGCTTGGTGACGAGGGATCCAAACTCGCCGAAAGAGGACGACGGCTGCGTGCTCACCTTCATGCACGACGAGAAGGCGTCGGAGTCGGAGCTGCTGATAGTGAACGCGGCCGACATGAGGCTCGAGGCAGCGGTGAAGCTGCCGTGGCGGGTCCCCTACGGTTTCCACGGGACATTCATCAACTCAAGGGAGTTGGAGTCGCAGGCCTAGCAAGAAAGGAAAAAAAAAAAATGGTGTGGGAGAGGAGATGATACCAGAGCGATGCCCTGCGGAGGACCCTCTGGTGTCACCTCTCCCAGTTCTGTACATCAGTTATTTTTACAGTTAGTGGCAGTTAGGAGAGAGACCAGCTTGTAGCAGTGAGTAGGTGTGCCGAGCTCAGCTGTGTTCTGTTATTCTTTCCTTGTTTTTTTTTTTCTCCTCCCTGTTCATGCTGCGGATTGCTATAATAATTGCTCACCACTCCATCATGCATAGTAGAGTGAGGGGATCATGAATTATAGCGGATTGCTATAATAACGTTTTTTTTTTTTTAATCTATCGAAAAGAGTGACGGTGGAAGGAAAAGAACCGAGAGTGCTCGGTGACCGAACAATGAAAAAAGATGAGAGCTGAGGAAACAAGAAGAGAAAAAGAAGCTTCAAAGCACCACCTGAGAAGAGCTCTCGGCCAGGGACGGTGCTACGTTACGGGGAGGTGGGAGCACGTGGGGTGGGGGGGGGGGGGGGGCTGTTCCAAATGGGGTTTTCTATTTGGAACATTGGAGATTTGACGAGGGAGAAGAAAGAGAGCGACAATGGAGAAGGGCAAGTTGGACATTGTGGTGTGCGTGTGGTATGGTGGATCACTCGCAACAGGGCCCCACCCTCTCGGTGGACCTTGCAGTCAGCGACAACCTCCCCAGACACAATGCTGTACTGCAGCCCTTTCGCAGCAGACAACTCCTAGTCTCATCAACAGTCGAATACTATGCTCCCCAGTTAATAGGAGGCATTCTCCGTCGGCAATCTATAGCCAATCCAAGATTTTAAATATCGGTTCCATAACTGTGGCATGATGGGTACCATTCGGATAGTAATGGTGATAGTAATAAACAAGACACATATCGGTCGGAGCAATATCAACATGATCGATGCCACGCATTATTAAGTTGCACGGATCAATAAATATCAGTCGGCACGTATCAGTCCAACTGATTTTTTAAGTTTTAAATGCCATAATTGTTATTATTGTAATGCCAACTGCGGTTCCCAATTTCGCCAATGAGAACATCTTACTCTACACAAGGACACCTAAATCAATTAACTAATTGTCTAAATGAACACTCCATCGATATGCAAACAATCTGGTATATTCTGATCAAACGAGCCGCTTAACATTGTAGCATAATCTATTAATTTAGTTGTAGGAATAATTCCAACATAACATGAAGCATGATATCATTGTAGCATTATCTGTGGGAATAATGTTCACATCAAGCAAACAGTCCAACTCCGTCATGAGTTCAGACTGCTCAAATAACCTCTCTCTAAGACACGTGCTATGCTTACGTAGGTCTTGTACTCCCACCACAAAAGGTGGATCAAGAAATGCATTTATGACATTGTTAACCCCCATTTTCATCATTATTTATTAGAAAAATTATGACTGCCCCCTCTTTATTTAACGGAAAAAAAAGATATCTAATCAAATAGGACTGATATTGGATTTGCCCGATTAATACAAGTCATGACAACTCTAAAGTCAATTCATCCGACCATGTCATTAGGCGCTATGGGACAAATGGCACGACGATGACGACCAACCTGGCACAATAATGATTGACCTACCATAATGCTATTTGAGTTGGCACAACATCGAACATGAGATGCGAGGGACGATACCACCCGACACTAGCCCATCGATCGAGATCTCGAGACTTCGCAATACTGTATGCCCAACTCAACCAAGGACATCGACGACATTAAAGGACGAGGTACGATTGTTTCTCAACCGACAAGTATAAAAGATACCCTTAAGAACGACTCGAGGGAGGGCTCTCTAAATTTTTTTTTTTTTCTATATACTAATCTTTCAAGACATTTCGATCAGGACACTGACTTGATCGTCGAAGGAACCACATCGACTGCACCTCACCCCTACTAGATCTTCATGGAGGGCCCCATGGGAACCTCCAAGCATAAATATCCCGAGACACACATCATGAATCTCTCTCGAGCTTTCTTACTTATTCCTAACCGACGTGAACGAGCTTGCACATACGAGCAAAACCAAAACATACCAACTCTTTGGTCATGACATAAAATCTAACAACACAATTAATTCATAAATATCTCGTTTTTTTCATCTAACCACTTTATTAATTTCTTTGGACCTACCGAAGAGAGTTGGCCGATCGCTTTAAGATCTAGAGGCTATAGTCCGACTTAATCTATAAAAGAACGTTGAGATCGGCTTGATGACCTTGACGATTAATGGCCGTGCAGAAGATACATCCACCAGCAGCAATTAATGGGCGTGCACCACCCACCTTGACGAGCACATCTCGGGTTGCTGCAACACTCGCTTTTCTTGATCACATGGCCTCGATGATCTTGAAGTTTCTTTCACTGCTTATGATGGCATAATCTAACAGGCAAATCAGAGGAACAAACGTCCAATGGATTCTGTGACCGGTGACTATCCGGTGACAACGTCCATGTTCTATTCCATTGCACCCAACCACATTCCAATAGTCTGCCACCAATTTTGTTAGGCCTCGGTCTCCTTATCAGTCCCCACATATTTCCTCCGTTATTGGAAATTATTAGTACTACCTCCTTCCCACTTGCACCGGAGGATGTAACGGTTTGGTGTGGAAAAGGAGAAAATTTCTCAAAAAGCTACCATTTTGGAGACTTAACTACGAAAAAAAAGTATTACTATACTGAAAATAAAAATAAACATCCAAACACAACTTTAGAGTATAGACCTATAGACCTGTAGTTTGCGGAGAGGAACAGAAAAAAAAAAAAGTATTCTCACCATCAGTTGCCATGCAATTTTCAGACACCGAATAGGGACACAAATTAATTTTAAAAATTCAAAAGATATCTACTAATAAAAAATAATGATAAATTAATCTGAAAATCACTAATATATGTGTAACTTTACGATCCATTTTCAACTTGGAAAATTATTAATTACTCATTCCATCTCGATCCAGGAGTTATGTAAATCCTCGAAAGGACCAAGCAGAAGGATCTAAATCATAAGAAAGACAATGATTATGATTGATTTAACTCGAATTAGAACACATCATATCAACTTTTTGAGCCCAAATATCTATCTTCCTTACGATGGTGGACTTGAAACACACTGCTAGATCGAATACATCCGTTGTCAGGTTCTATTTTATATTTTTCATATATTGAGGTAAAGCAAAGTCGATGTTGAATATGAACTCAATCCAAACACTTATTGTCGAAGCTACATGACATCGATTGAATTTAATTAGCACATTGAAACTATCATGTCTAAACCTTTCTTTATTTTAATGTGTAGATCTGGTAAACACAATATGAAATATCTAGAATGGATTTGTCCGATTCGATTTTAGATCCTTGATAGATTCTTTAACATAATTGGTTGGAAAAAATAAATAAGTTAGGGAATATCCAATTGCAAGACAAACAAGATTCTTAAATTGTGTTGTCTAGGACAAGATCGTTTCAATTATTATATATCTATTTATCTTTAACTTCTAGAGGAAAATGAGTCACTTTCTACTATATTACAAGAGTTTAGGATCAGGTCCACATTTTATTTCAATATTTCTAATCATTAAGCACTGGACAATACTTGATTCCTTCATCCATTGCATATATTAGGCAAAACCTTTTAGACTTTTCGAACAATAAAATAATACAAAGGAGCTTTAGATTCCCATCTATAGCTCTCCCAGCAATACAAACGAGCTTTAATTTAAACCAATTAAATTTGTTTCTATGTAAATCTTTAGTAGCTTTAGACTATCAACCGGTTCAATAGACTTTTAATAAAAACCAAACAGTTTGAGATCCAAATACCTAGAAAGAAGCTCACTCTTGTAAAAAGCATATCCTGATCCTTCGGGATGGATACATCTCGAGTAGTATCATATATTTAGTTTGATTAGTTTTTAACATATTAGATAATCTTATCTTTCAGAGATAACCTCTTTTTTTTTGTTTAAGAACTTAAAGCAGGTATTAATTATACAAATCATATCAAAAATATGATTGCGCACTGACACATAAACACTAAATCAGCTAAAGAACATCCACATCCACATCCACATAAAATTAGGGGGGCATTTCGTTGCCCATAAGCAAACTATCTGTCTACAAACAAACATTTGATTGTCAGCAAGTAAACCACTTGCTGGATACTCTTCTCCTGCATCTCATCCTAATAAATTCTCCTCATCTTCTCGACTATAGTCCGCACAGCCACAATCACTACTGTACATGTAGGTATCAAAACAATTGTGCCCACAAACTACTACATGCAGCATTTTTAGTTTTTTCATTGAATTGCTGCTATCCGCTGACATTTTTAATTTTCTAGTTATCAGCAATCAAATCCACCTAATTGCAAAGCAATGAATTGGTGATCCTATCTCATCGAATCTTAGCCGACCACAGCCATTTTAGAAACATGGATCCAGTAGCAAGATAAATATCTACCATTATGTCCCCATCCCGCGTGCAATCTCATCTATCTCAAAATAAGCACCAGGACTGCTTTCTTGACAGCCGGAGAAAGAAGTGGCAGGTCTACCACTTTCCACTCAGTCCTCTATGCCGGCGCCACATACAAGCCTTATGTAGTAGGCCCGCGATCCCCATCATTTCCACTATTAAGCAGAACAAGGCTCAAAATAATTCTTTTTTCCAAATAGCCATGACAGTGGGCGGGTTGACAAAGCATCCGTCCTTGTTAGAAATAAATAACTATTTCTGTGTAAAGAAGTGATAAAACAATTGCAGCCATTCAGTCCCAAGTCAAATGTTATTCTGCTAAGGAGCCCATTATTGAATGAGCACATCGATCAAACAACTATAACAATCCCGACGATTTGAGAATCAATCATATTTAACTTTCTCTTGCATACCAGACTCCATTAGGTTTTCTTACGGCATAATGTGCCAGTACATGATCCAGGAACCTATACTCATCGAACACAGTTAATGATCCTTTGAAACTCCTAAAAAAAAAAAATAGCGTTTAAGGACAAATATTCATCATATATGCTATCATAATATAACTGCTCTGTATTTTCTCCCCATAAGTATGGCTTTCACTATTTCTATGATCTTGGTGTTAGTATAGAGGCATACGATTATGCATAATCCATCACGTTATAAATTATTGTTTAAAATTATTAGAATATAAATTAAAATTTGTGATTAGATAGGATTCTTAGTTTAGGAGTCCCAGTCAAAATATGATTTTCTATCACAATTGAAGTGCAAGTCTCAAGTTTACCCCTCTATAAATAAAGAACTCATGAGTACATAATTAGGAGAAGAGATGAGCTAAAACCTAAAAAAAGGTCAGATAACTAGAATTTGAAAGATGGTTTTACGTTTTCATATTCAATAAGAGTTTTTGAGTATTAAAGTGTCTCCTCTATTCTCACTCTATGATTTCTTGATGTTCAAGATCCCTTTCAAGAGATTTTCTAATATGATATTATAACTTTTTTAATTTCTAACATGGTATTGAAGCGGATTTGATCTTAAAGGACAAGTGAGAGCTTGGGAAGATAGATCAAGAGAAAGAGTTCCCCATGCTCAGAGAGAGGAAGAGAGGTGTAGGAGCCAAGAGGTTGCCAAGAGAAAAATATGTACTACAAGTATCTATCCTGTTGATAGACCTGTTTAAGTCTTATTAAAGAGAAAAATAAATATGTGAGAGAAAAAAATAAATCTATATAGAGAAAACAGTATTTGTTAGAGAGAAATAATAGACAAAGAAAATCAAAGAAGAGAAAAACTATAAAGAGAAAATTTGAGGAGAGAGAAAAAAAATCCTAGAAAGAGAAGAATTATCCACAACATCAATGAAAAGTAGATCTGATAGTGACAACCATTAAATAAGAGGAGATATCGAGATAAAAAAAATCAATATATTAGATTGTAGCAATAGAAAGATGATCGCTGAAAGATAACATCACGAGGTTGATTAGTCAATAGAGAAAGATAAATAGATTGAAAGTTTGATCACTTACAAAAGAAAAAATTAAAGGTATTGATGATAACTTCTATTAGTATTTTGGGTCTTGTTATTACATATATTTGATAGAAAAGATTCTATAGATGTTAAATTATGATGAAAACTTTTCTCAGATCAGAATGTTTAAAAGAAAGTATCTTGGATGATTTTAAAGATGTGACAAATGATAGTGATTTTGAGTTACTCATCGAGGAGGATCAGAGAGAATAGTTAATTTTTAACAGAGAGGGAGATAAAGAAAGGATTGAAGTTTATCTCTCAATGAATACTAGATGAAAGTATCGTTTCATAAATTTTTGAAACTAAGATTAGAAAAGAAGTCCGGTTGATTTTAGAATATATTTATGAAAGAAGTATATATCCTCCTACATTATTTGAAAATGTTAGAACATATTCATGTACAAGAATTAATTGAAAAAGTGGATTAAGAGAATACTATTACATTGGTAAATATTGACAGAGTCGGATGATATATATTTGAGTCTAGCCCATAATCCAATAGCTTAAACTTTTGGATTGAATTGATGTAAGACTTGGTATACGTTCATCCTAACTAGAATGACTTAAACTAGTCATTATTTGTACTAAATAATCAAGCTTGAGATTGTAGACAGAGTGAACTATATCACTTAGCTAAGATTGTGGATAGAGTTGACGACACCACTTACCCAATGTTGAGCCATATAAATAGGGAAAGATTATTAGGAAGATATTCATATACGAGTCAATATCAAGAGAGTCAAATAATATATATTTGAGTCTACTTCACAATCTAATAACTTAAACTAAATCAGAAGTAAATAATATATAAAATAGACTAAATATCCTTTATCAAGTGAAAATAAAAAAGAGATCTTATAAGATGTAACAGAGATTCTTAATATTGAATGTACTAAGATCTTGCAAACATAAGATTCAAATGATGATATGGATAATAATAATTTTGTTAAAGTAGATGAATTTATTTTAATCAAAAGTATCAAAAATATTTATACAACCCTATGAGAAAGAAAAAAATTACATAACCGTTGAAGATAGAGGGCAAGATGTTATCAATGCTGATTACTGTTCAAAATCTAAAATCAGATGAATATTCTATGATAAGAAAGTTAGATATATGTGTATATGATAATCTTGATTCAATTGATTTTGTACTTAAAGAATGATTTAAGAAATTTGACAATTCTAAACAAATCAGAGTTTTAAAATTTATCACAGTACATGATTCTATTTTCGTTGAAAAAGGGAAAAATTACAAAGTCAACCATTAAAATAGACACTGTTAGTGGTGATACGAAGATCATTATTATTTAAGATCTAAAAGCTATAAATACAGGTGAATATTCTAAGATAAGTTAGATATATATACAGATAATTATGCTGATCAAATCATTATGATTATATTGATCTTGCAAAAATAAGATTATTGTAACTTTTAGGTAAGCTATTGAGGGAAATCCTCAAGAGTCTTATCCTCTTAATATTTTATTCTCCTATATAAATAGGTACAAATAAAAAATAGATAATATACTTTTTTTTGTTTTCAATATCGTTTTCCTTAGTTTCTATCATGGTATCAGAGTCGCTTGCCTAGAACAAGCTCTCTTCTCATTGTTAAACAACAATAAGTTTCCACCATTTCAAGCTATGTGCAGAAGCTTCTGTCGACTCCTACCCATCTACCGTCACGGCACATCTGCCTCCTCTATTGACAGGAACCAACGAGATCGGCACTGATCTCTTGGCATCATCTATCCCTTTTCTGCAAAATCGTATTTGTGAAAGCTGGAGATGTATTCCTCCAGCAAATTTTCGGCCGCGATCAACAGTTGCAACCGCTCCTTCCAGTCGACAGGCTGCCACTACCACTGTCGCTGCCACGTAACCACAACCCTCTTCCTCTGTTGGACAGCACGCATCTTTCGATTGATTCTTCAATGCGCAAACAACAGCAAATCTAGTGTTTCACTCTTGTATGAAACATATAGCAATTGATTTTCATTTTGTACGAGATCAAGTGATTAACCGACAACTACGTGTTTCACATATTCATACGGCAGATCAACCACACTCTCACAAAGCCACTTGCCCGCAAGCTATTTTCACTTCATAGGTCTAATATCGACGTCATTGACATGAGCACAATCTTGCGGGGGCATGTTAAGCGATAAGATTATTGTAACAACTTTTAGTTAAGTCGTTGAGGGAAATCTTCAACAATCTTATCCTTTTAATATTTTATTCTCCTATATAAATAGGTACAAATAAATAGACAAGTACTTCTTTTCTTTGTTTTCAATACCGTTTTTCTTGGTTTCTATCACATAGTATGGTCTGGATAGCATTAATTTTGTTGGAGTAAATTATTTTATTTTCATGGAAAGCATAAATACATTTTTACATCCCATATGAGAAAGAAAATTTACATAACAAACTATTTAAGATAGAGAGGAAGATATTGTTAATGCTGATATAAAGATCATTATTGCTCAAGAAGCAGATGAATATTCTATGATAAGAAATTTAGATGTATGTGCAAATGATACTCTTGATTAAATTGATTTCATATTTAAAGAATGATTGAAGAAATATGACAATTCTAGACAAATCAAAATTTTACAATTTATTATAGCAAATGATTTTATTTTTATTAAAAGCATAAAAGTATCTTAACCCACCTATTAAAGTGAAAATTAGAAAGCCAACCATTAAATATACATAGGAAGATGCTGGTAATGCTGAAATGAAAATCATTATTACTTAAGATCAAAAGCTGTAAAGATAGATAAATATTCTATGATAAATTAGATATAATTTATAATTTATATATTATCAAATTTTTATAATTTATCAAGGTAATTAAGATAGATCAGGCACATGGATGACTATTGTGGATTGTGTGACTCCAAATTTAAATATTCAAGAAAGCATTACATATAGCAGTAACATCAAAGGAGATTATATCAAGCTTCAAGGTTTTCTATAAATTTTTCTATAAAATTTAATTTATCAGAGAAATTTAGAATATAAATCAATTTTTGTGATTAGAAAAGATTGTTTAGAAGTCTTAGTCAAAATAAGAGTTCTTACCATAGTTGAAGTGAAATTCTTGAGTTTACACCTTAACTAAACAAAGAACTCATGTAATGCTTTAGACATACAAATAGGAGAAAATATGAGATAGAAGCTAAAAAAGGTCAGATATCTTAAATTTGAAAGAAGAAAATTTTTTCATCTTTAATAAAAGTTTATGAGGTTTATATTGTCTCCGGTATTCTCTTTTATTGTCACTTGTTTATGATTTCTTGATTTCATCATTTATTTTAAAAGATTTTCTAACATGATATCAAAGTTTTTTTATTTCTAATATGATATTAGAGCATGTTTGATCTTGAAGGTCAAGTAGAATTTATGAAGATAGATTAAGAGGAAAAGGTGCCAGGGCCCAGAGGTTGCCCAGATAAACATAAGGGCTAAGGGTATCTATCTTATCTTGTCTTGGGTCGAGAAAATCAAATCTATTAGAGAAAGAAATAGATTTATAAAAAGAAACACTACTTTAGAGAGAGAAACAGTAAAGAGAAAAAAAAATCCAATGAAAGAAAACTATATAAAGAGAAAATTTAAAGAGAGAGAAAAAAATCTTAAGGTTCCTGAAAGAGAATGATTCATCTTGAATACAATTAATATAATGTATCTTTGAGGACTATATAAACCCCATATGTTGGGTCATGAGTGTAAGAGAGTTTCTGAAATTTGTAAAGAGTTTTTTCTTGAGAGAAATATAGAAGATTTAACCTTGTCCTACTCTTCCTCTGTTTCATATCTCTATTCCCTCTTCCTATCAACATCAACATCTGGTATCGAGCATAGGTTAAGCTATGACCTCTTCCTCAAGTGTCATCCAACTCGATCCCATTAACAAAAGAAAATTATGACATATGGTGTATCCAAATGAAGGTTCTTCTAGGCTCCCAAGATGTAT
Source organism: Ensete glaucum (assembly GCA_021527575.1). NCBI lineage: Eukaryota > Viridiplantae > Streptophyta > Magnoliopsida > Zingiberales > Musaceae > Ensete > Ensete glaucum. The sequence continues at coordinate 48,781,713 of CM038552.1, forward strand.
GGGAGTTTGTAGAAGATGGATTCACGAACCAACTCCAGAAAGAGCAATGAATGAAGGAAGAAAGCAACTCAAAAAGAAGGAAGAAGGAGAAAAGGCTTTATTCACAATCTACCAAGGGCTTGATGATACAATGTTCGAGATCATCGCCCAAAGAAATACTTCAAAGGAGGCTTTGGAAATACTTCAAAAAGCATTGGTGTTGATAAGGTAAAGAAACTTCATCTACAAGTTTTCCGCCGAGTTTGAAAAACTACGACAAAGTACTTCTAAAACTATTTCGACTTCTTAAAATCATTTCTATTGTTCATCAATTGAGACGAAATGGTGAACAAGTAAATGATCGAGAGTAATAGAAAAATATTGAGATCTCTAGACCAAATTTGATTTTATTTGTAACAAAGAATTACAAAAGAGTAAGAAGAACAAAAGAGCATGGCATCGACTGATCCGGTGCACTCGGATGTTTGTGACCCTATCAATCCAAAGATCACTTGGAGGAAGCAAGTATTTTCTTACATTTACTGATGATCATAGTGGCAAAACTTGGGTTTACATGTTAAAAGAAAAGAAATAAGTTTTAAGCAAATTCAAAGAATTTACGGATTTGGTTGAAAGACAAAGTTGTTGTAAGATTAAATATTTAAGAACAGATAGAGGTGGTGAATATATATCAAATGAATTTAAAAGTTTTTGTAGAAATAATAGAATTCTACATCAATTCACCATGTCATACACACCTCAACAAAATGGTGTCTCGGAAAAAAAAAATAGGACTATCCTTAATATGGTCCGATGCATGTTAAAGGAAAGAAAAATTTCGAAAGAATTTTGGGGTGATGTTGTTGTGTAGTTTATTTGCTTAAGTTCACAAAGCGAATTGGTAATATTACACCAGAAGAAGCATAGAGCTTACAAAAACCAAGAGTTGATCATTTGAGGATTTTTGAAAGTGTTGCATTTGCCAAGATACCAGAAGAAAAGAGAACAAAATTGGAGGATAAAAGCCAAAAATGCATTTTGCTAGGTTATCCAGAGAATTCCAATGGTTACAAACTCTACAATCCTATCACAAATAAAGTTATGATGTCAAAAGATGTTGAGTTTGATGAACAATGATTTGGAATCGAAAATGATGAGCAAAGATAAGAAAGTCATGTAAGAAGATGATATAATACAAGCAAACACTAAAGTGACTTTGTCAGAATCATCACCTAGATCAGCTAGGTCACATGATTCAAGAAGTCCAATTATAAGAAGGACAAGACCGATTCAGGACCTATATTATGTGACTTAAAGGATTAATACTAACAATGATGAACTTTCTTTATTTTGTCTCTTTGCAGGATATGATCCATTAATCTTCGAAGAAGCTTATAGAGATGAAAAATGGCGACAAGCTATGAATGAAGAGATTCATGCCATTAACAAAAATAATACATGGGAGCTTACTACACTTCCGTAAGACCACCAAGCTATCGGTGTTAGGTGGATCTTCAAAACAAAAAGAAATGCAAAAGGAGAGGTAGAGAAATATAAGGCTAGATTAGTTGCAAAGGGATATAGACAACAATATGGAATTGACTATGAAGAAGTATTTGTGCCAGTTACTCGATTGGAGACAGTAAGATTACTTATCTCTCTAGCAGCTCAAATGAAATGGAAGATTTTACAAATGAATGTGAAATCAACATTTCTTAATGGAGTTCTTGAAGAAGAGATATATATTCAACAACTTCGAAAGAAACTTGGCATGCTAGATGGAACAAGTTTAAGGGGGGAAAATGTTGGAATTAAACTTGTTCAAGTATCATAAAGAGGTTCATTTCATCAAAAGAGGTTCATTGCATCAAGAGAGAAATTTATTACATCAAGAAGAAAAAAAGGATTAAAAGACTATAGAAGGATAAGTCGAATTGGTTATTGGTTCTTGAAAGGATTTCTTGAAAGAGAATGATTCATCTTGAATACAATTAATATAATGTATCTTTAGGGACTATATAAACCCCATATGTTGGGTCATGAGTGTAAGAGAGTTTCTGAAATTTGTAAAGAGTTTTTTCTTGAGAGAAATATAGAAGATTTAACCTTATTCTACTCTTCCTCTGTTTCATATCTCTATTCCTCTTCCTATCAACATCAACATCCGTATCGAGCATAGGTTAAGCTATGACCTCTTCCTCAAGTGTCATCCAACTCGGATCCCCATTAACAAAAGAAAATTATGACATATGGTGCATCCAAATGAAGGTTCTTCTAGGCTCCCAAGATGTATGGGAGTTTGTAGAAGATGGATTCACGAACCAACTCCCAGAAGAAGGAGCAATGAATGCGAAGGAATAAAACAACTCAAAGAAAGAAGGAAGAAGGAGAAAAGGCTTTATTCACAATCTACCAAGGGCTTGATGATACAATGTTCGAGATCATCGCCCAAAGAATACTTCAAATGAGGCTTTGGAAATACTTCAAAAGCATTCGGTGGTGTTGATAAGGTAAAGAAACTTCGCTCACAAGTTTTCCGAGCCAAGTTTGAAAAACTACAACAAGGTACTTCAAACTATTTCGATTACTTAAAAATCATTTCTATTGTTCATCAAATGAGACGAAATGGTGAACAAGTAAATGATCAGAGAGTAATAGAAAAAATATTGAGATCTTTAGACCCGAAATTTGATTTTATTGTTGTTGCGATTGAAGAATCTAAAGATTTAGAAAAAATGTCTTTAGAAGAACTTATGGGTTCCCTTCAAGTTCATGAACAAAGAATTACAAAAAGAGTAAGAAGAACAAAAAGAGCATGGCATCGACTCGATCTGGTGCACTCGGATGTTTGTGGCCCTATCAATCCAATATCACTTGGAGGAAGCAGGTATTTTCTTACATTTACTGATGATCATAGTGGCAAAACTTGGGTTTACATGTTAAAAGAAAAGAAATAAGTTTTAAGCAAATTCAAAGAATTTAAGAATTTGGTTGAAAGACAAAGTTGTTGTAAGATTAAATATTTAAAAACAGATAGAGGTGGTGAATATATATCAAATGAATTTTAAAGTTTTTGTAGAAATAATGGAATTCTACATCAATTCACCATGTCATACACACCTCAATAAAATGGTGTCTCGGAAAGAAAAAACATGACTATCCTTAATATGGTCCGATGTATGTTAAAGGAAAGAAAAATTTCGAAAGAATTTTGGGGTGATGCTGTTGTTTATGCAGTTTATTTGCTTAACAAAGAAAGTAATTGGTAATATTACACCGGAAGAAGCATAAAGCTTACAAAAACCAAGAGTTGATCATTTGAGGATTTTTGGAAGTGTTGCATTTGCCAAGATACCAGAAGAAAAGAGAATAAAATTGGAGGATAAAAGCCAAAAATGCATTTTGCTAGGTTATCCAGAGAATTCCAGTGGTTACAAACTCTACAATCCTATCACAAATAAAGTTATGATGTCAAGAGATGTTGAGTTTGATGAACAATAGATTTGAACTGGAAAATGATGAGAGATAAGAAAGTCGCATTGTAAAAAGATGATATAATACAAGCAAACACTGAAGTGACTTTGCCAGAATCATCACCTAGATCAACTAGGTCACATGATTCAAGAAGTTCAATTATAAGAAGGACAAGACCGATTCAGGACCTATATGATGTGACTCGAAGGATTAATACTAACAATGATGAACTTTCTTTATTTTGTCTCTTTGCAGGATATGATCCATTAATCTTCGAAGAAGCTTATAGAGATGAAAAATGGCGACAAGCTATGAATGAAGAGATTCATGCCATTAACAAAAATAATACATGGGAGCTTACTACACTTCCAAAAGACCACCAAGCTATCGGTGTTAAGTGGATCTTCAAAACAAAAAGAAATGCAAAAGGAGAGGTGGAGAAATATAAGGCTAGATTAGTTGCAAAGGGATATAGACAACAATATGGAATTGACTATGAAGAAGTATTTGTGACAGTTACTCGATTGGAGACAATAAGATTACTTATCTCTCTAGCAGCTCAAATGAAATGGAAGATTTTACAAATGGATGTGAAATCAACATTTCTTAATGGAGTTCTTGAAAAAGAGATATATATTCAACAACTTCGAAATAAACTTGGCATGCTAGATGGAACAAGTTTAAGGGGGGAAAATATTGGAATTAAACTTGTTCAAGTATCATAAAGAGGTTCATTTCATCAAAAGAGGTTCATTGCATCAAGAGAGAGATTTATTACATCAAGAAGAAAAAATGGATTAAAAGACTATAGAAGGATAAGTCAAATTGGTTATTGGTTCTTGAAAGGGTTTCTTGAAAAAGAATGATTAATCTTGAATACAATTAATATAATGTATCTTTGAGGACTATATAAACCTCATATGTTAGGTCATGAGTGTAAGAAAGTTTCTGAAATTTGTAAAGAGTTTTTTCTTGAGAGAAATATAGAAGATTGAACCTTGTCCTACTTTTCCTCTGTTTCATATCTCTATTCCCTCTTCCTATCAATATCAACAATCATAACAATGATTAGTTAACAGAGAATGATCGATAGACTAAAAGTCGAATCAGTTTCAGAAGAAAAAAAATTGAAATTGTGGATAACAAATTTTGTGAGTTATTTTGGATTGCGTTATTACTTAGATTTGATAGAAAAAATTACTAAAGATGAAAATTTATGATAAATATTTTTTCTCAAATCGGAATGTTTAAAGAAATTATCATGGATGCTTTTAAATATGTGATAGATGATATAGATTTTGAGTTATTTTTTAAGGAACATAAAAAGGTAGTTCTTAACAAAGAGGACAATAAAAGAGTAATCTCTGAATGAATACTGGCTGAAAGTATTATTTAATAAATTTTTGGATCTCCAATAAGAAGAAGTTTGATTGATTTTAAAATATATTTATGAAAGAGGTATATATCATTCGATATTATTTAAAAAATTAGAAGATATGTGTGAGAACTAATTGAAAGAGATTAAGAGAATAGTCTCGTATTGATAAATATCGAAAAAGTCAAATAATCTATATCTGAGTCTAGCCCACAATCCAATAACTTAAGCTTTTAAGTTAAATTGATGTGTGACTTAGTATAAATTCATCCGAGTAGAATGATTTAAACTAGTGATTATAAAATTTGTGACATAATATTAAAGCCAATATAGATTAAATTTTATGATTAGATAAGATTGTTTAGGATTCTTAATTAAAATAAAGTTTTTTTTATCATAATTAAAGTCAAAGTCCTTAATTTATTCCTCTATAAATAAAAAACTCGTGTAATACTTTAAATATACAATTAAGAGAAGAGATAATATCTCCTCTTCGATCCTGTATTGTCACTTATTGTCATTGTGATTATTATATTATACTTGTCGTCGCCCATATGAATACTATATTGCACACCAACCCATCCATCTTATGGTCCATACACTTTTGGGATGTCGGACGTCAACTGGTCAACAGTATGATGATACTTTTGACTAAGAAGTAAATTATCTATATCTACATAGTCAACTGAAGTGGCCACTCAAACAGCTCCCACTTCATCCATCGGTCGGCAAAGCTGCCCTCCGGAATGGAGGCCAACGGGAAATGAGCAACCCTAATCCCTACAAGGATAAGAAAAACAACACTAGAAAAAAAATTCCCTAATAATGAACCCATCCGAAGTGGGCGACGGGATCAATGGAAGGTTGACGTCAATTAAATTACTATGAAAGAGGAAGAGGCTTCAAAAGTCAAACCTTAGAATATATATGTCAGCCACATTCTGATCAAGTCTACTTGTGAAAGTGGAATCACAGGCAGCAGCGTCACATGGCTCAAATGATATTGGATTATATTATACTTCTTCGTCGGACAAAAAGTCAACATGCAACGAAACCTTTTCACAAAGTGGCTTCCTAAGCAAGCATATCATATGCATTATCTAAAATGTAGTCTCAAATGAGATATAAATTGAGGTCTGTGATGACATGAGCAAGTTTCCACCCAACGTGGATGTTTTGAGTTGACTTTTCTCGTCCATGTGGTTCCAAGCCACTTGTGAAGTATGATATGTATGATACGAGAGGAACAAGACACTGACTGGCGAAGTAGGAACAGCAATGGGATCCAATATGCATCCCGATGACCATCTAATTTAAGTTCACGATGTATATGAGCCATACATTTAACCCAAAGAGGACCCCTTATTATTTTTCAGCGTTTTGATCAATGAAACCTTCAGATTTAGATTGCAACGTCATAGTCTCTCTAACGATCCTCGACCCTCCGATAAAATACTACTATGATGGATTTCTAGAATGCCCAAAAGATATCCAAAAATGAAATTGCAACATTCGGTTCATCACAACGAACATCAGCGACGGCAAGGAACTGCTGCTGACTGGAGATTGAGAACTGATGACAGCCACTAGGTGGTGCATACACTTTGGTGGTAGAGCACAAGGAATCAATCAGATGTTATGTTTATAATGACATCCAATCAAATCAAACGTCATAAATCTTTGTGTGTCAAATGATATTCAAAGATACGAGGTAGTTGACCGAGCCGTGGGAGAGACACAATCAGGCCATCCCACTATAGAACTATTCGCCGATTGGTGGAGAACAAGTGATCAGTAGTGCTCGTACGACGGACTGAAATGTCGACGTGTACCAACTAGCACAATCTTTGAATCCGTATAGGATCAAAATAGTGGAGGTATGGAAGCAATGTGGACTATTTAACACTATAGCAAATGCGTAGGCCGTGATGCCATCAAGTAGACGAGTCCCAACCGAAGCATGATGGCAAATCAGATGCTTGTAAGTGGCGTCTCCAATAACTTACTGATTAGGCTGGTAAAGAGAACATCACTTCTTTGGAGGGGTCGATATATGATCATCCACATCTCTTGGACAGTGGACTTACTAGTCTGGCTGACGCTTCTGGAGTTGACCAAAAACAAACATGATACTTCACGACCAAACAATCCCCAAAAGACACGTGAGACTCCCATATACCCTACTTAAACTCAACAGAGGACGCTACACTAGACGTGCACAATTACAAGCACAAACACAAAAGACAAGATTCCAATGTCACATAGATGTCTTTTCTAGCATTAGTTTACGATATATATATATATATATATATATATATATATATATATATATTCCATTTAAATTAGATATGCACCAAATAGATCCATACTTGGGTCGAAGTTGATATCTTCACATAGACGCATGCACCCAAACGCAAAGCATAGTTTTTATAATTGCAAGTCCCATCACGCCATCTATATGTCCACCCTTCTATCAGTTGTTTTCCTTGTGGCGTCTATACCCGATTAAGACGTATATGGATCGAACAATGCTGTAAGGCCAGGGTGATGTTCGTGAATAGCTTGAACTCCAAACAGTTTTCTCCGCAAACCCAAATGACGAATAAAGATGATGATTAGTAACGAGGCCTAGTTAGTTCATGTTGGGCTTGGTAAAAGCCCAATAGTATCTAAACCAGTTTATGTATCATAAATAATATGACAACAACATAACTACAAGCTAGATAATGATTTAGATAACTACACCATAACCACCTAGCTTGTAGTAATCTATAATGATTTTAGATAATCAAATTAGATTGGAAACGCAAAGCCATACTCTCTCTCTCTCTCTCTCTCTCTATAAAGCTGTCTTCCTCTCTTCCATCTTACCCCTTGTATTTTTACTCTACCATCATTCTCCCTAACCCCGACGATCTATCAAAATCTAATCCTCTGTTTAACAGAGCAGTCGCATCTATCATTGAGATTTTGGATGATTGATCGACAATCTCCAAGACTAATCCCGCTTATAAGTAAACCTCGCCATCCACCAACTCGGTGACCCAGTCCGGCCTGATATCTTCCAAGTCCAAGACCTGGGCTCCTTGGACTCTGAAGTCGAGCAATTTAAATTTGAGGCTAAGCCAAGCCCAAACACGAGAAATTGATCGCTTCTAAAACTTGAAGCAACTTGAAGCAACGATAAGAAGATAGAAGGGTAAATTGTAACTACAGCAATGCTTCAAATGTTATTCAATGCTTATGCAAATAATCATGAAGCTTAGGAAATGTAGAAACCAGACGCAGCAGGATAGTAAATGGTAAGTACGACTGACGGAACAAAATCAATGAGACATAGTGGGCAGCTGAGATACTTACAAGATGATGGAAGTATAACGAGATCCTTGATAGACAATGGAGGTAACCAACATTTTTGCAAGATGCCACACCCAGCGAATCATTTACACTGTTGGAAGTAGAGCAGCAAATCAAAGAAAATTTATGACGTCTTATGCAGCAGACACTAGATGGATCAAACAATACTGAAAATGAATCAGTGTCATAATTTTAGATTTCAAATTAGGAATCCTATGGCATAACTGGAATCATTCCCAATTGCAGACACAAAATTTCCATGCATTCGCAACCAAATCAATTAAAAGCTGACCCAAAACAGGGTAGGGCTAACGGGTTTTAAAAGTTAGTGAATACTCAATTAAATATTCCTCCAAGTCAGGAACACGATAATTTAAACTACTCAAATCGAATCAAAAGCAAAACATGAAAGGTAAATGAACAAAAATCAAATCGAATCCAAAGTGCATTCAGAGTTGGCATATCTCCAAATCTGAAAACCCAGCGTTTGGAATATAATTTGAACTCGTTATTTAAAATTTGATGCCACAACAAAGCATCTTACCCGGTCCTTCTAACGCTTAAAGTTTAAACTTCTAATTAACCTTCAGAACTTGCTGATATATCGTTTTCCATCATGCAATGTCGTATAAATAACTAGTTCCCCTGTCAACAGTTCAAAACAGGCCAATATATCATAGTTTTGTTCCATTGGTCGATAAAATTTTGAACCGTCCCCTCTAATGACTCCAACAAAGTCTATACAAAACATAGGCGCAACTTCAATATTAATTCACCACTTTGCCATACTGTTCCAACTAACACCAAATATATAACTGGAATAATCTCTTCGTCTTCTTCAATCCTTCGCACAGCAACTACGACAACTACTTCTATTAGGCTTCAAGAGCTCATCGCCACTGAGTGACTAATGAATTTGCACTGCGACGATCTTATTAGTGAATATTGATGTTGCATTGTAACCATCAAAGAAGACCAATCACTATGAAGCGACTAATGCGCCATCTATAGTCAACATTGCTTGAAAACCATATCCGTCCTAATACTTGGTGTTTCCATCACACCAACGCCCAAATCATCACCATCAAGAACAAAGTAATCTGATCTTCATCGAAAAACAAGTCGAGGAACAAGAACTAAATTCAACATTCACATCTCATCTCGGTGAACGACACTGAACCGTAAACGCATCGACAGGAAGTAAAAGAAACACGCAAAAATATAATATCAAAGAGGTAAAGACGAAAAGAACCCTAACCTCCCGCACCGGCGATCATCTTTGGCGCGACACCTCCCCCATCAAAAACCAGAGGAACTGTGCCACGATTACAGGTAGAGTGATCAAGCCAACACGGAAGAGAAGAACCAAGCAAAGAGGCAAGCCAAGATCGCTTACCTTCGGGTGAATCTCGACCTAAAATGAAGCAACGAGAAGAGGAGAAACCAGCGAAATGAGCCACAGCATCGTCTTCCCTCGTATATATAGACCTCCATGGTATGTACTTTTCCTATTAACCCCTACAAAGTATAGTTTATCAAATATGTTCCTATCACAATGTAGATTAAGGTGTTGTAGGAATATTTCAGCATCATGAGAGGGCCAAATATGTTATTTACAAACTTCATAAGGATTGATATGAAACAAAATGCAGAAACAGAATTGAATAAGAACGAGTTTCTCACCGTAACTTGGGATCCTCTCCAATACATAGCCTACTTTCCCGAGACTTCTCTCGTTACCAATCGTCGTCATATGTTACGGATGTCCACCAGTCACACGTGGCAGATGGTCAAGATAATGCGATTAAGAAGACACAAACAGAATTGAATAGGATCCCCGTGTCTCGACTTGCTCTCTTTGGCAATTGCCCGCTCAGTAAGACTTAGGCGCCAAAAGTTAGTTAGGGAATTATTTTTGTGTTTTTTGAAAATTCAATAAGACTATCTTTATATTTACGTTTCTAAAAAACACTTCACACATGACTTTTTTAGTTGGTTTCTCTTCCCAACGATTACAAAAAAAGTAATCAGGATTTGTGACGATTAGATTTTTAGTTTTTATGTAATTTAATTGCAAGCATTAGATTAACTTAAACCAAATAAAATAAAAAAATTCAATTTTCAATGATCATTCGATCAACCAATAGAAGTTAGAAAATATATAGGAAAATAAAGAAAAAAATACTAGATGATGTTACAACAGCGACCAACTGATTCCTCCAAAAGAAAAAAAAATCAATTGCAAATGAGATGAAATCTATTTTTAAGTGTCAGATTTTTTGTTTCAAATTAATAGAAGTAAAAGAAAAACCTCAGTGAACATGGAGATGACTCAAGTGTTCATAAACGACTCAACGATCCAAGAATCTTAGGTCAACCTTGATCGTCGGTCATCGTCCCAAATTGGGCTGTACAGAACACCACCACACAAATTACATGGCATGAGTGCTAAGAAAGAAAAAAATCTACTATATTTATTATACAGGATTTCTCACAGAATCGTCCGACTCGACATTTGCTTTCATCATCGACATTATGTCTTCTACAAAGGAGAGATGCAAACATAAAGAATACCTGCCATGGCATGGTAAGCCTATTGATTTGAACGGGCCACACGACCACATACACTAGCCTACTCAAGCAGAATATACAGGCGTGAAGCTTCTCTCGGTCACCGAGGCAACCTTGAATCCATTTCTTCCTGGTGCAGGTAAACCAACAACCTGGGTTTCAGTTTACAGGATGATGACCCTGAACCATCAACGTCAGCTGCTATGCATCTTTTGGATTTAGCTCTCCATATCTGGAACCATCTAGATCTTTACAACTTTGGATGGTTATCTCGAAACCGTATGTCTGGTTGTAAAAATATTGGGTTGGGAAAACCCCCACCAGGAGCCTCAGACCAAAGAACACAAACGACTGCAACATCAAAGAAGATGGCTAAATCCAGGCTAGAGAACCCCGATCACTTGCCACTTGAGGACGGCCCCTGGTAGGTGTCGGCGGTCGATTGGCATTGAGCTCCTGATGAAACATGAAAAAGGTAAAAGGGTCAGAAACCCCAAAACTTCTGGTGATGGTCACAAACTCTTAAACTGTAAACGTCAAACTCTTAGACTGAACGAAATTATGCCATACCTGCATCCATGTATCTTCAATGTGATGCTCTGGTGATGCTTCCGGCGAACTTACGGCAGGAGGCAAAGGATGAATCAGCTTTGGAACAACCACAAGATCTCTACCCAAAACCAAGATTGCGCCAGCATTGTTTGCAGTGCCTGTTTATAGACCAAAACAAGAAATCAGGGATGAATACCTAAATACAGACATCTAGGCACATCATGAAGACCAATCCTTACCGCAATAATTAGTTGCAGAGAAAAGAGTAATCAAATGACCATGAGCAAAACGTTCAAAACCATCCATGACGCACTCGTGTGCTCGAACTATCAACTGGAGGTCATTATTATTGCAGAACTCCATAACTCGGTCAGGCTGTGGCCACAACAAGCAATCAATATTAGCAAACTAGCAAAGAACAGCAGAATCAAAAATCAAAGGAAAAATCACTAACCCCAAAAGTAACCAGTCCTGGACCCCTGGCATTAGGTCTTAAGCCCTCAACACTATCATTCTCCGTTGGATCAGACCTGCATGTATAAGAAAAATGCCCGACAATTATATACTGACAAACCAGAACACACATACCTAACAAGAAGTCATTTTCTTTTAGCTGTTGGAATATTGACCATAGCAAATCCATAAGAACTACTGAGCCTGTTTCCATGGTGATGGGTCGTTGAAGGTTTTCAATCTGCTCTACATGATTTATTGACCGACCAATTCCGCCATGCATGCAGATAATTTTCTTCTCAATTAAAGCAGCTAATGGTAGCCAATTAAATAGTCGATTAATGCGGTGCCAAGTCCAGATTCCATCACGCTCACCCTGTATCCAAATAATGAAAAATGACAATAAGGAGCAAACTTTGCTCAATAATTTCAATAATAGCAGTAAAGGGCAAATAATAATACCATTCGCTCAATGCACTCAGTCCGGAAACCAAATAAAGCATTAATATCTGCTGCCTCATGGTTTCCACGAATTAAATGTACATTGTGAGGATGCTCAACCTGAAAATATTAATTAAGATATTTTTTATTTGGCTCCTTAGATGACTGGTCTCTTAAAAAAAATATTTGCAAAAAAAGATAGGATCTA